>CM059435.1:53375695-53780092 GCA_030390025.1 Squalus acanthias
GAAGTTTTAGCACCCATTGGAACTTCCTGTGTTTTATATACAATAAAAAAAGCCTGCTATGAGAAGTGTTAATAAGCAAGCATTTCTTAGCACTTGTAAGTCTTAATAAGTCACAGATATTTTGATCACTCGAGTGGATCAGAAGGGCTGGGTAGATTATTAGATAAATATGCTGCAGTTTAATGTGACAGCAAGGCTGGAATATACTGAAATGCTATCTCATTAATCAAATGCAAACTATGTGTGTGTGTGTGCGCGCGTGTGTGGGGGTGGGGGTGAGGGGGGGGGTTGTTGGAGGCTAAGATTTAATGCTTTGAGAACTGCAGCACTATTATCTCATTTCAATTGAACTTTCTGCCTATTTCCTGCATACCAAAGTAAGTGTTTAACTTTTTTTCCCAGTCGCTCCTGGGATGTGGGCGTCGCTAGCAAGGCCAGCATTTATTGCCCATCCCTAATTGCCCTCGAGAAGGTGGTGGTGAGCTGCCTTCTTGAACCGCTGCAGTCCATGTGGTGAAGGTACTCCCCAAGAGTGCTGTTAGGGAGTTTCAGGATTTTGACCCAGCGACGATGAAGGAACGGAGATATAGTTCCAAGTCAGGATGGTGTGTGACTTGGAGGTGATGGTATTCCCATGCGCCTGCTGCCCTTGTCCTTCTAGGTGGTAGAGGTCGCAGGTTTGGGAGGTGCTGTCAAAGAGGCCTTGGCGTGTTGCTGCAGTGCATCTTTCAGATGGTACACACTGCAGTCATGGTGTGCCGGTGGCGGAGGGTGTGAATGTTTAAGGTGGTGGATGGGGTGCCAATTAAGTGGGCTGCTTTGTCCTGGATGGTGTCGAGCTTCTTGAGTGTTGTTGGAATTGCATTCATCCAGGCAAGTGGAGAGTATTCCATCACACTCCCGGACTTGTGCCTTGTAGATGGTGGAAATGCTTTGGGGAGTCAGGAGGTGAGACACTTGCCGCAGAATACCCAGCCTCTGACCTGCTCTTGTAGCCACAGTATTTATGTGGCTGGTCCAGTTAAGTTTCTGGTCAATGGTGACCACTAGGATGTTAATGGTGGGGGATTCGGCGATGGTAATGCCTTTGAATGTCATGGGGAGGTGGCTAGACTCTCGCTTATTGGAGATAGTCATTGACTGGCACTTAAGTGGCAAGTAACATTCGTGCCACACATCAGCCCAAGCCTGAATGTCGTCCAGGTCTTGCTGCATGTGGGCATGGACTGCTTCATTATCTGAGGAGTTGCGAATGGAACTGAACACTGTGCAATCATCAGCAAACATCCCCATGTCTGACCTAATGTTGGAGGAAAGGTCATCGATGAATCGGCTGAAGATGGTTGGACCTAGGACACTGCCCTGAGGAACTCTTGCAGCGATGTCCTGGGGCTGTGATGATTGGCCTCCAACAGCCACAACCATCTTCCTTTGTGATAGGTATGACTCCAGCCAGTGGAGAGTTTTCCCCCTGATTTCCATTGACTTCAATTTTACTGGGGCTCCTTGATGCCACACTCATTCAACCTCCTTATGTTTCATGCCAATAGCAATCCATCGTAAATTTAAGGGAGGATAAAAAAGCAACTTGGGAGGACAAAAAAAATGCAGCTACAGCAGTATAGTGGTTATGTTACTGGACTATTAATCCAGAGGCCTGGATTTATAATCCAGATTAACACAGGAGCTCAAATTTCACCATGCAGTTTAAGAATTTGAATTCAATTTAAGAGGGGGAAAAAATGACCATGAAGCTATCTGATTGTCGTAAAAACCCAATTGATTCACCAATGTTCTTTAGGGATCGTTACCCGATCTGGCCCATCTGTGACTCGAAGCCCACACCAACACAATTGGCTCTTAGCCATCCACTCAGTTGTATCAAACCGCTTCAAAGAAGAAGGGCCACCATCACCGCCTCACAGCAACTAGGGAAGGGCAGTAAATGCTGGACTTGCCAGCAGCACCTACATCCCCAGAATGAATTATAAAGATGAGAAGTCGCACAACACCAGGTTATAGTCCAACAGATTTATTTAACTTTACAAGCTTTCGGAGCTGTCGCTCCTTCGTCAGGTAAGTTAGCAATGAGAGAATCTCCCAGAATTCACAATTTAAACCCAGACAAAATCTATTCACATTATTCGCTACAACAAAGAGCACAGCCAAGACAATGAGATGTGTCCCAGGGGGTCCAACGTGTCAAACCACCTGCTGGCTGCATATCCTGTCAATTTGTGTTCTTGTGTTAGCCTTTTTAAAAAACAAACAAACAAAAAAAAAAAAAAAAAAAAACACCTGGAAAGACCGGCCATGATGTCAAGTCACGTTCTGTATCGTGACATGAACCCGATATCGCGATTGAGGCCATCCTCATGAGTGCGGAACTTGGCTATCAGTTTCTGCTCTATGATTTTGCGCTGTCGTGTATCTCGAAGGCCGCCTTGGAGAACGCTTACCCGCAGATCCGAGGCTGAATGCCCCTGGCTGCTGAAGTGTTCCCCGACTGGGAGGCAACCCTCCTGCCTGGCGATTGTTGCGCGGTGTCCATTCATACGTTGTCTCAGTGTCTGCATGGTCTCGCCGATGTACCATGCTCCGGAGCATCCTTTACTGCAACGTATCATACACGACAGCGCAAAATCATAGAGCAGAAACTGATAGCCAAGTTGCGCACTCATGAGGATGGCCTCAATCGCGATATCGGGTTCATGTCACGATACAGAACGTGACTTGACATCATGGCCGGTCTTTCCAGGTGTTTTTTTTGGGGGGTTTTTTTTTTTTTTTTTTTAAAAAGGCTAACACAAGAACACAAATTGACAGGATATGCAGCCAGCAGGTGGTTTGACACGTTGGACCCCCTGGGACACATCTCATTGTCTTGGCTGTGCTCTTTGTTGTAGCGAATAATGTGAATAGATTTTGTCTGGGTTTAAATTGTGAATTCTGGGAGATTCTCTCATTGCTAACTTACCTGACGAAGGAGCGACAGCTCCGAAAGCTTGTAAAATTAAATAAATCTGTTGGACTATAACCTGGTGTTGTGCGACTTCTCATTTTTGTCCACCCCAGTCCAACGCCGGCATCTCCACATCATGAATTATAAAGAGATACCTGATGAGAAGCTTGCATAACACAGCTCAACACTGCAGCTTCACATGCTAAAAAAACCTAGAATACTGGCATGAATGTGACTGATCTCAACAGCAGGGGCAGTCAGAGAGATTACTGTGATGGAATGGGTGAATCGGAATTATGGTGACTGCACAGAATGAGTGGCTCCGAATATGGTGACTGTACAAGTCACAATCCCTCCCAAAAATAAAGATTCGGCAATACTTTATATTTTAAAAATCTGCTTCAATTCTATTAAATCCATTTTTCTTTATATTTTCTACCCCAACCTAGCCATCTTCATTCTGCATAATAGGCAACTGAAGATTTAGAAGGTGACCCTTGCCAGTGGCTGCATATTTCCTGCAGATGTTGATAACATCTGCCTTATGCTGTGGTTGGCTATCAACTGCTCTACTTTTGAAAAATACTTTCTTTCATTGCCTGTAGAATTTAGGCAGACTTCAAATTCTTTGCCATGCCACAATTTAATCCAACTCTTTCACATTAAAGGAAACATCTACAACACTGCATTTCCTATACTACAAGGACCAATTGTTTCAGACTAATGTGGTTGGAGGGCATGTGCTGAAAAGTACAACTTTTTGCTTGTTCTCATGTCTGCTAAGTGGTGTCTTAGGTGTTTTACTTTACATTGGCAAGAAACAGACAAAACAGTCTCCAGCATTGTATTTTAATCCGTCACTCTTGGTTCGAATTTGCTGATTTAAAAGGGAAAGGGAAGTCTTGGGAGTACTTTTAGTTCCAAGTCTCACCTCTTTTTAAAATCAAAGAAAATTGTAGTCGCACTGCACACGTTTCTGTATTGTTGCAGACATGGAGACTCAAGTTAGGTATCCCTCCCTGCTGGGCAACTCTGTTGACACATTATAGGAATATTATGGAATAGCTCCATTGCTAACAGCAGGGGGTGGGATTTCAAACCACAAGCATGTTTTCCTAGGATTCCCAGCTCTTCGGTCAGTTTGAACCCCACCCCACCCTGCTGTTTGCAGTGGAGCTGCTCTAGGACATTACCCATATTGCATTTCCTTCTTTATAAAGTGGGTCTAATTTTCCCAGGCAAATTTAACTAAAAGGTACCCGCACCCAGATTTTCCTCATTTAAGCTGCATCATTTATCAACAGTCAACATAGTTCAATTGGTAACACATTTGCCTCCAAGTCAGCAAGTTATGGGTTCAAACTCAATCTCACCTGACACTTCAGTGCCGTTGTGCGGGAGAGCTGCCTTCTGAAGTGCCATTCTTCAGATCAGGCATCAATTAAGGTCTGTTCCAGTGGTTCAGGTGAATGTTAGATCCCATGGTACTATCTGAAGAACACAGGGCTCCTCAATAATTTCTCCTTCAGGCACGCACCAAAAACAGCTTGGTTCCTCAATCATCTCATTGCCGAGGAAAAGATTACACGTGAAACTGAATTTTCATGGAGTGCTTTGAATAGCTCCAGTTCATTCAACAATTTTCACAAAGTTGGTAAATTACAGAATCACTGGAAGTGGGTCCAGAACTATTGGTGGAGGTTATTATTCAAAGAAAAATGATACTGGAGGAAGTTCATTAAACTTCAGATAAATGAAACACAGGAACCTGATGGTTTTCATCTGAGGCTCCCGAGGCAAACTAGGGAAGAAATTGCAACGGCTCCGACTGTAATTCTGTGAAAAGTAAAGTTGTGCCAGAGGACTGGAGGGTAGCAAATGTTACTCTTCTCTTCAAAGGCAAGAAATGATAGGTCAGTTAGTCGGTAAGCTGCTGGAGTCTATATACAAGATGAAATTAGTGCCAGTCACTCAGTGGTAGCACTCTCGCCTAGGAGTAAGAGAAGGTTGTGGGTTCTAGGCCCACTCCAGAGACTTGAGCACGTAACTTAGGCTGACACTTCAGTGCACTATTGAAAGAGGTGGAGTCTTTTGGCTGAGACATTAAACTGAGGCCCCATCTGCCTGCTCAGGTGGATCTAAAAGATCCCATGGCACTATTTGAAGAGGAGCAAGGGAGCTCTCTCAAATGTCTAGGCAACACCTCCAGCTCATTGCTGTTTGTAGAATCTTGCTGTATGTAAATTGGCTGTTGCATTTATCAACAATAGTTCAAAAAGTATTTCATTGGCTTTGGATGCACTTTAGGACAGCCTGGGGATGTAAAAGGCGCAAGGGGCTATATAAATGCAGGTTATTTTTCTAATCATTTGGAGAAACAGGAGCTAATCAGGGCCAGCCAACATGGACTTATAAAGAACAGGCTGTGCTTGACCAATTTTTGAGTTCTTTGGAGAAATATGATGGATAATGGAAATGCAGTGGTTTATATGGATTTTCAAAAATGATTTAATAAGGTACCACGTAACACACTTATGGCAAATAGCACATGCAATAGAAAGACAGTTGGAGAGCAGCAAGTAGAAGAGTGGTGGTGGGGGGGAGGAAGGTATTGGTAAAAGCAAGCTTCTTAGACTGGAAAGATGCGCTGTGTGGTATTCCACAGGAGTCTGTGTTGGAGTCGCTGTTATTTAGGCTGCACTCAGAGGAGTTTTGGGCACACTGTTACAGGAAGAATAGAAAAATAGTGCATAGAGTTACTAGGATGTTACCAGGAATAAGGGATTACATGTATAAAGAGTGACTTGAAAAGTTAGAGCTCATTTCACTAGAACGGAGAAAGTTGACAGAGGTCTTCAAGATTGTGGAGGGTTATGATAGGATAAACAGTGATAGATTTGTTTCCAATGGTCAGTGAAACTGTAAAAATGGGGCAGAAAATGAAGATAATCACAAAAAGAATTAAAGGGGCGGTTAAGAAAAAATTCTTTACACAGATGATTATAATGTGGAAGTTTCAGCTACAAACTGCTGTTGAAGTAGAGTCAATGAATTCTATTAAAATTAAGGTGTACAGCAGCTTGAATAGGAAGAATATTAAAGAGCCATGAAGAATCAGCAGAAGAGAGGGTTTAGACTCAGTAGCTTATGCAGAGAACAACATTGGGCAGACTTGAAGGTGCCATTTTACCCGTTTCTGTTGTGTAACATTCTATGATTCTGTTCATTAAGTATTTCCAACAATCAGTATACCTGCATTGCAACAACCGATCTAGAATATGTAACGGCTTTGCAAACCTAAATGCTGTATTTCATTTTCTCCATCAACAAAATTAGATAATTGCTAACTTAATACATTTGATCCTACTCCAACCAGACCAAAGCACCTTGATCTAATTTCAGCTGATACCCAATCGCATTCGAAATAAACTCAGGATATTCAGCATTAAATTCAGATGAAACATCCACTGAATTGTTACCCTCTCTATTGAGCCATATAAAAACCAGTACAATCAAAATTGCCAAATTATCATCTATGTTCATTTGAAGCATGTGAAATACATATGTAAATGCAATGCTGTTTTTAATATCCATAGTTAGTGAAGTCCCATTAGGACTTGCAGACAAGATAAATCTTCCAAACTCAAATCTTCCTTGTTTGCTCATTTACCAGATGTTACCATGCCACACAGATGATATGCATCTACACCAAGTCTGTTTAACATCTGTTCCCCAACATTTCCCCCCCCCCGCCCCCCAGTCCCCCCAATTCGGCTTGAAAAGTGTGTACATGGTATGGGTGCACTATTTCTGACTAGCCTTATGCCAAAACAGCCAGGAGCGGGCGCTGTGCAAACAATTTCTAATAGAAATTCAAAATGTGCTTTTGACTGCTTTCACCCTTCAATCCAGAAATTGAAAACAATTCTGATAGTTTAAACTTGTGCCACTCAAACGCTGCAGTTGGTATGTGGGTTTGTAGCAATGATTTTCAGCATGCTATCCATTTCCTGCAATAGGAGATACTGGCAAAATATTTTTGAAGTGAGATAAGTTCATGAATATTAAATGATGGTAACAAGCCAGAGTTTTATTTTAGCAACAGAACAAAAGGGAAATCTTTACAGTTTTTTAAAAAAAAAACACGGGTCATAAGTGGAGGAGTGGGTAAGCACAATGACATTTAATCACTGGGTTCAAATTGAGCAAACTTACATTTAAGTAGCACCTTTAACATAAAAACACCACAAGTGGGATTAAAGGACCAACTACCACCAAGTACTAGACAGCTTCTAAGCAGGAGTGAACAGGTGCACATATTTCAGGAGCCTATTGGCAACACAAGAGGGACTGCAGCATAGGAATTGCTAGACGAAAAAAAGAGACCGTGGTCCCTCTAGTTCATCTGTCAACCTGGGAGTCAAATGATAGAACGATAATGGTGTTTTTGACTAATCATAGCAAGCAATCTCTCTATCAAATAGTTTACAACAGACCCAGACACGAAAACCCACTGTGGTGGAAAGCTTTGGGAACTATAGGTCAAAAGGTACCTGTTCCTCCCAAGCATATGACACTTACCATATGTCTCAAATTACGCACATACTGCATCCCAAAATATTATTTTCTGAAAATCTAACTTGCATTTCAATGAATCAACACTATCTGCTTGAACCATCTCCCTAGCAAGCCTGCTCCATAGATTGACCACTCGCTCACTGAAATAATATTTCTGCAGATTAGTTTTATAAATCAACCCCCCACCCGTTCAATGCACAGGCCGTGCCCTCTGGTTCTACTGTTCTGGATAAAGTGAAACAGCTCATCATGGTCGACATTATCTAGTCCATTTAGAATCCTAAAAACAGCAATCTTATCAGGTTACTCAGATAGTTTGGGGAGCAAAGCTGGCACAGGAAAGTGAAGGGCACAAGAGAGTGAAACACCCACATAGCGAGCTGCAAACATAGACCTCGCTAGAGAAACAAGTGAACCACTTAGCAATTTTTTTTGCCAGGACAAATCACTTGCCCTAATACTTGTGTTGAAAAACATGCCCAACTCCAATCACATTAGGACTAAAATCCACGATCTTAGCTTTAAACGCAAATATCAGAAAACAAATAATTTCACTGCTGATGTGTATAGTGGGCAGAGTGAAAAGGACTAGGTTGGAAAACTTCAGGCTTCACTATGCTTACGCATTATTGAAAAGAGTCTCCAGAATGCATTTTAGACCCTTTTTACTGTACACCAGAGGGACCATTTTGACGATTTTCAACTGCAGCACTTTTTAAACCACTATGGACAGCGTTACTGTTGGATTGTTTTTAGTATGAGGAGACTCAAGGTCAAAGTTAGCTTATCTATAGGAATACGTCATTCACAAAAGAAACCTACATTCTGGTGAGAAAAATTGCTGTTCTTAAAAAAAAAACTGGAATGGTAGGTCAGAGTTCAAGTACAGATGATTCACAGATCAACAGTACAACACCAACCCCAAGCGTGGCCATTTTCAAAAGGAACTCAGGCATTATACATCAAGTCTACCAAACAGTTTAGGAGACGTACAAAATAGGAGAACAATCAGCGTGCAATCTTCCATCCGTTCCAAAAGGTCTGCGACAGATGGAGACACACATTAAATTTGGTTAAAATGGAGTCAAGAGATTTTTTTTTTTTAATTTAGAATCGACAAGTCAGAGATCAGAGACAAACTGAGCAGTACTACAAGACCCCCAACTATCCAAGTCATGTAGAATGGCAAAGCCTCAAATGCACTACAGATGAAAACTAATAAATGACTCTTGTTCTAAAGTTAGCTTTGATGGTTTATGTTAACTGTACGACTTGACTAAGAAACTACTTTGTGACTCACTCATGCTATATATAGATCTGCATACTTAGCCATTTATCATAGCTCCAGTTAATCAGCCATATAAGAAATGTTTATGTTATTCAGTTTTGTGATTCCGCAGGCAAGACTCTAGTAAATACAGGGTTCAGAATTTTATCAATCACCAATTTACTGCACGAAGTAAAATTTACTCTTCCTACTTACCGTCCATTATTGTTTCAAACATAGTTGTTCAAGCTGCTATTTGAAGAGCAGACATTTTCTCCATCTTTCACTCAACAGCCATTATATCTCAGCAGGATGATAGCCAAACTCCGACTGATCAGTGTATGGCAGGATCACAGCAGTACAAATTAATTGATTGTTAAATGAATACACTGACTTACAACTTGTGCATTTTCCACAGCGCATCAGATCAAGAAAATGAATTCTTTCCCCGAGAACATAAGAAATAGCAGCAGGAGTAGGCTATTCGGCCCTTTGAGCCTGCTCCGCCATTCAATAAGATCATGGTTGATCTTCTACCTCAACTCCACCTTCCCGCGCTATCCCCATATCCCTTGGTTCCCTTAATATCCAAAAATCTATCGATCTCTGTCTTAAATATACTCAATGACTGAGCATCCACAGCCTTCTGGGGTAGAGAATTCCAAAGATTCACAACCCTTTGAGTGAAGCAATTTCTCATCTCAGTCCTAAATGGTCGAGCCCTTATTTTGAGACTGTGACCCCTAGTTCTAGATTCCCCAGCCAGGGGAAACGTCCTCCCAGGATCTATCCTGTCAAGCCCTGTAAGAATTTTATACACTACAATGAGATCACCTCTCATTCTTCTAAACTCTAGGGAATATATGCCTAGTCTACTCAATCTCTCCTCTTAGGACAATTCCCCCATCCCAGGAAATCAGTCTAGTAAACCTTTGTTGCACTCCCACCAACGCAAGTATATCCTTCCTTAGGTAAGGAGACCAAAACTGTACATAGTACTCTAGGTATGGTCTCACCAAGGCCGTAGCAAACCGAGGGAAGAAACTCACTAGTAGCTGTTGCTAAGATTGGCTTTGAGGTAAAAGACTGCGAGACACTATGTGGTTGCTTATGCTTCACTGTCCTGAGGTTACCGACAACAGTGACAACTCCCCAAGCACCTGAAAGCACTCAAAGAAAGATAGTTTTTCCTCCTGGCCAACATTTGTGCTGTAACCTCGTAGTCTTTCATTGATATCCAGTACAATCACAAGAATACTGTTCGAAATCTGACAGCAGTCCAGCAAAGAACATAAGAAATAGGAGCAGGAGTAGGCCATTCGGTCCCTCGAGCCTGCGCCGCCATTCAATAAGATCATGGTTGATCTTCGCCCTCAACTCCACTTCCCTGCACTATCCCCATATCCCTTGATTCTGTTAATATCCAAAAATCTATCGATCACTGTCTTGAATATACTCAATGACTGAGCCTCCACAGCCCTCTGGGGTAGAGAATTCCAAAGATTCACCACCCTCTGAGTAAAGAAATTTCTCCTCATCTCAGTCCTAAATGGCTGACCCCTTACTCTGAGACTGTGACCCCTGGTTCTAGGTTCTAGATTCCCCAGCCAGGGGAAACACCCTCCCTGCATCTACCCAGTCAAGCCCTGTAAGAATTTTGTATCTTTCAATGAGATCACCTCTTTCTTCTGAACTCTAGAGAATATAGGCCTAGTGTACTCAATCTCTCCTCATAGGACAATCCCCCCATCCCAGGAATCAGTCTGGTGAACCTTCATTGCACTCCCTCTATGGCAACTATATCCTTCCTTAGGTAATGAGACCAAAACTGTACACAATACTCCAGGTGTGGTCTCACCAGGGCCCTATATAATTGCAGTGATGTCTTTATTACAAGAGTATAAGAGTAAAGGCCAGCATACCATTTGCTTTCTTAATTGCTTGCTGTACCTGTATGTTAATTTTCAGTGATTTGTGTACAAGGACACCCAGGTCCCTCTGAACACCAACATTTCCCAATCTCTCACCATTTAAAAAATACAGCTTTTCTATTTTTCCTACCAAAGTGGATAACTTCACATTATATTCCATTTGCCATGTTCTTGCCCACTCACTTAGCCTGTCTATCTCCCCTTGAAGCCTCTTTCCATCCTCCTCACAACTTACATTCCCACCTAGCTTTATATCATCAGCAAACTTGTATATATTTCATTTGGTCCCCTCATCCAAATCATTGATATAGATTGTGAACAGCTGAGGCCCAAGCACTGATCCTGCCAACCCGAAAATGACCCGTTTATTCCTACTCTCTGTTTTCTGTCCGTTAACCAATCCTCAATCCATGCTAGTATATTACCCCCAATCCCATGAGCCCTAATTTTGTTTAATAACCTCTTGTGTGGCACCTTATCGAATGCCTTCTGAAAATCCAAATACACCACATCCACTGGTTTGCCCTTATCTATTCTGCTAGTTACAACCTCAAAAAACTCTTAACAGATTTGTCAAACACAAATTCCCTATCATAAATCATGTGCTGACTCTGCCCAATCCTATTATTATTTTTCTAAGTGCCCTGTTACCACGTCCTTAATAATAGATTCTAGCATTTTCCCCGATACGGATGTCAGGCTAACTGGTCTGTAGTTCCCCGTTTTCTCTCTCCCTCCTTTCTTAAATAGCGGGGTTACATTTGCTACCTTCCAATCCGCGGGAACCGTTCTAGAATCTATGGAATTTTGGAAAATGACAACCAATGCACCCACTATCTCTGTAGCCACCTCTTTCAGAACCTTAGAGTATAGGCCATCAGGTCGAGGGTATTTATTGGCTTTCAGTCCCATTAATTTCTCCAGTACTATTTTGTTACTAATACTAATTTCTTTCAGTTCCTCATTGTCGCTAGACCCGTGATTCTCCATTATTTCCGGGTGGTTTTTTGCGTCTTCTTCCGTGAAGACAGACACAAAGTATGTGTTTAATTTCTCTGCCATCTCCTTATTCCCCATTATAATTTCTCCTGTCTCAGCCTGTAAGGGACACAAATTTACTAATCTTTTCCTTTTTACATACCTATAGTAGCTTTTACAGTCTGTTTTTATGTCTCTCGCTACTTTACTCTCATATTCTATTTTCCCTTTCTTTATCAATTTCTTGGTCCTCCTTTGCTGAATTCTAAAATTCACCCAATCCTCAGGTTTACTGTTCTTTTTGGCAACATTATAAGCCTCTTCCTTTGATCTAGGAGACCACACTGATTTTCATAGTTTGATAAAATTTGTGGATATTGCACTCAGAGCAGCAAGATTCAGAGAAACTGTTGAATATTGAGGGTGAGAAGCTGGTGTGGTATATTGCTTCCTGGACTTAATGAGTGGCATTATATAGAACCATTCTGTAGAGCAGCGGTTCCCAACCTTTTCCTTCATGCGGACCACCAGCCCTTTAAAAATTGCTTCTGCGGACCACCAGCCGTTTAAAATTTTAACAGCCTATGGCTGACGGGAGTCAAACTTATATATTTTTTCATGGACCACCTGCAGTACCCTCGCGGACCACCAGTGGTCCGCGGACCACAGTTTGGGAAACGCTGCTGTAGAGCAGTCCCTACTTGCCTGCAGCTTTTAAAAATATTTATAAACTGACATAACTGTAGTTCTTCCAGAACATTTGATATTCATAACAGGTGATCAGAGAACTGAATTCAGCCTGGGTATTTCTGGAAATTCTGAGTTGAATTTGAACTCTGAAGCACTAACCACACAAGCCCAGATAACAAAAAAAAATCCTGATTATCGAGCCTACAGCCAATGCGAATATCTTCGAGGAATGGAAAAATTGCTGGGGGGGGGGGAATCAAACTTCTTTATAAACCTACACAAAAAGTTGTAAAAGTAATGACTACAAAAACACTGCTGATTTGGTAATTTGTAAAATACAAAGTGTATATTTTTCTCCAGGTTTGCAAACAGTGGAGATGCTGCCAATCAGGAGGAAAAAGTAGCCGAGGTCGATTCCAGAACAGCCCCACAGATCATAGCCTCAACATGGCAGGAAAATTTAGGAACTGCACCAGTTCCATCTCCACCCCTCAGAGCAAACTTTCCCACCCCCACTTCACCAACATACATTCCATTTCAGCAAGAAATTAGCAAAACCCAAAATGATCCTACAACTACGGCAGGATTACAGCAATCGGCATAATAGCCTCACTTGTATAAAGCGGCTGAACAAATGAAGATTGTGGCATTTGGGAGGGTAATTTGTCTTTTTGTAACACTTGATATCACAAGACACCAAGGACCAGAGGTGATCCATGTAGTTGACGAGTGAATGCAGACATTAGAGATGAAAAAGGAAATCTTATGGAGGATGAAAGAATAGTGATGATACTAAATTAATACTTTATCTCAGTGTTAGACAAGTGTGGCTTGTGAATGAAAGAGTACAAGTGGAGAAAGGATAACTATAGATAAGGAAGTAGTATTGAAAAAATTGAGAGGAACTCAAAGTGAAAAAGGAACCAAGCCATGATGGCATGCCTCCAAGAATGTTGGAGCAAGTCAAGGTGAAAATAGCAGAGGCTCTGACCACAACCTTTTAAATATTCTTGGATGTAGAAATTGTGCCAAAGCTAGAGGGTTGCCAATGTAACATTTCTGTTCAAAAATGGAGAAACCAGGTAACTGCAGACAAATAAGCCTGACAATGTTAGTGGGCAAGCTTCTAGAGGTTTTAAAATGGTTTAAATTAACACTCACTTATAAAGACACAAGTTAATTCAGGTTTACTTGCATGGATTTATAACGGGCAAGTTGTGTCTGACAATTTAATAGAGTTTTTGAAAGAACTAAGAGTGCATTGATGAAGGAAATGCAGTGGATGTCGTGCATATGAATTGTCAAAAGGTGTTTGATAAGATATCGCACAGGAAGCTTGTTGATAAAATGAAGACACGCAGCATTAAAGGGAGTGTGGCAACATGGATAGGAAGTTGGTTAGATCACAGAAAAAAAACCCTGAGCAACAGTTAATGGATGTTTTCTTGAACTGCTGGAATGTAAATAGTGGTGTCCCCCAGGAGTCAATGTTGGGACCACTACTCTTTCTCTCAGACACAGAGAGAGAGCAAGGCTAACTGCAAAGAGGACTGTAAATGACTTCAGGAGGCCATAGACAGATTAGTAGCTTAGACAGAAAGATGTCGGATTAAATTTAATGCTGAGGAATGTGAGGTGATACATTTTGGGAGAAGAATAAGGAAAGGACATATACACTAAATGATAAGATATTAAATAAATAGAAAAGCAGAGAGACTTAGTGGTTTGGACAACAACTTATATTTATATAGCATCTTTAACTTAAGAAAACAACCCACAAACTTAATAAAATTATAAATTCATAAAGCTGTTAAAAAAAGCATGTAAACTTTAAAATAGGGGTATAGAGTATGAAAGCAAGGAGGCAATGCCAAACAGTAGAAATTATTGGTTAGGCTAGTGTTACAATATTACCCACAGTTTTGAGCGCCTTACTTTAGGAAGGTTTTCAAGGCCATGCAAAGGATGCAGAAGAGATTCACTAACATAATACAAAGGAAAAGGAGAGACTAGAGAAAACAAACGAGGTTAAGAAATGAGATAGGTGTTCAAAGTTGTGAAGTTTTCAATTAAGTAAATCAGGAAAATTTATTTCTGCCAGTCAGTGAGTCTGTAACTAAATTTAAGATTATCACCAAAAGAATGAAGGGAGAGGTGGAGAGATTTTTTATATGCAGAGGGTTGTTAGACACAGAGTGCTCGACCAAAAACAATGGTGAAAGCAGAATCCATAAAGTGGAAGTGGATAAATATTTGAACATATTTGTAGAGAGAAAGGGCATGGGAATGGGACCAGGTAGACTGCTCTTTCAAAGAACCAGCACATGTGATATGGGTTGAATCCTTTTGTGCTGCAAAATTCTACGATTTTAATAAAACGACACTCGACATAGCCACTCTACTTTGCTCACACCTGGAGCACTTATAAATTATTCCATAATTGAATGCACCTATAGGACAGTGTGTGGTACTTGTAGGTGGAGAAATGACTGATCAGGAACTTTCTGTACAAAGTTGTCAGTCTGTCTCTATTATTTTGATATTTTTCCATCACATTGCCTGCCATGGCCAGGAATACAGCTTTTGGAATTCCCCGGGGTGTAAGGTGCTGATAGCGGCAGTCTGATTGGGCGGGAAATGGTCGGGAAAGGGGAAAGGTTGCATTAGGGAGTGGAAAGGGAGGCAGGTGAGACCGCCATTTTGGGTTAACAGGAGAAATGGCAGGAGGAAGCATCTTCTGCTTGAACCACTCAGTGGGAGGGAAGTATAATAAGTTGAAGCATGACAGTAAAGCATTATGGACAGGCGTAAGAAATAGTGTGACAGGAACGAAGTGGAATATTTACAGGAGCTGCGCACCATCGGGAAGACATATTACGCACACACACTAATTGATCTGCCATGGTGTAGCATACAGGGAGTCAAGACCTGTACAGTGTTGAAAAGTTGTGTCATGTTCCCAAAGAACATGTTTACAGTATTAAAACAGTGGACAACAGAAGCGGCTACTATAAACATGGAAATTAAAAAAACAGGATAAACTGAAGAATTCAGATTACAACAAAATGCATTTCTTTTTCTGACCCAATTGCAACAGGTAAACTGAACCCACAGAAACCAACACATGGTACATTTAACACCACACAACACCAAAAGATTACTGATGAACAAGGCAACACACCTAAACAGGCAATAATTAATAAAGCAACAACCACCAATAAATTAATAATTCAGAGTAATCGGCACTAATAAATTAATACAGCAGAAAATTAATTAATAATTAATTAATTAAGCAACAGGCACCAACAAATCAATAAAGTAATAGAGCTGTGGCAGCAGTGAATTAATGGAACACCAGGCATCATGAATCAATAAATACATTTGAGCAACAGGCACCAATAAATTAATACAGCAGTGAATTAATAAATTAATGGAATGGCACACATCTGGGAATTATCAGGGAATTTATAGTTAAAATTGAAAAAGTTGATATATAATAAAAACTCTAAATGGAAATAACAAATTTGATAAGTAGGCACCATCTGGCTCCTACTTTAAATATCAAATTGACACTCCCAAGTCAGCCTGCAGAGAAAAATCGCAATTGCAATGTAATGCCTTCTGGACCCTGCACATTCCATTGCTCCGAAGTAGTTGCATTCATCAACAAAGGACTGAACTGGCCCAAGCTCCACTCCCTGCTCTAATATAAACGCAACATTCTTTGCTTTAAATGTGTATAGTGGTATTGTGCTTTTGAAAAGCAATATGCAGACAGGGGAGATTCTGGAGAGGAAGGTGTAAAGATGCTGGTGCAACCTGCAGAACATCGAAAACCATGCAACAAAAAAAAAGCAGGCATTTTGAAAATAAAAATATGTTTTACACTCATCCTTTCACAGATAATGTTTTAGAAAACAAGGTTTTGCAATGTTTTAGTACATCCCCCAATACAGTTGGCCCTACCGGGGAACAGAAAGACAAACAAATACCAGATTATCTTATTACTATTTGTATTCACATCTAAACTGCTTCATACAAAGAACTACTTTTGGACTGCAGATTATGCAGGCTAATAAGAGTCATTGCAGATTTAAATGTGACTCTAGAATAATTAAATGAACAGTAACTTGTATGAAGCATTTACTAGTATTATGTAGTATAATAGTACAGTAAGTTGCACTTCACCTGTGTTTTTGTGGGTAATGTAATAGCACACAAGAGTGTTGAAACATTTTGGCAAACGGCTGAATCAAGAGCTGGGAACTCTAATCGTGACATCACTGAGCCAACAAGCAGAACTTGCACACAAGTAGTACTTGCTTCCTATGCATTTTAAACCACAACAAAGTAAGCTATTTTGCCCAAACTATGAAAGAAAAAAAGAAAACATTATTCAACAAAAACTTGCTCAGAATGAACCCTTTTTAAAAGCAATTTACACTCCCATCATTAATGCTGATTCCAAGCTATGTGTAATATATTGTAGTTAATCGTAAAGGAAGGACCATCACTGTGGATCATAGAGCACATTGCTGTTTCCCCAAGGAAACTGACAACAGCTCAACAGCAATTTAGAGTTACAGAATTTAATAGCAAGGGGAAGTCCATACAAGAAGCAAACTTGCATTGTATTCTTCTTCACCCCCCTCCCCCCGGCACCGACCTTTCAAAGATCAACAAAATTCACAGAGCATGAAATATTTTTATCCATGGTTGATCGCAGACCAAGTATATCCTAACTGAACTGTTAGCATGTATACCCACGTATAGGTGTGTACCCCTTGCTTTAATCTGTTTCTTTGCTGCCACAGTTTTGGCTTTTCCAGGTTATAGTGCATCGGTATAGCTGCCTTAATTGCAACACAAAAGATTACATCAAAACCAAGAGATTTAAAGTGCGAGTGGTTTACAATGTGATTAGACCCCCCCCAAGATTGAGTTCCAACTATTTCCATTACTGGTCACATGTAGTTTTTAACATTCAGATTCAGTGAGTTTGTCCATGTGGATTTATGGCTTCCACTACCACCAAATACGGTTTGAATTATTACCTCCTCTTGCCACAGGTATGTTCTGCCAACAGAATGAGACCACAAGACTGATGCAGTAATATAGGACGACGAGAGGACACAGCATTAAATGACAGCAAGACAAGGTAACTTTTAGCAGTGTTGTTATAAATTCCACTATCTTATAAGCAATGAATAATATGACTAAAAAGCTTGACTGCAAAGAACATCTAGATGAGGGTGGTACATAGATTCATATCTTTAGTTCAATTAAGGTAAAATCAGTGTGCAGAACTATTTTATCCTTTGATTGTTTGTCAAATTTTGTGTCTTAAAATACTCCTGTGCAGCGCTTTGGGGCGTTTTACTACGTTAAAGGCGCTATATAAATACAAGTTGATGCTGTTGTTGTTGATTAAAATTTCAATCAACCACCAAGATATTAGCTTACATACAGTAGGTTTGGTCTTCTTTGAAAAACATTAACTTCCACATATAAATAGGACATTGGCTTCAAAGGGAGAGGGAAAAGAAGAAATGGGAACACTGTTCCTTTCAGTAATTTGTGCTCCGTGCAGCTAGGTGACCCTCCTATCAATCTAAGGCCTTGTTGCACTCTTTAGTTCTTTAACTGTAAGAGGCAGCAAAAGCACTGAACCATCAACTGTAGAGCAGCTCTAAACCATGCCAAGTCAGCAACAAACAAAAGGTGTGCCAGGAGGGAGCTTTGAATGTGGAGGCTGAACTTCGGTCAAAAAATAAGCATCTACCCGATGAGGGAGGAGGCATTGCTGGATCTGGTTCTGGGGAATGAGGTAGGTCAAGTGGAGCAAGTGTCAGTAGGTGAACATTTAGGGAACAGTGATCATAGTATCATAAGGTTTAGATTAGCTGTGGAAAAGGACAGAGAGCAATCTAGAGCAAAAATGTTTGATTGGGGAAAGGCCAATTTCAATGGGATGAGAACAGATCTGGCCCGGGTAAACTGGAATCAAAGATTGGCAGGCAAAACTGTAATGGAACAATGGGCTGTCTTTAAAGAGGAAATAGTTCAGGTACAGTTGAGGTATGTTCCCACTAGGGGGAAAGGCAGGGCAACTAAAGTCAGGGCTCCCTGGATGACTAAACAGATAGAGAATATGATGAAGCAGAAAAAAAGTGTGCATATGAGAGAATCAGGCTATATATAGAAAGGTCAGAGGAGAATTGAAAAAGAAAATAAGAGGGGCAAAGAGAGGGTATGAGAATAGAATGGCAACCAACATAAAAGGTAATCCAAAAGTCTTCTATAGGCATATAAATAGTAAAAGGGTAGTAAGAGGGGTGGGGCCGATTAGGGACCAAAAAGGAGACCTATGCATAGAGGCAGAGGGTTTGGCTGAGGTACTAAACGAGTACTTTGCATCTGTCTTCACCAAGGAAGAGAATGCTGCCACAGACATAGTAAAGGAGGAGGTAGTGGAGATACTTGATGGGATAAAAATTGATAGAGGTATTAGAAAGGCTGGCTGTACTTAAAGTAGATAAGTCACCAGGAGTGGAAGGGATGTATCCTTGGATGCGGAGGGAATTGAGGGAGGAAATCGCAAAAGGTACTGGTCATAATATTCCAATCCTCCTTAGATACGCGGGTGGTGCCAGAGGACTGGAGAATTGCAAATGTTTACACCCTTTTTTTGAACAATGGTGTAAGATAAACCCAGCAACTACAGGCCAGTCAGTTTGACCTCGGTAGTGGGGAAGCTTTTAGAAACAGTAATCAGGGACAAAATTAAGAGTCACTTGGACAAGTGTGGATTAATTAAGGAAAGCCAGCATGGATATGTCAAAGGCAAATCATGTTTAACTAACTTGATCGAGTTCTTTGATGAGGTAAGAGAGAGGATTGATGAGGGTAATGCGGTTGACGTAGTGTACATGGATTTCCAAAAGGCATTCGACAAGTGCCACATAATAGGCTTGCCAGCAAAGTTGAAGCCCATGGAATAAAAGGGACAGTGGCAGCATGGATACAGAATTCGCTAAGTGATAGGAAACAGAGAGTAGTGGTGAACGGTTGTTTCTCAGACTGGAGGAAGGTATACAGTGGTGTTCCCCAGGGGTCGGTTCTAGGACCACTGCTTTTCTTGATATATATTAATGACTTGGACGTGGGTGTACAGGGCTCAATTTCAAAATTTGCAGATGACACAAAACTTGGAAGTATAACGAATAGTGAGGAGGAGAGTGATTGTCAGACTTCAGGAAGACATAAACAGGCGGACACGTGGCAGATGAAATTTAACGCAGAAAAGTGTGAAGTAATACATTTTGGTAGAAAGAATGGGGAGAGGACATATAAACTAAATGGTACAATCCTAAAGGGGGTGCACGAACAGAGACACCTGGGGGTACATGTGCACAAATCGTTGAAGTTGGCAGGGCAGGTTGAGAAAGCAGTTAAAAAGGCTTACGGGATCCTGGGCTTCATGAATTGAGTTAGAGAGAACAAAAGTGTGGAAATTATGATGAACCTGTATAAAGCACTGGTTCGGCCCCAACTGGAGTACTGTGTCCAATTCTGGGCACCACACTTTAGGAAGGATGTGAAGGCCTTAAGAGAAGGTGCAGAAAAGATTTACGAGAATGATTCCAGGAATGAAGGACTGGAGAAGCTGGGGTTGTTCTCCTTGGAGCAGAGAAGATTGAGAGGAGATTTGATAGAGATGTTCAAAATCATGAGGGGTCGGGACAGAGTAGATAGAGGGAAACTGTTCCCATTGGCAGAAGGGTTGAGAACAAGAGGACACAGATTTAAGGTGATTGGCAAAAGAACAAAGGTGACATAAGAAAAAACTTTTTTACGCAGAGTGGTTAAGATCTGGAATGCACTGCCTGAAAGGGTGGTGGAGGCAGATTCAATCACAGCTTTCAAAAGGGTGTTGGATAAGTAACTGATTTGCAGGGCTACGGGGAAAGGGCGGGGATTGGGACTAGCTGAAGTGCTCTTGCAGAGAGCCGGCACGAGCTTGACGGGCCAAATGGCCTTCTTCCGTACTGTAACCATTTTATGATTCTAACCCACAGTACTTAATCTAACATTCTTCTGCAGTCAGCCAATAACCATATACAAACAGAAGCATGTCAAACTAGTACAAAAACTGGCACCGATACTCTCAGGACTTACTTCTTGGGGCTACCTTGGACTGAGCCTGAACAGTCAAGGGAGTAATATTTAGAAAAAGCATGCATACTACTCTAGATGTCGGTTGTGCACATTGTTTCAAGAAGAACCCCTCCATTCCAGCCCAAGAAACAGCCACTGTTTGAGTAGTGAGAGTTCCAGCTTTCTGTAGTGTGTTATGCGTTCTTGTGAATAAGATATAAAACACTAACCAATTTGTTAACCTTTGTTTAGTAATGAATTTACCAAAGCCCACCGCACATGAACTAATACTTCTTTTTCACAGAATAAACACAAGGTGGCACCTAAAATTTCATCACCATGATTTCCTGATATAAAAGTATTGAACTATGAATTGTAAGAAGTTAATCTACCCTTGCAAATATCTACAGTAGTGTGGTGCAGTTTGGGCACCTGACCAATAACACATTGATGTTTTGCAGAGAGTTACTAGAAGAACGATGAGGATGATTTCAGAACTTACGGTTTTAAATAATGTGGAGAGACTTAGCACTGTATTTATTTCCAATTGGAAAGTTGAATTGGGAGGGAGGCACAATGCAGATCTTAAAAAATGCCAAGAGTTATAGATGCAGCAGGCTAAAACAGACAGTGAGCAAAGAACTAGAGGACAATGGTAATCTCAAATGTGACTAAAGCCGGTTTCCCATACAGCAGTATGTATGTGAATCATACTACCAGCAACAGCAGCTGCTAGTGTGCCAGTTAACTCCTTCGAAACAGAAGCAAGAAAATATCTGGTTGGGAAAAGGATTGGAGGTTCCAGAGATAGGTACAGACAGATGATCTCACAAACTATGATAACCAATACTCCTGCATTGCTGGGATGGGGAAAAGGGAGGCTGTCAGAGAGGCAGCAGGTCAGTTGTGAAGAGTGGAGATGTAAGGCTTAATTACCGCAGGGATTTCGGACGTTAAAGGAGTTGGTAGATTGCATGTGCTCTGTGAAAGCAACAGGCTTCGTGGCCTTCTCAATCCAGCATTTATCTCAACATCCACACGTTTCCATCGACGATGACCAAACACAACAGGAACCTTGGCTATTCCTGTTTTTTCCCTTCCTAACCCAGAGACACTGGCACCAATTGTAGTACCTCACCAACATCCCAGCCAAGGTCAACGTGAGACTGAGGCTTTCCTGGTCTGTATTAGTAACTCAGTGTTATACGAAAATGGTGCACTGATCCCCTTTTCTGATTTTAATTGGATTTCACCCTTATGAGTCACTATTGTTTGACTGCACCCAAAGTCAATCCAATTTTTTAAAAAAGATACTTTTCTCATTTACTTACATGAAGCTCTTAATAGGAATAAACTGATAAATTACCTAGTATATCTGCAATAATTTTTCTTTACAATTCACCCCAGTCTTTAGTGAGACCAGCCACGAGTCCCATTTACGCTGTCCACATCAACGCATTCATACAACAGTATGGTCAGTCTCTGCAGGCTAATTCATTCCCCATAATAATCTGCACTCACACTAGTTCATAGTAAAGCCAGCTTCTGTGGGATCGATTTATATTCTCTTCTTCACGAAAGCTTCTATAATTCCTCACAATTGTCATGTTTTCATTTCCCTGCATGTAAATTTTAAATCTGATACGGTTGTGCTACTTGACAAAAATGAAAAGGATATTGAAAAGTCTGATCAAAGATATCCATAGACAAAGACAATTACTGTGATGATTCTGATATCACATCAACAGCCACTGCTGCTCCCAATGCTAGTACTGCTCTAAATGAAGACGACAGTAAACTGTGGCATCAGCAGCAGGTGATGTTGAAGGAACAATATCGACAGCAATCGAGTCTGTGTTAATTAACTGTGTTGATCTATTTGCCTTGTGCACAGTTAATTTCTTGAATGCAGAATGACAGCTTAGAGGCACAACTGCAATTTTAAGCACGTGGAATGAAAATTGGGGATTGCAATCCTATAGAAATACAGGGTATGTAAACCGGGCCGGCAGAAACAGGTCTCAACATAACCAGTACTCATCCCAGTATGACCACTGAAGGCATTGCTGGCAGCAAAATCGCTCACGTTGAAAATACACCAATTAGAAATTATTTATAATTTATGAAGTGCAATACACATACAGCCTACCAATGCCACTATTTTAAGTATGGGTGGGGATGACCAAAATACAGCTACACACTCCCAATCACCAAACTGACCCAGTTTTCTGCCAAGTAGTAGGTAGAAACTGGGACCAGAATAGACATAATAATCTCATTAGTGTATCTGTCACTCTAGCAGATATTAAGGGAGGCAAAGCCAGTCAATGAATAAACATTCAACAACCTACTTTGGCCAGGCACTGTTTAATAATAACATTTTGATATTTTATCACAAAACTTTTTCAAGCAACTTCCTAGACTAGCAGAGGCCTTTAATTCTTTTTACATAAAGCAATGATGCTCGGTGGGCATTGACGATGAGGTATTTCTTGCCAAGGCAAGAACATGCTGCAGCAGATAGTATTTTGGCACCATAACTTCTTGATGCAAATGAAAATCAAAGCAATTATACAACATTGTATAGCACCGTTGACAGAAGAAACACCTGAAGGTGCTTCCACAGGTAGGCACAAGGAAAACAGATGCCGAGCCATGAAAGAAAGAGATTAGATGGGGTTCCCAAATCCGTGGTCAAAGACATGAATTTTGAGATTTTTTTCATCAGATCTGAAATGTTAACTGTTTCTCTCTCCACAGATGCTGCCTGACCTGCTGAGTATTTCCAGCATTTTCTGTTTTCATTTCAGATTTCCAGCAGCCACAGTATTTTGCTTTTGTGTCAACAAACATCTCTCTGCCGATGAGCAGTATGTAGATGAGGAACAGGTGGAGGGGTCTAGGATGGATCCTCAGGGGAGTCAAAAGGTGTAGAGGAGGAAAGAAAAGCCAACACTGGAGGTGCACTGTCTATTCTCAAATAGGATCAAAGTCAGTCCCATTTAGCTGGAGGATGTAGAAAAAGGTTTGAAGATGGAGGAGAGAGGTTGGAGGAGGAAGGTATGGTCAACTGTGTTGGATGCTGTGGAGAGGGCAAGAAGGATAAAGCACCACAGTCAGAAGGTATCATTTGTGACATTAGTTAGGAATGCGAGAAAGGCAGAGGTCAGACTGGAGGGATTCAAACAAGGGGTTATCTCAACCTCCTCACAAACCTTAAATCTATCTACCTTGCATCCACAAATCTTATCTGATGTCACTACAGATCACATCCTGTCTTTGTTTCTGACTAGACTTTGGTGAACACTTTCCTCCACCACCACAAACACACATTTGTATAGCTATCCCTGGTGCATGTGAACTCTCAAACTAATTTCCAGACTACCCTAACCCCAAACACCCTGACGCCTACCTGAACATAATAAACAACTGGCTTGTGTTAATAGAAAAATAAGAGAAATGGGGAAAAGAAAAAAAAGTTTTAAATGGAAGACAGATGCGAGCAAAACAGAAACAAAAATTCAACGATTAATGGTTAAGAAATTGGATTAAAAATCCTTGGAGTACATTGAAAAATTGGTCACACATCCATTATTGTGTACACACAATGATATAACAAAACACTCAAAGTGTTGAGCCAAATTAAGTTTACATAGGATTTCAATAAATGTAAATTAATTCTGCATTATACCTGTTGCTTAGTGAAATAAATTACTACTGTCGATATTTCTAAGGAAAGCTTCACAGGTAGGCACAAGGAAAACAGATGCCTCCTCCAGGGTGGGAAGGTTATTGATGTACTGGAAGGGTTTATTTGCCCACTATTCTGTTAATATACTCATGGTAGGTTTGAAGAGATCCTTATAGTTTTCCTTGATGCCCACATGTTTGCCAGTATGCGGTAGTAAGTACAGAAATAGGAAGATAGAGCAGATGAATGCGTGGCTGGAGAGATGGTGTAGGAGGGAGGGCTTTAGATTCCTGAGGAATTGGAACCGTTTCTGGGGGAGGTGGGACCTCCACAAGCCAGACAGGTTGCACCTCAACGGGAACGGGACCAATATCCTCGCGGGAGGGTTTGCTAGTGCTGTTGGGGAGGGTTTAAACTAGCTTGGCAGGGGGATGGGAACCTAAGTATAGAGTCAATAGGGAGGGAAGAAAAACTGGAATTGGAAAACAAAAACGTAGAAAGTAAATTGGAAGGAGAGAAGAATCAAGGGCTAGATAGTAGTCAACAAGGAGGTTTGCCTGTACTAAATGGTATATACTTCAATGCAAGGAGTATAGCGAACAACATAAGAAATAGGAGCAGGAGTAGGCCATTCGGCCCTTTGAGCCTGCTCCGCCATTCAATGAGATCATGGCTAATCTTCTGCCTCAACTCCATTCACCAGCCCTATCGCCATATCCCTTGATGCCCTTACTAGTCAGAAATCTATCGACTTCTGTTTTGAATCTACCCAATGACTGAGCCAGCAGATGAGCTGAGGGCACAGGTAGATACTTGGGACTATGATATTATAGCTATTACAGAGACGTGGCTGAGAGAGGGGCAGGTATGGCAGCTCAACATTCCTGGTTACAGGATTTTCAGACGGGAGGTAAAAAGGGAGGGGGGGGGTCGCGGTATTGAGTAAAGAAACTATTACAGCTGTGAGGAGGGATGATATGTTGGAGGGATCATCAAACGAGGCCATATGGGTCGAATTGAAAAACAAAAAAGGGGCGATCACACTGCTGGGAGTGTACTACAGACCCCCAAACAGTGAGAGGGAGATAGAAGAACAAATATGTAGACAAATTTCTGAGAAGTGCAAAAACTACAGGGCAGTAATAGTAGGGGATTTCAATTACCCCAATATTAACTGGGATAAAATTAGTGTGAAGGGTATAGAGGGTGCGGAATTCCTAAAATGCATCCAGGAGAACTTTTTTAGCCAGTATGTAGCAAGCCCAACAAGGGAGGGGGCGGTTCTGGACTGAGTTTTAGGGAATTAAGCTGGGCAGGTAGAAGGCGCATCAGTGGGGGAGCATTTTGGTGCTAGTGACCATAATTCTGTTAGATTTAAGGTAGTGATGGAAAAGGACAAGGATAGACCAGGAATAAAAATTCTAAATTGGGGAAAAGCAAATTTTGCTAAGCTCAGAGGGGATTTAGCCATAGTGGACTGGAAACAGCTACTTGAAGGTAAATCAGTGTCAGGGCAGTGGGAGGCATTCAAGAAGGAGATCCAGAGGGTTCAGACCAAATATGTGCCCTTAAAGAAAAAAGGTGGGACTAACAAATCTAGAGCCCCCTGGATGTCTAGGGACATACAGGGTAGGATAATGAAAAAAAGGGAGGCGTATGACGGATATCGAGGGCTAAATACTCCAGAATCTTTAGAGGAGTACAGAAAGTGCAGGGGTGCAATTAAAAAGGATATTAGGAAAGCAAAGAGAGAGCTTGAAAAATTCTTGGCAAGTAAAATCAAGGAAAACCCAAAGATGTTTTATAAATATATTAAGAGCAAGAGGATAACTAAAGAAAGGGTAGGGCCTATTAGAGATCATGAGGGTAATCTGTGTGTGGAGGCGGGAGATGTCGGTAGGGTTCTTAATGAATACTTTGCGTCTGTTTTCACAAAGGAGAGGGGCGAAGCAGACATTGCTATCAGGGAGGAGGAGTGTGAAATATTAGATGAAATAAACAGTGAGAGAGGAAGTATTAAGAGGTTTAGCAGCTTTAAAAGTGGATAAATCCCCAGGCCCGGATTAAATGTATCCCAGGCTGTTAAACGAAGCAAAAGAGGAAATAGCAGAGGCCCTGACCATTTTTCAATCCTCTTTGGCTTCAGGTGCGGTGCCGGAGGACTGCTAATGTGGTACCCTTGTTTAAAAAAGGGAGAAAAGGATAGACCGAGTAATTACAGGCCAAGTCAGCCTAACCTCGGTGGTGGGAAAATTATTGGAAAGAATTCTGAAGGACAGGATAAATCTTCATTTAGAAAGACACGGATTAATCAAGGATAGTCAGCACGGATTTGTTAAAGGAAGGTCGTGACTGAATTTTTTGAGGAGGTAACAAGGAGGGTAGATGAGGGTAGTGCGTTTGATGTAGTTTATATGGACTTTAGCAAGGCTTTTGATAAGGTTCCACATGGCAGACTGGTCACAAAGTTAAAAGCCCATGGGATCCAGGGCAAAGTGTCAAGTTGGATTCAAAACGGGCTCGGAAACAGGAAGCAGAGGGTAATGGTTGATGGGTGTTTCTGTGACTGGAAGGCTGTTTCCAGTGTGGTTCCGCAGGGCTCAGTACCAAGTCCCTTGCTTTTTGTGGTATATATCAATGATCTAGACTTGAATATAGGGGGTATGATTAAGAAGTTTGCAAATGATACTAAAATCGGCTGTGTGGTTGATACTGAAGAAGGAAACTGTAGACTGCAGGAAGATATCAATAAATTGGTCAGGTGGGCAGAACAGTGGCAAATGGAATTCAATCCGGAGAAGTGTGAGGTGATGCATTTGGGGAGGGCTAACAAGGAAAGGGAATACACATTAAATGGTAGGACACCGAGTAGTGTAGAGGAACAAAGGGACCTTGGAGTGCATGTCCACAGATCCCTGAAGGTAGCAGGCCAGGTAGATAAGGTGGTTAAGAAGGCATACGAAATGCTTGCCTTTATTAGCCGTGGCAAAGAATACAAGAGCAGGGAGGTTATGCTTCAACTGTATAAAACACTAGTTAGGCCTCAGCTAGAGTACTGCGTGCAGTTCTGGTCACCACATTACAGGAAATATGTGATTGCACTAGAGAGGGTACAGAGGAGATTTACAAGGATGTTGCTGGGAGTAGAGAATCTTAGCTATGAGGAAAGACTGGATAGGCTGGGTCTGTTTTCCTTGGAACAGAGGAGGCTGAGGGGAGACCTTATTGAGGTGTATAAAATTATGAGGGGTATAGATAAAGTGGATAGAAAGGACCTATTTCCCTTAGCAGAGGGGTCAAAAACCAAGGGGCACAGATTTAAAGTAATTGGTGGAAGGTTTAGAGGTGATTTGAAGGGAAATTTCTTCACCCAGAGGGTTGTGGGGGTCTGGAACTCACTGCCTGAAAGGGTGGTAGAGGCAGGAACCCTAACCACATTTAAAAAAAGAGAAGTCGCACAACACCAGGTTATAGTCCAACAGATTTATTTAAAATTACAAGCTTTCGGAGCTATCGCCCCTTCCTCAGGTAAGGTTACAATGAGTGAATCTACAAAAGTTCACAGAATATAAACACAGAAACTGCAGAGATACAATCTTTCAGGGAAGGTGTCCTTACATCAAAGACATATCAAGAGCACAGCCAAGACAATGAGATGTGTCCCAGGGGGTCCAACGTGTCAAATCCTGCTGTCTGTAGTGTTTTTTTTGTGTTTGTTTTTTGTGTTTGTTTTTTTTGTGTTTGTTTTTTTAAAAACTGGAAAGACAGACAACGATGTCAAGTCACGTTCTGTAGCGTGACATGAACCCGATATCCCTATTGAGGCCGTCCTCATGAGTGCGGAACTTGGCTATCAGTTTCTGCTCGATGATTTTGCGTTGTCGTGTGTCTCGAAGGCCGCCTTGGAGACACACGACAACGTGGAGGCCATCCCCATGCCTCCACTACTCGCCTTCAAGCAGCCGCCTAACCTCAAAAGTACCATCGTTCGCAGCAAATTACCCAGCTGTCAGGAGAACAGCGACCACGACACCACACAACCCTGCCACGGCAACCTCTGCAAGACAGATACCGTCATCACACGTGAGGACACTACCCACCAGGTACATGGTACATACTCATGTGACTCAGCCAACGTTGTCTACCTGATACGTTGCAGGAAAGGATGCCCCAGAGCATGGTACATCGGCGAGACCATGCAGACACTGAGACAACGTATGAACGGACACCGCGCAACAATCGCCAGGCAGGATTGTTGCCTCCCAGTCGGGGAACACTTCAGCAGTCAAGGGCATTCAGCCTCGGATCTGCGGGTTAGCGTTCTCCAAGGCGGCCTTCGAGACACACGGCAACGCAAAATCATCGAGCAGAAACTGATAGCCAAGTTCCGCACTCACGAGGACAGCCTCAATAGGGATATCGGGTTCATGTCACGCTACAGAACGTGACTTGACATCGTTGTCTGTCTTTCCAGATTTTAAAAAACAAACACAAAGAAACAAAACCCAAAAAACAAAAAACACTAGACAGCAGGATTTGACACGTTGGACCCCCTGGGACACATCTCATTGTCTTGGCTGTGCTCTTGATATGTCTTTGATGTAAGGACACCTTCCCTGAAAGATTGTATCTCTGCAGTTTCTGTGTTTATATTCTGTGAACTTTTGTAGATTCACTCATTGTAACCTTACCTGAGGAAGGGGCGATAGCTCCGAAAGCTTGTAATTTTAAATAAATCTGTTGGACTATAACCTGGTGTTGTGCGACTTCTTATTTTTGTCCACCCCAGTCCAACGCCGGCATCTCCGCATCATGACCACATTTAAAAAGTACTTGGATGTGCACTTGGGATGCTCTAACCTGCAGGACACGGACCAAGAGCTGGGAAGTGGATTTGGCGCGGACACAATGGGCCGAAATGGCCTCCTTCCGTGCTGTAACTTTCTATGATTCCCAAGTGCACACATTTGATGTACAATGGCAGCACAGAAACATGTACATTATCCTGTCCCCTCAGCTGCAGATGGTTGAAATTAAAAAACAAAATTCCTGGCCCCTGTGACAGCCTCCAGCTTTTAGTAAAGGCCAAAAACTCAAGTGCAGCTCTCTCTCAGACTAAATCACGAGACTGCAGCGAGTTTCAAAAAGGAAGCTGCTGAAATTAAAATCAGGGAACCCTGAACCGAGCGTATATTTCTCCCCATTTAGAGAACGGGACTGACCATTTTCCTACACAATAACTGGTTACTCTTCTTCTGGCTTCTCTTGCACCAGTAGCAGGTAGGCAGTGTGCAGTGAACGAGGAGAGGTTTTGTAATGGGTACTTCCTGCCTGGTTTAGAAACCCCATGTTTCAGTTTGAAGTGTTAGAACCGAGTGGGTTTGCAAAATCATCTTCAGCTCTTACTTTTAACCTGCGATTTTTTTTTTTTTAATTGGAGGAGTTCATTAGTGTTAGAAAGTATTTTCATCCCTTCCTGTTGTATGTTAAACTTGTGGTTCTTCGTATACAACTTTTTTTTTAGCTGTTCAGCTTTGAAAGGCAAATCTTGTAGAACAAGGGGCATTAGCTATTTGACAGGGAGAGAGGTGCGTGGTTGCCCTCTCAGCACTCACAGAAATAAGATTAAGTGATTTAGGCCGTAAAGAAGTCACAACTCAATCAAATATTACATTCCAGATGACTGATAGTTCAGTGATTCCACAAATAAACAAGTGTATTGCTTTTAAAAACATCAACACTGCCCAAAGTTCATGACTTCCCCAAGTCACTTGTCCTGATTTTTACTTATGCTACATACTGGTTAATGTTTGGGACTGGGCCAGTACAGGTCATATCAACTGATTCTGAACAATATCTAGTCAATATTTATAAGGAACTGACATTTTTATTCTGTGGATAATTTTTGCTACAGGATCAAACGGAGTTAAATCAGTGCTGGGGAATGGAATCTGGTGCCATTTTTGCCACCCACCATGGCCAGATACAGAATAAAGCCCCTTGTACATCAGACATTACTTCTGTGAAATACTGCTGATCTCTGATGGAGATATCACATTCATAATTCTGGAACATTTTTCCTTTGAAAAATAATTTGAAGTGAATCATCAGTAATTCAAAATCCAACATTTACACCTTGCCTGTTTACCCATACTGCCTGCAGCTGCACTGCAGTTAAGGAACAAAGTGCACCATTAATCTTATCTTTTTTTTTAAACCTTTCTGCATGTAAACATAATACTTGCCATGTTCATGAATTATCAGGTGTGGATCCCTAATATATCCTCTACCTCTGCTTTGTACCTCTGTACATTATCCTCAATCACAGAAAATATGCCCCGAACTGCACCGGTGAACTTTTCACTGTCCCCATACCAGCCACCTTGTGGCCTAAGTGAGACCAAGTTCCAAATAATGAACAATTTCCTGCTTAGACTGTCAACCAGTAAGACAGTCCAAGTAATTTTACTTTGCAGTGGGTACACTTCCATCCAGTCTAAACTGGATATGAATCTCCGATTCTGACGAGGGGGACAGCAGGTTAACCCATTGTCCTGCTAAGTACTTTCCTCCCTTCAAAGAATCAATATTTTCATGTAACAAAATATGATGTAAATGTCTATTGGGAGCTGAAGGAGAAAGATAGGTTAACACGGAATTCTGATTAAATGTTCCTTCTGAAATTTTCAAATTTTCTTCTGGCACATCTGAAATATATTTTGTGTTTCATATCTCCAGGCATTTTGGTTTAATTTTTACTTCCTAATTTTTTATTTCTTTGGGGCGTTTAAGGGATGATGAGAATTTTTTTTAATATGCACCTGTGGAAAACATAGGCAAGTCACTTCCCATTTACATGGAGTTGAAGTGCTTCCACTGCCCCAACTGAGATCGACTAAAACTACGAAGGATTATACCTCAGCTTTTCATGGGGTGTGACTCAGCAACATACAAACAATGCATTTACCCACTGAAACACAGGAGTGCGAGACCACCAAATATCTAACCCTCAGGACATCGAGCACTAATGGTATTTATTAACGTACACAATATTTAAAATGCTTTAATCAAAACTGTCCAACAAATGCTCTCCTGAATAGAATTGTACCTAATATTTAGAAAATAATGAACACTACCATTTCAGAATATATATATCACTTCACGTGTGGGTGTGTGGTGCTGAATCATACTACTGCTGTTCTTTAACAAAGAATTCAATCCTATAAAGCCCTGCCTCCTCCTACAGGTGTGATTAATAGGAATCAGTTTACCGAATGTCGTAACTATAGAAGCAGACTTTTTTTTTAAAAAGTCAACCAACTTTCCATAATTCTCATGAACTTCTGTCTTATCTTGAAACCTAAAAGGTTACTCATAAGCACTTGAACTGAACACTTTTAAATGAGTACTGTTTGGTTTCTTATCACAATTTCCACAACTAACAAGGTTCCCAGAGAGCAGGGTGTAAAGACAGCAACACACCTACAGCAAAGATTATACTGTCACCCATCACAAAGCAACACATAGCTACCATCATGGAGTCAAGAGCTTAGAACATCCAACCTCAGGAATAAATTGTTGCATCTATTTTAATTTAAGGGTGGAGAAGAGGAGAAAAGCAGTTTTAAAAAATCCAATATGAACTATACACAGTGTGTGAGCAAGATTTTTAAAAATTACTTATAATTGGCCAATTTCAATTGCCCTCATTAACAAGTAAATCACATTTTGAAGCTGTATTTTTGGTGGTACCAAGCGAGCCTGAATGCACCGGGAGCCAATGTAGGTCAGCAAGAACAGGAGTGATGGATGAGTGGAACTTGGTGCAGCATAGGGTATGTGCAGCAGAGTTTGGGATGAGCTAAGATTTACAGAGCATAGAAAATAGGAGGCAGGCCAGGAGAGCATTGGCATGGATGAGGGCTTCAGCAGCAGGTGGGCTAAGGCAGGGGTGGAGACAGGCGATTTTACAGAGGTGGAAGAAGGTGGTCTGTGTGTTGGAGAGGATATGGAGTCAGAATGTCAGCTCGAGGTTTAATAGGATGCCGAGGTTATTATTTTGTCTGGTTGAACACAAGACTGGGTAGGGAGGGGTTGGAATTGTCAGTAAGGGTACAGAGCTTGTGGCAGGGGCCAAAGACAATAACTTTGGTCTTCTCACTGTTTAACTGAATGACATTGCAGCTTATCAAAAACTGGGTGTCTGACAACACAGAGGCAGTGGAGGGGTTGGATGTCGCTAGCATACATTTGGAAGCTGACCCCATGTCTTACGATGATGTTGAACAAGGGTATCATGTAGATGAGGAAGAGGAGAGGACCAAGGATAGTAACAGTGCATGGTAATAAGAGAAGCCATTGATGGAGATGTTCTGACCACAACTGGATAGCTAAGAGTGGAACCAAGCAAGGGGAGTTCCACGGAGCTGGACAACAGAGGAGAGACATTGCAGGAGGATGGTGTGATCGACCATGTCAAAGACTCCAAAGAGGTCAGGGAAGGCAAATACACTATGGCTACACTCACAGTGGAGTTAGGGCGTCAGCCTTGGATTAGCAGTAGCACTCACACCTCAGAAGGGGTTCAAGCCCAACTTCAGGACGTCTGCACATATCTAGGCTGACACTTCAGTGCAGTACTGGCGAAGTGCTGCATTGTCGGAGATGCTGTAGTTTGGAGGAGATGAGTTCCTATGTGCCTGCTCAGGTGGACGTAAAAGATCCCATCTTACTGTTCGAAGAGCAGGGGAGTTCTTCCTGGTGTCCTGCCCAATATTTATCCCTCAACTTACATCACTAAAACAGATTATCTGATCATTAGTGGGAGCTTGCTGTGCACAAATTGGCTTCCGCATTTCCCTGCATTACAACAGTAACTACACTTCAAAAAGTATTTCATTGGCTGTAAAGCACTTTGGGACGGCCAGAGGTTGTGAAAGGTGCTATATAAATGCAAGTTCTTTATCTGTCTTCGGTAAACATACTTCAGAACATGGATTTCAGAATTCAAACCCTCCACACCAGAGCAAGTTTCAAACTTCAGCCCTCCCACTCCTCATTGAGCACGATTGTTCTCCTCACCCACTCCACTGAGCAATTTGAAGATTCTCAACTCCTCACCCATGCACTGAGAAAGCTTTCTGCCCTCAACCTGCCACAGAGCAAAATTTCTGCCATGCAACCCCTTACTTCATTGAATGATTTCAAACCTATCTCCACCACTCCCACTGAGCAAGATTTTGGCCCCAATTCCCTCTCACGGATATGAGATTTCTGTCTCTCCCTCCCCTCCTTCCCCAATAAGCAAGACTGTAATTATTCCCCACTTTTCACCCGCCACCCCCGCACTGGCTGTAGTTGTCCCGCTCAGGATACCCCTACCCAGTTTTATTTTTCCTTCCACAGTAACCATTATTTATCCTCTTCCCCCTCCCCAATGGCTGGTTGTTCCGAGTCACAATCCCTCCAGCCCCACTGATCTGAAATGCCCTTTCTCAGCACTCCATTCCTTTCCCCTTCCCCCACTCCCCTCCCCTCTCTATCAATTATTCCCCACCATCTAACCCTGCTGAACCTAAAAAAAATCAAACGTCTTAAGTACCAATGTGCAACACCACAGGAAATCGACAAATATATACTAATAACCTCATGTTTGCTCAACTTCCTGACTGCACAATTTGACTTCCTGTTATCCCATTTTTGTCACACCTTTTGTCAATTTTTTCCCCCATTATAAATTCCTATGTTCACATTTATAATGGGTTTTGCCCGTGAAAACCTATCACTGACTCTGGGAACCCAGTACCAAGTTGCGCAAATACAGTAGCTTAAAATGCTTCCTGAGTTTTTTTTTTTAATTTAACATTTTTTCCCTTCAGTAACTGTAAATCCTAATGTCCAGAATAAATGTTTAAACAAAATTTTAAATAAAATACATGATTTGGAATAACATTATTAAATGTATCCATTCCATTTATGTGTCTTTTACTGCGTCCATTAAAGTTTTTACTTTAAGGCCTTGTATCCTTTGAAAAAGAGAGGAGAAAAGAAACAAAAGACAGTGAGAAGCAAAAAGTTAGCAGAAACTGAAAAGATGAAACAAGGAGAGAAACAGCAATATGAAGACAGCAGACACAGGCAAGCGGACACATTCCCCAACTTACCGTGTGCAACGCCACAGAAGATGGACATAAATTATATAGTAAACCCTTGTCAGCTGTGGCTCAGTGGGTAGCACTCTCGCCTCTGAGTCAGAAGGTTGTGGGTTCAAGTCCCACTCCAGGGACTTGTGCACATAAAGCTAGGCTGACACTCCAGTGCAGTGCTGAGGGAGTGCTGTACTGTTGGAGGTGCCATCTTTCGGATGAGACATTAAACCGAGGCCCTGTCTGCTCTCTCATGTAGACGTAAAAGATCCCATGGCACTATTTTGAAGAGTTATCCCGGTGTCCTGGCCAATATTTATTCCTCAATCAACATCACCAAAACAGAACACTGGTCATTATCACATTGCTGTTTGTGGGAGCTTGCTGTGCGCAAATTGGCTGCCGCATTTCCCACATTACAACAGTGACTACACTTCAAAAAGTACTTCATTGGCTGTAAAGCACTTTGAGACGTCCGGTGGTCGTGAAAGGCGCTATATAAATGCAAGTCTTTCTTTCTTATGCTTGCATGCTCTTCCAGTCAACCTTTTCCATTACATAAACACACAAATACACAGACTTGTGTACACCGCATCATTTGAGTGTCGGTGCCACCATGTTATTTGCAAAATTTTGTTATTTATAAAACAGCAACAAATCACATCTCAACAGATAGGGAATGTATGAATCAAATGTAAGGAAAGTGGGTAGATAGAAGGAAGGATGGACGTGCATTTATATATTGCCTCTGGACGCCCTGAAGCACTTTACAACCAATGAAGTACTTTGGAAGTGTATTTACTATTGTAATGTAGGGAAATGCAGCAGCCAATTTGTGCACAGCAAGGTTCCACAAAGAGCAATTAAATAAATGACCAGATGATCTGTTTTAGGTGTTGGTTGAGGGATAGATTTTAGTCAGGACGCCAGGAGAACTCGCCTGATCTTTGGCCAGGACACCAAGAGAACTACCCTGATCTACTTAGAATAGTACCATGGGATCTTTTACGTCCAGAGGAGAGCATACAGGGCCTCGATTTAAAGTCTCATCCGAAAAGACAGCACATAAAACTGGGAAAATGGGCATAATGGGATTAGAATGGACATAAACATGTTGAAAAAAATGCTAAGGAATGGATTAAACTGACAACATTATTTGGGTCTGTAATGCCCACAACAGTGTTTTCTATCATAGCCTTGTGTCTCCATGAGAAGTTTGAGATCATGCAAGTCCCGAGATCCATTACCGTTGAGTGAAGAGACTCAGCCAAGAAACTACAATTCCCAGAATTTATCTGCACGTACAGTATCTTGAAACTTCTATGATAACAAGAATGACCACAGAGCACACCAGGACTTGCTGTTTGCAAATTCTTCCCTCCTCCACTCAGGAGTATGAATGGAAAATTACAGTGAAATTAACTGGAATTCATTTTATTTGCATGAATTCTGACTTTTTCCTCCCAGAGGTGATTTCCCTGAAAAAACATTGCAAGTACTATATTCAAGGGTTGGTCACAGCATGCGACACAAGTGACGCATGAAACTTTCAACAATATGGAATTTCAAAGTATAATAAACATTGTATAATGTACTTCAAGTGATTATAGCGGCTAGCTTTCTTAAATTTGTTTATATGAGAACTCAAATCAAATTGTTCATATAAACAACAGGTAGCAAAAGAGAACAAACCATTATTCAAGTTTGGAGAAAGGTTCTGAACATGGGTCCTTAGTTCTAAAACATCTTTCCAAAAGGTTCTGATTAAATACACTTGCTGCAGAGAAATTTGGTGAAGGGAAAATGCAACAAGAGAAAATGAAGAACAATATTTCAAATCCTTAACAGATGGACAATAAAGACCTGCTTCCCCTTATTACATGAATGTTATGCAATTGTAGTAGTTATTTCTCTACCTGGAGTGGATGAAGTAAACATTATTCCAAGAACAATTCATTATCTCTGGGTAGATCTCTACAAACTTGTTTCCAAATTCTCACTCTAAAGATGTGCACCACCCCCTGCACTTCCATACCTAGTTATTCCTTTGTAACAGCATAACCTCAACCGAAGCAAAGCCATGTGAGATTAGCTAGTGCCTGCAAAAAACACAAAGGGTTAACACCCTGAAAGGTTGAGGAAAGATATCCCAAAAATGTCAGTGAAAAGACTTTCTGCTGTAAATTTCAGATCTTCTGGCTGGAAAAATCTCAGTAAGCTGATTCATCCAATGAATTATTCTCTGATGGGATTCCGTTACATAATTTTAAAAATCAGCATTCTTTCTGGTCTTGGGTGTTGAATCTGGCACCCACTGTTAAGTCATTCAAGCAGTGCAGACATTCCATTCCACTCGGTTGCTGTCAAGGAGAAGCAACCATTATAGGCAAAGAACTTATCATGGAGAGAGAAAACTGCTTTTGTACATGTCCTAGGAGCTGGTTCAGGTGGAGGCCTTAAAACACAGGTCACCTATCTGCCTTGTTGATCGCAGTTGGTGCATCACTCAGGATGGGGATATAACTATGCGAGGTGAGGGTAGGAACAAACAAAGAGTCATTTTACCCCAAAAGAAAACTGAACACCATACGTTCAGCTTCATGTGGAAAGTATATCTATATCTAAGTTTGCAGATGACACTAACTTAGGAGGCACAGCAAGTTGTGCAGATGGAGTGCAAGGTGAGGAAGTGTGAGATCATCCACTAGATCCAAGAAAAACAAACCAGCATGGTGAGACTAGAAGCTGTGGAGGAGCAAAGGGATTTAGGTGTCCATGTACACAAATCACTAAAAGTTAGAGCACACGTACAAAGAGTAACCAAAAAGGCTAATGGAATGTTGGCCTTTATCTCAAGGGGATTGGAATACGAAGGTGGAGAAGTGATGTTTCAGGTGTAGAGAGACTTGGTCAGACTCCATCTGGAGTACTGCATTCAGTTATGGGCACCAAACCTCGAGAAAGATATACTGGCCTTGGAGGCAGTACATCACAGATTCATCAGAAGGATACCAGGGCTTAAAGAGTTAAATTATGAGGACAAGTTGCATAATGTTGGCTTGTATTCCCTTGAGCTTAGATGGCTGAGGGGTGATCTAATCAAGGTCTCGGAAATGATAAAAGGATTGATAGGGTAGATGCAAAGAAACTACTTCCTCTGTTGGGGAATCCAGAACAAGGGAGCATAATCTTAAAATTAGAGCTAGGCCATTTAGGAGTGAAATAAACAAACATTTTAATCACAAAAAAAGGTAGTGGAAATCTGATAGACTCTTTCTCAAAAACCCGTAAATGCTGGGTCGATTGAAATTTTCAAGACGGGGAGCGATAAGATTTATGTGTCGGATAAGGGCATCAAGGGAAATGGAGCAAGGCAGGTAAATGGAGCAGAGGTACAGATCAGCCATGGCCCAATTGAATGGCGGAAAAGAGGGGCTGAATGGCCTACACCTGCTCCTATATTCCTAAGCATCTTTCCTAACTCTCTGAGCAACATTCCCTTTTGATATGTTGCCTTTCATTTTAATAAGTGGTGCACCGATTGACTGTATCTGGTTGATCAGTACACCAATGTTCTCTAAGCTGCACTTTGTTCTGCGCAGTCCCTTTAAATTTCCACGCATGCGTGGTATTTACAATGGAAAAGCCAGTGAGCGGCCTGCGCAGCACCTTTCCAGTTACTGCGCGGCCTCAGGGAACATTGCAGTACACCATTCCCAACAATGATTCTTGTATCAATGACTTTATGCACTTTACAATGCAATACAAAAGGACATCTGCATAGGTTACTATGTACTTGCCAGCTTCAGTGGAGGCAATTTTCCAATCAAAAGCTGTTACTCTTCAACCAGAGTGCAAAAATTCCATAGGCCCGGAATTTGCGTTTGTAATGATGGTGAAACTGTCAGCGTTCGCCATCATTACTCTGTAAAACTGACAGCAACTTCTGGAGTCCATAATGCGCAGTTAAACGCGAAAACCCTTAAGTTGCAGTCAGTGATACCTTGCTCCTCCACAGGGTGCACTGTTGCAGCCCTCACAGATGCAATCAACACAGTATCAGTGATTTGACGTGAACTTCAGCTTTTTACGCTCTATTTTTGCTGTAAAAACCCGTAAAAAAGTTAAGCCTTCTTTAATGAGGTGTAATTGATTTTTTAACGGCATACTAAGTTATAATTACTGCTCAACAACCTCTCTGGCCCTGAAAAACTAATTTTATGTGTGGCGTCTCATTTCCTGCATTACATGATAAAACTGCCATAGCTTAAAACATTTTTAAGTTTATGATATTTCAGCTTCTAACATAACCCCATGTGTATGCCCCATTCTTTATTTTTCTTCTTGTAAAGGTTTTAGAAAGTGAATGATAAAAGCTACTTTTTACTTCCTGGTTTGCTGTCTGAGAATTCTTCAAGTAGGCTAAGCAGCCAATCACATTGATGACATCACTGTTGCGGATGCTGGAGATCCCCTATAGGTGACGCCAGAATGAAATTAATGTTGGGAAAGGTGAAATCCATGGCACAGAGATCGCTAGATCTTTGTGGGCAGCTTTCTTTGAGGTCAGTGGCGAGCACAGTCACTTCACCGCAAAATCCAGGCCATAGTGTTTCTACTTTCAGAGCTGAAATGCTTCTGCATAGCATGAAATTTAAGCATGGAATTTCATTTGGCAGTACTGACATTCAACCTCTCTTGGTTGGTTGTGATTCTCCACTCCCTGCCCAATAGATAGAGTGTCCTACAAGAGCAGGCATGGAATGAAATCTATCGCACAGACCATTTCCATCCTGCGGACACACACCACCAGTTGGCTCTTTGTAGATCTGTATTTAAGGCAATAGAAGAAAAAACTATGGTCATTTGGGAAGGAGAAAGGGAAGGAGGGTGTTAAATAAAATTATCTACTGTACATAAACGCACTTTACTGATGATGATAAATAAGTGGAAATAAATGGAGAGATCAATAAATGCGTCTTTTTACAGGAACAAAGATAATAATAAATACTTGGGAAGAAAATAACTGGATTAGTGATAGTTTATACAAAGAAGGGTTTTGAAATTTTCCTGTGCGGGGCACCCGCTGCAAATAATATCAGGCAAGTCCACAACTTCTAAATGACAGTGCCAGCCCAAAAGAATACCGTTTACACTGCAGAAAAAGGCTACTGTACCAGGCAAAAAACACATCTGACAAACGGACTGAACATTTGATGACCTGACAGGCCTGCACCTCCCTCTTCCCCAAGATCCCCTCACTGACCACAGTTTAGAAACCTATCACCTGCAATACTGTGACAGGGTAAAGAGTAAACAAGAGACAAATTGCTTCCTGGAAAAAATCTTTCAACTATTACAGAACTTTCAGGGTAATCCTCACAATCCATTCAATCCCTTTGTCCTATGCCCTGCCATTTTAATTTTGCAATTGAGCTGACTATAGCTCACAGTCGCAAGGAACTTCAAATATTTAGTACACATTCTATAAATTAAACGTATAAGAGAGTTAAACGCTGTGATCTAATTGTATGATTTATGACATCTGAATCTCCTGATTAAACTGCAAGCTTGTAACTTTCTCCAGTGAGTATTTATTTGGTATTCTCCATACATGAAATTAGTGTGGAGGCAAGACTTGTAAACTCATTTGATTGCTACAAATATACTGCAATTCTGATTTAATAACTGCATAGACACTAAATTTCAATGCAAGTTAACTTTTGAGAAACTGCATTAGAGAATATATTCATAAATTAAAATCACAAATTTTATCGAAGAGTCACAAAATTCACATCCTACCCATAAATCTTTAACAGTTTGACATCTCCCCAAAAAATATTTGTATGCTAAATTGAATCTATGGAGTCAGCATTTTTCTTTTATTTCACAAGTTTTATTTTGTTCATTTCTAAATAATGCTGTTTTTTCATTTTTACAGGTATTTTTCTGTATTATAATAGGAATCTACTGAGAGACAGAATGTTTAATTCTAAATTGAAATTTACAAACCTCAAACAAAATAGGCTCACAAACACGCAGTTCCTAAATGAAACGTCATGCATTTGGGTTGGATTGGTAACTTTTGAGCTAACTCAGACCTGAAAAAACCGTGGTAAATCATATGTAGTGTAGTGCAAAGCAAAAAGTATCTGAAATGCTTCTGCAGAGAGCTAGCATGGGCTCGACAGACCGAATGGCCTCCTTCTGTGCTATAACCATTCTATGATTCTATTATATCTAGAAATAAATGAACTCACAATCCATATACCTCCTTACCCAGCATTTGTCTATTAATTGGGCTTTTTAATACTGTGAAATATATTTTAAGTGTACATTTGGCAGCTATTTGTTGGTACTGCAAAAAATGATCATACTTCAAATTTCTATTTTGATGTATGCCATCTTAGTCCTCATTTCCTCTTTTAGTGTTCAAGCCTTCACTACAATGAGCTAACACTTGCTGTGTATCGGGGACCCAAGTCACAATATAGCACTTTACAGATATAAAGCTATAAGTGGCACCAGCCAGCCACTTAACGCACCGGAACCACATAGATGGATTTAGTTCAGGTTAATGTCATTGATTCAGATTTCACAAATACATGAATTTTGAAAATGATACAAATTTTAAAATTCAGTTAGCATGCTCTTTTTTGAGGAGGTTGGAAGCTGTGTGGCTTAAATCATTCTGATGATACAATCCATTAGGGTTTTGTGGAACACTGGGCTGAGATAAAGTTTAAGTGGTTCCAAATTAGCATACATTACCCAAAACTATTGTGGACCACAAATCCCAGTGCTAATAAGGCTGATGGCCTGAATTGTGCATCGAGATGAAGGGGATTGGTTCGTACTTACATGATTAGCCATTTAAAACTAGTGAAGAGGGAGCTCTGCTGGTAGAAATCAACCTGGGTTCAGATGAGAATTCCGAAACAGTTCTCTCAGTCTTGGCTTGAAAGTTAGTAAAATGGCTCAGTTAAGTCGTTAAATGTAGTGGTTTAATCTATGTTTACTGATAACAGGCATGTTGCAAAGGACAAATTAAAACAAGGACTGTATACTGTTGGGTATCTTAAATTAAAGGAGGCCTTCGTAAATAGGTTGCCTCAAGGGTAGTAAGTGTATTCACTTCGGAGGCACTTAATGCACTGGAAGCTACAATTATGTCATTTAGATGGATTTAAGTTTCCAATGAAAGATACTGCTTTTACCTGCACTAAAATTTTATGGGTGTGCACAAACTGATGGAACTTCCCAGTTGATGGCCCCATGTTCATTAAAAAAATGGTAAAAAGTGATGTGGATAATGAAACTGTACCTTGAGTACAAACCTTACATTTAGCATAAAGTGAAAGGATACACTGCATTGGGCAGTTGGGTTTGTGTTAGAGACTCAAACAAAATGGATTGTTCTTTAGTCAAGCAGTCTGGAGATCGTACTTAACACAATAGCTGATAAACATAGTAATGGGGGGGGGGGGGGTCACAGCCTCTGCAATTAGAGTGGATGCTGCTGGTACCAAAAGATGAAATGGAGTACAAGAAAGAAAAACAGGAAGGGGGGGGGGGGGGCATGTAAAACAGAGATAGGAAGCAGGTTGCAACTCTGAGGTTTAAAGCAGTCATCTGAACTCTACAGGCATCATCTAACTTTAAGACAGCACAAGTGGAATGAATCCCTTGGTTTTGGCACCAGCAAACCATCCATTTCTGCATGCTACTATTCACCAGAGGTAGAAATAAGAACATAAGAAATAGGAGCAGATAAGATCATGGCTGATCATCGACTTCAACTCCACTTTCCCGCCTGATCTCCATATCCCTTGATTCCCCTAGAGTCCAAAAATCTATCTATCTCAGCCTTGAATATACTCAAAGACTCAGCTTTCACAGCCCTCTGGGTTAGAGAATTCCAAAGATTCACAACCCTCTGAGTGAAGAAATTCCTCATCTCGGTCTTAAATGGCCAACCCCTTATCCTGAGACGATGCCCCCTGGTTCTAGACACTCCAGCCAGGGGAAACAACCTCTCAGCATCTACCCTGTCAATCCCCCTCAGAATCTTGTATGTTTCAAAAAGTTATCCTCCAAGAGTTTAACTTTATTTAACTTCACCTAAATTGTGATAGGAATGTTCATTAAAAATAAAATCAATATAAAATAGATTAAGTCGGAGTGAAGTTATATAGAAAGTGAAATGAATAATTGAAAAATTGCATGAAATTGTATATTGGAAGGTTCTATATAATTGTGATGGTTTATGAAAAGGAATAGCAGTTAAAATAAATTTGCAAAATATATGAAAGGGCATATTAAAATGTATTGATGTAATGTGTATATAAAATATGATCTATGTAGCTAAAATATTCTTTATGTATGCAGATATATACATATAATAAAATTATAAAATTGTGCCTATGTGTCAGTTTTTATGCTGGGTGAAAAGTTGTGTTCATTTTGGCAAATGGGTGTCTCATGTGGAAGGAAAGACAGACAACAGAAGAGTTGCATGCATTAATAACTATAGAGAGCTATGATATAGTAGCAAGAACAGACATGACTTAGGTTTGCTTAGGACTGGGAGCTTAGTATTTCTGGTTAGAATATTTTCAGGAGCTATAGAGAGGGGGAAAGGGGTTTTAAAAAAAGAGGGTGGAGTTGCAGTATTAGTAACCGATTCTATCCCAGTACAAGAACAGTCTCCAGAATCCATATAGATACAGTTGAGAGATTGGAAAAAAGTACAATTTTTGGTGTGCTTTACCAGCCACCAAAAAGTGGAGATGAGATAGAGATCCTCACCAACATCTCCGAGTGACATTACCCTGCCCCAACAGGTCAGAAGGAGGAGACATAGTTTGAGTATCCTCCATGTGATTTTAGCTACTCCAGCAACACTGAGGAGGAATGGTTCTCACAATCGACTTTTCCCTATTCATGTTGTTACTGAGTAGAACTTGATGTGACATGAAAGTGAGTTTGCATAAAACCAACAGTTTCAAAGTGTGGATCAGGGTAACAAAATGGCAGACATACCAGTTAAGGACACAGATTTAGAATTATAGGAGAATATGCTTCCATCAAATGAACCAAATATTGGCCCAGATTTTGCGGTGGTAATGACGGCAAAACTGTCAACATTCATCGTTATTACCCCCTGAAATTGACAGCAACTTCAGGATTTAGCGCATGCGCAGATAAACGTGGAAAGCCTGAAGTTGCAGTCAGTCATTCATTGCTCCGCCACAGGTTGCACTGTGGAACTCCCCAGAGCTGGCAATCAATTGAAATCACATACAGGGACGAAAACTTCCCTGATTACGCTGGAATATCGCTGTTAAACCCCCACCACCCGCCGCCGCCTCCCCCCCCACCGAAAAAGTTAAGCCTTGTTGAAAGAGGTATAACTGGGACATTGACTGCTAAACAATTGTTCTGGTCCTGAAAGATTAATTTTAGATTTGTGGAAAGTCAAATTTTTCTATTAATATGATTAAGAATTACAAGGTTTTAAAAATTATGTTTTTAAAGTTTATGATATTTCAGCTTCCACCTTAATCCTCTGTTTATTTTATTTTAAGTAGAGGAGGAAGAAGAGAGGGGTGGCGGAGGAGGAGGAGGAGGAAGCAGAGAGGGGTGGCGGAGGAGGAGGAAGCAGAGAGGGGTGGCGGAGGAGGAGGAGGAGGAAGCAGAGAGGGGTGGCGGAGGAGGAGGAGGAGGAAGCAGAGAGGGGTGGCGGAGGAGGAGGAGGAGGAGGAGGAAGCAGAGAGGGGTGGCGGAGGAGGAGGAGGAGGAGGAAGCAGAGAGGGGTGGCGGAGGAGGAGGAGGAGGAAGAGGAAGAGGAAGAAGAGAGGGGTGGCGGAGGAGGAGGAGGAGGAGGAAGAAGAGAGGGGTGGCGGAGGAGGAGGAGGAGGAAGAGAGGGGTGGCGGAGGAGGAGGAGGAGGAGGAGGAAGAAGAGAGGGGTGGCGGAGGAGGAGGAGGAGGAGGAAGAAGAGAGGGGTGGCGGAGGAGGAGGAGGAGGAAGAGAGGGGTGGCGGAGGAGGAGGAGGAGGAAGAAGAGAGGGGTGGCGGAGGAGGAGGAGGAGGAGGAGGAGGAGGAAGAAGAGAGGGGTGGCGGAGGAGGAGGAGGAGGAGGAGGAGGAAGAAGAAGAGAGGGGTGGCGGAGGAGGAGGAGGAGGAGGAAGAAGAAGAGAGGGGTGGCGGAGGAGGAGGAAGAAGAAGAGAGGGGTGGCGGAGGAGGAGGAAGAAGAAGAGAGGGTGGCGGAGGAGGAGGAAGAAGAGAGGGGTGGCGGAGGAGGAGGAGGAGGAGGAAGAAGAGAGGGGTGGCGGAGGAGGAGGAGGAGGAGGAGGAAGAAGAGAGGGGTGGCGGAGGAGGAGGAGGAAGAAGAGAGGGGTGGCGGAGGAGGAGGAGGAGGAGGAAGAAGAGAGGGGTGGCGGAGGAGGAGGAGGAGGAGGAAGAAGAGAGGGGTGGAGGAGGAGGAGGAGGAGGAAGAAGAGAGGGGTGGAGGAGGAGGAGGAGGAGGAAGAAGAGAGGGGTGGAGGAGGAGGAGGAGGAGGAAGAAGAGAGGGGTGGAGGAGGAGGAGGAGGAAGAAGAGAGGGGTGGAGGAGGAGGAGGAGGAAGAAGAGAGGGGTGGAGGAGGAGGAAGAGAGGGGTGGAGGAGGAGGAGGAAGAGGGGTGGAGGAGGAGGAGGAAGAGGGGTGGAGGAGGAGGAGGAAGAGGGGTGGAGGAGGAGGAGGAAGAGGGGTGGAGGAGGAGGAGGAAGAGGGGTGGAGGAGGAGGAGGAAGAGGGGTGGAGGAGGAGGAGGAAGAGGGGTGGAGGAGGAGGAAGAGGGGTGGAGGAGGAGGAAGAGGGGTGGAGGAGGAGGAAGAGGGGTGGAGGAGGAGGAAGAGGGGTGGAGGAGGAGGAAGAGGGGTGGAGGAGGAGAAGAGGGGTGGAGGAGGAGGAAGAGGGGTGGAGGAGGAGGAAGAGGGGTGGAGGAGGAGGAAGAGGGGTGGAGGAGGAGGAAGAGGGGTGGAGGAGGAGGAAGAGGGGTGGAGGAGGAGGAAGAGGGGTGGAGGAGGAGGAAGAGGGGTGGAGGAGGAGGAAGAGGGGTGGAGGAGGAGGAAGAGGGGTGGAGGAGGAGGAAGAGGGGTGGAGGAGGAGGAAGAGGGGTGGAGGAGGAGGAAGGGGTGGAGGAGGAGGAAGAGGAGGAGGAAGAGGAAGAGGAGGAGGAAGAGGAGGAGGAAGAGGAGGAAGAGGGGTGGAGGAGGAGGAGGCAGGGAGAGAGGGGTGGAGGAGGAGGCAGAGAGGGAGGAGGAAGAGAGGGGAGGAGGAGGAGGAAGAGAGAGGGTGGAGGAAGGAAAGCTAAAGTGTGCACATGAAAGAAGGTGGGGGAAAAGTGAAATCAGTCAAAATTTGATAAGCAAACCTCAAGGGTCACAAATGGACAAATACTATAAAAAGTACCACCTGGATGCGCTCCTTTTGCCAAGGGGGGGGGGGGGCGGGGGATGCGGGAAGAAGAGAAATAGTTACGGAAATATTCTCCTCTACTAGCCCTGTATTTCAGTGAGATAGACTTGTTTCCCAACAACACCATTAATTAAACTAGCCTGCTTTTAGACCAGTTCCAAGCCACCTTATGTTTCCTTCAACCGTTGCCAAGTTCATCTTAGGGTTAGCAAAATAACATTGGCCAATCCCAATAACCTCCCCCATCCTTTGCCTCAAGTCTTTCCTAGAATATGCATTCCCTAGAAAAAAAAACATTTCTATAACATGGAAAAAAACATCTGGTACACATCCAAAAGATAGTTAACTACTTATGCCTAGGTACTTTTCTCCTTCAAATTTTAACTCGTAAGATATTCGGAAACATGCAGTCCAGTAGAACTCGTCTCCATTCCTAAAATCATTTAAGAGGATACTGGAAGATTCCCTTGGTTACATTAATTCCACTTGAGCAGAGACATTTTATACAAGTGGCATATTGCCATCCAGTCACTATTCAGAAGACGCTCCCGTGTGAACAAAAGAATGCAATCTACAGGTGTGAAGGGATTTCATAATGAGAACACAGGTGGGAGTAAGAGAGTTATTATAATCCCTGATGCAGATTTAATTACCATACACAAATGGTCCTGCAGGATTTACAGCATGTACCTCTAACTGGAACTCAAATGAGATCCATACCTGCTGCACTTCTAACTCAGGTACACATTCAAAATCCAATGCTGGTCAATAAATCTGTGAGCACATCCTTGAGGTCCAGAGACAGCATTATAATGAAACCATCCATGTGGGAACTCATGGGCCGAGAACACTGCTTAGACAGCAGGACCTAATGAATCAGTTAATTTGGAGAAAGTAGGCAAAGCACTACTTCACCTAGTTAGCGCCAGGCCAAATGGAGAGAGTTAAGACAAAAGAGCGAAGTGTGCATCCAATACAAAGCAGGGTTGGGCTTCTTAAGTGAGGGTTTTTTGTTCCAAGTCTTGCACTAATTGGCAGGCAGGTTAGAGCCGCGATTAAAGGATTATCCTTCATGTTTGGGGGATGGGGGAGAATGGTATTTACCTCAGATCTAAAACACTTGACTCACCCTTCTACGGCAAGAGAATTGGATCCTGTTTAAGGCACAGGTTCCAGAGTTCCATTTTGATTTCTATCCGCAAGAAGGGTGTTGGTATATTACAAGCTCTGCCCTGCTTAGGTCTTTCCACTATGCTGAAATCAAGCTGATGAGAATGCTCTACGACTTGAAACATCAACTACTGAAAGGCATTATCTGAAGATCAAATATTTGAACAAGCTCACATGTCCAGTACTCTGTGGGGTAGTGGGTTCAAGTCCTGTTCTACAATTTTGGCGTACAATTTAGTGCAATATGAAAGGTGTGCTGCGTTGTGTGGTGGCATTATTTTTGGATGACACGTTAAACCAAGTCCCTGTCCGCATGTTCAGGTGGACATAAAAGGTCCCAGTGCTCTATTCGAAGAAGAGCAGGGAGTTCTCCCCCTGTCCTGGCCAACATTCCTTCTCAACCAACATCATGCCACTTGGGAAGAGTTCCTGGTACCTGCTGTACCAGATGTATGTATTTTTTTCAAGTTAGTTGTTGTACTTCCCTTCAGTGAAATGAATATGCTAGGAGTGGCATTCAACAAGGGATTGGGAAATTAACGGGATTGGCCAGTGTTGTTTTGCAAAACCCTTCACTTTAGTTGCTCATTAACCAATTCAAAAATGCAGGATCAAACTTCTCAAGTGCCCGATGACCAGCCTCATGGTTGAGGGTGAGGGGGCAAAGACGAATATGTAAGGCAAATGAGCCCCTTTGAAGTTATATTGGCTCCAAGATGACACATCTCATGTTGGGAAATTACAACAAATTTGATCCTTTGTGGCAGACTTAGTAATCAGACACTAAGCTATGCAGCCCTGCAATATTCCTGGGCATTGTTAATGATAGACCAACTGGACCGGCTCATTGATTTGATCTGGAGGGACAGATCTGTCACTTGAGGATGGGATTCTTGTGTCTCAGCCCTAATAAACCTTGCAAGGAAGTGCCCTGGATCGGGTGATCTTAGCTGGTCAAGTAGTGGGAAGTTTATTGGTGCTGTGTGCTGGTAAACGACAAGATTTTAGCTAGTTAAACTCCAGCAGTACCACACTGCATAGTTGCGGATCCTTAAATGCATATCCAAGTGTGTGTCTAGATCTGTGTTTACACCACACTTCAGCATCACTGCAAAGCCATCTTTGCTTCACAGTGCTGTGAATGTTGTAGAAATCCAGCACAAGGGTCCCAAGTTTCACAACACTTCGATTCACCACCTTCTCAAGGGCAATTAAGGATGTGCAATAAATGCTGGCCTTGCCAGCGACACCCACATCCCATGAACGAATAAAAAAAATACCACACTGAATTGCAACTCCCGTGCAGTGTCAAACATGGTTTAAAAATTGCTCAGGGATCCCTTGGACCTCCTTGACACTACTTAAATGTTTAGACATGCGCACTCTTGAATTTATTTTGTGGGAAACAAACTCTGCACATGTGGCTACACACGTGAATGGAGCTCTCTCGTGGGCAGAAATATAGTTCCAGCCAGTCTTGATAATTGGAATTCCAGCCAGGCAGCATAAATGGCATAGTGCCTGGCAAGAACCCATGCTGCAGCACAGGTTCTTTGGGTTTAGCCAAGGAATGTGTCGCTCTGGAGAGAGCATTTGACTCATCAAGCTCTATTTGTGTAGATCAGAGGTCATGCGTACAAGCTCCGTAAGGGTAGGGCTAGGTTAGATGCTAACAGTTTGTTTCCCAGAGGATAGTCGGCCTATGGGATATTTAGCAGAACAGAGAAATTAGGCCTGAAACAATACTTTGCTACGCCAAGATAGCAGCATAAGAGTGCACACGTTTGGGCACCCCCGGACATTGAGTTTGCCAACAGAAATTTTAATAAACTCATTTTCTATAAACTAAAATTTTCTTATAAAAGGCTATGTCTATGCAATTTCCAAGTTTTCATATAAAAAAAAAATTAAGCCCCCAAAAAAGCTCAAAACTTTAACTGAATTTTGCAATAAAATGAGGAAGTGGCTTGCCATAATTAACAGGGACAGCAGCAAACAAGAAGGAATCCAACAATTACAAATGCATCCTCTAGCTGGATTTAAATTTTTCTGAAAAATAAACTGGAATCCTGGAGAATTCAATCTCTAATTGGCTTCAAAGTCTTTAAGACAAAGCAAAGAAATTTACAAAGCTAGGTGGGAAAGTATGCTGTGAGGAGGATGCAAAGAGGCTGCAAAGGGATATAGATGGGTTAAGTGACTGGGCAGATGGAGTATAATGTGGGGAAATGTGGAATTATCATGGTAGGAAGAATAGAAAAGCAGAATATTTTTTAAAAGGTGAGAGACTACTAAATGGTGGTATTCAGAGGGATTTGGGTGTCCTTGTACACAAATCACAGAAAGTCAACATGCAGGTACAGCAAGCAATTAGGAAGGAAAATGGTATGTTAGCCTTCAGTTCAAGGGGGTAGGAGTACAAGAGTAAGGAAGCCTTGCTGCAATTATATGGAGCTTTGGTGAGACCACACCGGTCGTGTTGTGTACAGTTTTGATCTCCTTACCTAAGGAAAGATATACTTGCCTCAGAGAGGGTACAACAAAGGTTCACTACATTGATTCCTGGGATGAGAGGGCTGTCCTATGAGGAGAGTTTGAGTAGAATGGGCCTACATTCGAGTTAAGAAGAATGAGAGGTGATCTCACTGAAATGTATAAAATTCTTAGAGAGGCTCAACAGGGTAGATGCTGAGAGGCTGTTTCCCGTCAGGAGAGTGTAGAACTAGGGGTTATAGACTCAGGATAAGGGGTCGACCATTTAGGACTGAGCTGAGGAGAAATTTCTTCACTCAGAGGGTGGTGAATCGTTGGAATTCTCTACCCCAAAGGGCTGTGGAGGCTCAGTCATTGAGTTTATTCAAGACATCAATAGATTTTTGGGCACTAAGGAAATCAAGGGATATGGGGATAGGGCGGAAAAGTGGCTTGAAGTAGCTCAGCCATGATCTTAGTGAATGGCGGAGCAGGCTCGAGGGGCCATATGGCCTACTACTTATGTTCTCAAATCCTCACAGGCCTTCTATATCACTCAGGAAACCCTACTGGTTCATACTAGAGACATTCTGCATGAAAGGCAACCACACAGAGATAAATGCAGCTTATGAAAGGCTAACAATTTGTGCCACTGCTACAATACAATATTCTTGTACTCCTGCTTCAGTTATGCAATCAATACTCGTCCCTGCATTCCCATAAACTAGCACTTCCTACTTGTATCTTCCATATAAAGCCTGCAAATGTTATGTATTTTCTTTAAAATAACCCATGTGAATATCCAGCCTGTTCTCGTGCTTCACTGTGATGAAAGCCCAAACACAAGTTGACTTTGTGGAGTGGAGGTAGGAAGTGTTAGTTAAGAAGCTTGAATCATACTTCTGCTCCCATTACTTTTGTGCTGTTCTGCCAGTAAAAAGCAATCCAGTAATGTACAAGGTCACTGTTGTAACTGAGAACAGCACCGGCACAACATGTGAATCACTGGTTTAAAAAAAAAATCATGCTGTTAAAACTACTAGGTAGTACAACAACATGGCACAGCCAGATACAAAATGAAAATAGATGTCTCATGAAATTAACCCTAGTACTTGCTATCAATAGGTAGCCACAGACTTCCCATAGTCCAGAGGTGTTCAAACTACAGCCCACATTTTGCAAATGAACACTGGCTATATGCTCTGAGCAGCAATGTTCTGTACAATCAACTTTCCCTGCTGTTTATTCGGTTTCTGTATTTGGCTTCATGCATTTTTTATGCCACTAGTTTTGCCTATTATTTTGGTGGGACTGCCTGTTTGGGAAGGTCTGCTCTCATTGTTGCTCCTTCATTGGTGAATTCCACCTTGCGTATATCATGAGATTGCAGGATTTTATCTTGCTGTTGAGCACTTCAGGTCATGGCTGGCCAACTTTGCTCATGACTGGCCAATTACACATATGGGCGGAGGAAAGGGTTCAGAGCGAGTGATGGGAAATAACAGCAAGATCACATCCTGCCATTTTTAATGCATCATATTTTAAAAAGTTTTTGGGAACTAACATATTAGATCTGGGTATTTAAATCAAACACAGACACAAATTATTGTTTTGGGGCTGCATTTCACCTTTAATTTTGAACTCGATTACGAATGGTCAGGGTTTGTGTTTATATCTGTTGTTGGCCAGACCACCACACACATACATCCCCATCCCACTTATTTTTGGTTGGATAGGTAGTTGTCATACTTTAGCTAAATAGACTGTTGCAGTTGTGGGGGGCGGGAAGAGAGAGAGGAGAGATTTTATACTTAACTACAGTTTATGAAAAGGTTTTCATTTAAAAGAAACACTTGGATGTGTATGTAATTTAGTGGCCCACTAAAACCTAGATCGGACACTCTTGCTATAACCTATTAATGCTTCAAGAACCCCGAGATGTTATATTGGTCAGCATGCAGGGAAAGGCTACTATTAAAACCAAGTGTCTAAATCTCTCAATGCTGCATTTAGTTAACAGGATTCAAAACTACAGTAATGTGAAGCATTTCTACATGATGTTTGATAGATGTTAAAGCTCAGCATATGAACCATGCCACTTAATATAATTAATTACCAATAGTCCTGCAGTTTTTCTTAAGAGGTCATCCCTTTGACCTGTTGATTCATCACATTTCCCCCACACACAAGTTTCCATATGAGCCAAATCCACAATCCCAGTGGGGAACTATATTCAGGGAGTGTTGGGTCAGAGAATCAGGGCAGTGAGGCGATAGCCCAATTTTGACCTCATCTCCTTTTGAATGCGGCTTTCCCACGGAGTACAGGATTGTTGAATGATCACTTATATTTTAAAATATGCATATTGCAATAAGTTACTATTTCTATGTAATGCCCTGCATAGGTGAACTTAGACCAGAAATCCACCTCACTTGAATTCACTGCATCAGGATGGTTCAGTCAGAGAATCAAACTTCACGGCTGAAGCAAACTTCAAAATTCAACAAGAAAGAAAACATACTCTGAAGCTCATAAAATGGACGGATTCCTGCATATTTCATACCCCTGCCCAAAAGATAACTTTTCATTGTTGCAAATTAAATCAACAACTGGATAGAAATGGGTAGATTAACTGACTTGAAGGAACGGAAAGTGAGATAATACTTCTGTTCAAAATACTCCCCCTTTTTAAAAGATTAATTTGCTAACTTATTTTTTTTTAAGAAGCAATCAGAGTCTTACTATTTCTGCTAAAACTTCTAAATAGGTTTTGCTGTTGCAAGACACACCCACAATTATTCTCAATCACAACTAACTTTTTCTTTGAAGTACTAATGAAGTATTGTACTCTTATGCAAGATGAGACAAATGCACTATAAATACAGCCTTAGTCTGGTATGGTTTGGATTAACATCTGTAGCTTTGAAAAATGTCTATCTGCTATCGAACATCTGTAAAAGAGGTGGCACTACACGATTGCAGCATAGCACATTAGTTTGCTAAGTTGCTAGTTCTCCCTACAAATTTTTATTCTCAGCTAACTGTCCGAACAGTTGGCCAGTGAAGGCAAGATACTTCGCCGAATGCGGTCAAGAGACACATTTGGAACAGGAGTGGGCTATTCAGCCCTTCTAGCATGCTCCAGCCATTCAATTAGATCATGGTTAATCTCAACTCTATTTACCCGCCTTTGCTCCAGATCTCTTGATAACCTTACCCAACAAAATCTATCTCAGTCTTTAACGCTCCAATTGTCATACGATCCACAGCCTTATGGAGCAGAGTTTTCCAGATTTCTACTACCCTTTGCGTGAAAAGTGCTTCCTGATTTCACTCCTGAATGGCCCTAACTCTAATTTTAAGATTGTGTCCCCTTGTTCTCCCAAATCCTTTTTAACATTTTGAACACCTTGATCAGATCACTCCATAATCTTCTATACTCAAGGGAATACAAGCCAAGTTTATGCAACCTGTCCTCATAATTTAACCCTCTAGAACCTGGTATAATTCTGAGATTAGCTCAACAACTGGACTCAACAATCATGAATTAGAATTGATATGTGGTACAGATGATAAAGGCATCCCAAAAAGGGCAAAGGAATGAACTTTTATAAATTTTTAATCTTTCATTTTCTGATATCTTCAGAAAAACCCTAATGAATATTATAAAAGGAGCAAGTGTTAATCAGGGAAATTGAATTTTTAGTCACAGAATTACTGAAATGAGAAACAAATTGTTTTCATTTTGTAATTCAAACTTTCCTCCAGTACTTGAAAAGAAAAATCCTAATTATGGTTGAAAGACTTCGATCCTGATAGAAAGAAAGTCACTTTGATCCAACAAATAAATGTTTGTTTGGTGGGATCTCCCTTGTACTTTTTTTTACAAATAAACCAATGTTATGTCTACATTTGAGACCATGGGCATACTGCTTCTGATTAGGTTTATGGCAAAACTGTGCTGACATTTTGTTGGGACATTTTTAGCTATGGTTTGTGTTTTCATCCACCTACCTAGAAATTTACATTTCTTGCCATTAAACACCAACTTAATTAGGAACAGAACAGCATGATAAGATAGGACATATGAAGCTGATCAATTACAATTTCAGCCAATCACATAACACAATAGTTGATCTCCGCTTTAAAAAGTATTCAAAAGCCCAATTTCAAATAAAACTTTGAATGCAAAATGTCTATTGTAATGAAGAAGAAGTGGAAAAGAGCAACTTGTATTAAGTTTTTGCATTTCTTGACTTGGTTCATTTAAGTTTTCTAATTGACTAGATTGTAGAGTTGATCAAGACGAACAAAAATATGAAGAAAAATTTACTTCTCGATGATTAAGTATTAAAAACTCAGTGTACTTGCACTTCAGGCATACAATGCCCCACTGCAGAAAACAAGCCTTTTATTTTGTACTTCACACATCAACAGGATGAATTATTACATTTCTAAAAAAGGGGCAACTGAACTGTCCCATATTCCACCAAATGCTACTAATGTACTATCATTGATTTCTCTCCGCTTAAATTTGCTGGCAAGAGGCAGCTGAAACACACAAGACGCTATATAGAACTCCCTCTAATACAATAACATGACATTCTAATACAACATTCCTTTCTCACAAACGGGCTTCTACATAAAGTGTCTGCTCCAATCACTGGACAAGGAGGAACTGAAATATACCAGTATCTTTGTAATTTATGGAGTATACCACAATTCAGAATAAGCTTCCCTTTTAACAAAGACGGAAGTATAAATTAGGAATGGTACCATTTAAAAATCTAAATTTTAGAATTCAGTCATTTATGATCAAACTTGGAAAAGAGACATGTACACTGTTTTCCAAATACTAACATGACAATTTCTACATATTCTTTTTATAATCAAGCACAAACTTGATGCACGCATTGAGCCAGTTGGGTTTTTACAACAGTCCAACAGCTTCAGAGTCGCTTTTACCGTTACCAGCTTTCCAGGTTTTTATTAGACTGAACTCAAATTCTTAAACTGCCATGGTGGGATTTGAACTCTCATTCTCTGGATTATTAGTCCAGACCTCTGGATTACTAGTCTCGTGCCATAACCACTGTCGTATCCGTAAAGAAGGTTTTTTTTTAAAGCACCAAAATCAAAACACTACATAATTTTTTTTTAAAGAATACATGAAATATTTCTCAATTCTGATTACACCAAATTCATTTCCTATCATTCACAATTAGAATTTACAGAAAGGGTCTCCTATTAGCTCAGTTGGCAAATGCATTCCGTCGTGCGGAGCTCAGTCGGAGACCAGGAATGCTCCAGATTAATCCCAGTTAAGAGGGAGTTAGCTAATCTCAGCTGGGGTAGCGGTAGAGGCAGCACAATTGCCATTAGCAGGGGGGGTGGTATATCAACCAGTGCTGCCACGCACGATTGTTATCCAGTAACACCTGCTGGGAGTGCACGTGCGCACATCTGGTGAAGGCAATATTGGGATCCATTGTGACGTACCCCATGATAAAATAGGCTGCTGACACTTACTTTCCCCAGACTCCCAGCATGGGCACTTTGGTGAGGTACCGACAGGAAACTGCCCATGGAACTGACCAAAAGCACAAGCCACAACCTTCAAAAGAGATGGGGCAAGAAAACAAGAATCATAAACATTTCTTTTTACATTAAGTTACTGGCATGCAATGGTGTAAGCAAGCAAAAAGCATGTGGTCAGTATTAGATGGGCTAAGGGGAAAGGAAAAGGTAATTTGACCATTACATGCAAGACAACAGCTCCCATTATCAAAATAGAATGCTTTATATGTCCCGTCTGACGTCTTTCAGCAGTTCCTGCACAGCAAATCTATCCCGTATTAAGAGTTTAATCAATTCAGTGCAAGCAAATTCTACAACAGTATTTAGAAAACTGAATGGCTTACCATGCTGTTCCCTGCACTAAGGAACACAAGCCTAACCTTTTTCACCCCTTTCAGAGAAAGAGGCCTTTGTTAAAATGTTAGTGTACATCAATTAACTGCCATTTAAAGCAACCACAGCACTTAGATTTGCACCAAAAAGCAAAACATCTGCAGTACATGGGTCATTATGGGAGCACCACACTTGGCTTGAAGCACAACCCCAGATTTCTGGATTTGACATTCTTTAATATGCCTCAACTGTGCATACCAAGTCACACCACTCACACACCTGTTATTCTGGCTTGGGCGGATACATGGAGTACCACCGTGCATATGAGCTATACGTCACACATCTGAATGTCCGGTGGTCCTTGAAATTTTAGAGGATGCAGAACAACTAGTGCAGTCTGGGCTGTAGCATTTTACTTCCTTGACAGAGCAGTCAATTAACCAGAGTTAAACCTGCACCAGTAGGATAAAAAGCACATAGCCACATGCAAGATATTCTGGGCCAATGTACCAGCACCAGGTGATTGAGCCAGCAATACAAGTCCCACCAGTTTTCTATACATACACACAGATTAAAATCCAAAATCTTGGGAGTTTTATTCATTTTTCCTGTGCTTAGCACCAGAAGACCACTGTTGTAAGTGAGCTCTCACCCCCCCCCCCCCCCAACTTGCATTTATGCAGTATCTTTAACACAAGAACCATCCCACTGCAATAAATAGGGAAAAGGGCACCAAGCCAGATAGCATCTTTATATGCAATATCTTACAATGCAGCATGCCCAGGGATAGTAGAGAAACCCTGGTCACTGTATTTAATTTAATGAAAATGCCACAAGCCTTCCCAAGACCTTCCAGGGTTCAGAAAGTGGTAGAGTAAGACTGAAGTTTAGAGTATAAACTATGAGCAGAATACTATAAACAGGTTTGTTGGAACAGATTAGGAGTAGCAAAGGCAATACAGTAGTTTTACAGAGGTTGTAACTCACTCTGCCGCCTCAGATACAAAATAAAAGACGGCTAACTATACTGATACTAAAGCTGGATCTGCATCTGTAGTATTACTTATACTTGGGTTTGGTTAGATCCCCAAAGAGTCTCCAATTCCTAAATCAACAGGCTCACAAGAACTGGTCAACTAGGAGCACATTCCATAGTACCCACTGAAGCTCAATCAGCAACAAAGGAAATACAAAACATATCTGTCACAAATAAAACTGTTCCGCACTCATGAAGACGGTCTCAACCGGGATCTTGGGTTTATGTCACGATACATGACGTGATCCGGACTCGAGTCGTCGTTGGCTTGTTCACAGATGTGATTCCCAGTAAAAAAGTAAAAATTTTCCCAGTAAAAAAGTAAAAATTTTAAAGCTTTTCGTTTTACATACAGACGGCAGCTTCTAACACGTTAGAACCCCTGCGACTACACCTCATTGTCTCAGTTGTATCTTGCTATGTCTTTGATGTGGTACCTTCCTGGCTGACCTGATTAACTTTATCACACCTCGGCAGATAGTCAGGATGATTTAATTTAGTGGTCTGCAATTGTAAGGTACACATGCTTTGTTCTCCATCTATATATGCTTTGGCGATTCTGTATCTATTTACTTCACCTGAGGAAGGGGCAATCGATAGCTCCGAAAGCTTGTGATTTCAAATAAAACTGTTGGACTATAACCTGGTGTTGTGCGACCTCACAAATAAAACTGCCATACAAATAGTTACAAGACAGCATGCCTGCAGTATCCACCTAATAAGTTTTGGAGATAAACCCATTTGTCCCAGAGTTTCAGAACCTTTTATCTTAACTGACCATTTTCCCGAGAAAGGAAGCCATTGTGCCAAATAGTTACCAATTCAAGAACAACTACTCTTAATGAGTTTGCAAACAGAATGTATTGGCATGGGAAGAATGCTCTCTATGTTCAACTGAACATGTCTGCAACAGCTTGTGTTGCTATTTCAAGCTAAATACATATTGTGGCGGTAGCCAAAATTCAAATAGATTGCCAGTTTCCTATAAATAGATATGAAAATATATTAGCTTATGATTTGAATGGAGACAAACTCCCTATTTGCCACATGTTACAATTGAGCTAACAGTGCAATACAAGGCTCCCATCTCAGGGTATTCAATCTTGCTGGCACAATTATGAGTAGTACGAAGTGATAGGTCTACACTAACTTTTAGTTCCACATTTACTATTTGAGCAATACAAATCTGACAATAAAATATCAAATATAATGGAACATATAGAAACCCAGATTTTATCATCATTGTCCAACATTGCTGTCACTAGTTATTTAGCATAATGGTATTAATACACTTTCAGGAGAAATTGCAGTTAAGCCACTATGTTTTGATATTGGCACAATATCCTTCTGTGATAGTCCTAATTCATCACTTAAAATGATTGTAAACGTAGCAGACAACTAACCACCAGTACTTCACCTTGATATGATATCACTGAAAATGCTCTCTCCAGACAACCTAAATTTGGAAGGACAAAAATCTATAATCTAAATTGCACTGTTGGATGTTTTCCACAGTTTAAGTGGAAATAGTATAACATTTCTTACACCTACCATTGCATGAAGTCTTGTTGAACACCTCCAATATGATTGTGCGGAAACACACATCATTACGCATTCCTAAAATTCTTAGAGGACGGGGATATTCTTTGACTTTATATTATTTTTAGGTACAGTAAATAGCAAAACTTGCAGCAATTTGGGGAGCAGAGAAGTAGAGTTGATTGCAAGGTCTCTGCAGTACTGGGTGAAGAGCTACTACAAAGAAAGACTTGCATTTATATAGCGCCTTTCACGACCAGCAGACGTCTCAAAGCGATTTACAGCCAATGAAGTACTTTTGGAGTGTAGTCACTGTTGTAATGTGGGAAATGCGGCAACCAACTTGCACACAACAAGCTCCCACAAACAGCAATGTGCTAATGACCAGATAATCTGTTTTTGTTATGTTGGTTGAGGGAGAAATATTGGCCAGGACACCAGGGATAACTCCCCTGCTCTTCTTCGAAACAGTGCCATGGGATCTTTTACGTCCACCTGAAAGATGACACCTCCGACAGTACAGCACTCCCTCAGCACTGCACTGGAGTGTCTGCCTAGCTTTATGTGCTCAAGCCCCTGGAGTGGGACGTGAACCCACAACCTTCTGACTCAGATACTACAGCATCACTACTGGTTATAGGGTGTAATTACAGTGTGACAAGTTTACATAGACAGCTTCCATTAAAAATGTGGACATAGGAATTTAAAAATGGTAAAAGTTGATACACAAACGTGGCAAAGCATAACAGGAAGTTAAGGTTTGGTAGAGGAAGCTCATGCAGATGCAATAATTTTAATATATTTAGATAAGAAAGCTATAAAAAGGGCGATAAAAAAAACTAAGTAGGAGTATGAGAAAAAATTAGCAAAAACATTAAGGGCAATAAAGGCTCATTACCTGCAAGAGAATAGTCAAGGTAGAGATAGGTTTGCTAAGAGATGAAGGAGGTAAGCTTGTAGTGGAGAATGAGAGAATGGCACAAACATCGTACTTCTCAGTTTTCACAGAGGAAGTCAATATTGTAGCACCATGAGAAGTGTAGAACAGTTAGTGAGGTTATTAATTCGAAGAGATATGGTACCAAGAAGTTACACACACTTAAAAGGCAGAGAAATCAATGAGACCCGATTGTTTGCATCCAAGGATCCAAAAGAAAACTAGGGAAGAAATAGTGGCGGCTTGGACTAATTTTACAAAATTCTGTAGAAAGGAAATTTATTTGAGGACTGGAGGGTGACAAAAGGGACTCCATTCTCCAAGAAAGCAGACAAGAATAAGCCAAGAAATTATATGCCAGTTAGTAACTACTAGAGTCTATAATATTGAATGAAATTATTAAGCTCTTGAAGTTCTAGTGACATTCCAGTGAATCCAGCATTTCAACTGAATGAATACAGATTGCGCCTTTTATATCCTTCCTATATTTGTGGTACTCAAAACTGCAAACAATACTTCAACTGCAGATCACTAAGGTCTTGTACTAGTTCAATATTACCTCATTTTGTTATTCGGTGCCTTTACATACACAGCCTAGGACTTAATCACAGGCAGTCAGCAGGTCAAGCTTGATCAACCGTATAGAATTCTTTGAAGAAATAAAGAAGGTCTAAAGGAAATACAATGGTTGCAGTTTATATAGATTTTGATAAGACATCACATAAGAAACTTGCAGCAAAGATAATGCCAGATGGAATTAAGGAAAATGTGGCCACACACAGAGTGGTTGGAGGGCAGAAAGCAAAGGTAGAGGATATTTCTCAGACTGGAAATACTCAGTGAGCAATGTTCAACAGGGGGTTTTCTGTTGGGGCCATTCTTATTTACTATATACACAAGTGATGTTGATTTAAGAATTGAGAGAATAGTGAAATATGCTGGGTGACGCCTAATTGAGGGTATGACAAATTGGGACGAGGATTGCGGAAGACTTGCAGGGGGGCATAAACAGGCGAACATGATGGGAAGATACAATTTGACGTAGATGAATACATTCTGGAGAATAGGATTGGTTTAAAAAGTTAACAAACTATGTGTATCCTTTGTAATGTAAACTTTCAAAATGATTCTATTCTTTACATATAAAAAAGCTTTTGGAATAATTGTGAATTCAAAACAGCTCCTTACCAGGAACTACCCGTTGCCAAATGGTCAAGTATAAGTAAGCAGAATTAAAAATTTAGTGTTGAAGTACTAAGAAAATCTTTACAGTACTGTTACACCAATGCTTCTGGGGAGGCATCTTCAATCCTGCATTTGATACACATTCTGAGCTACTTTTAACAAATACATTTTTGTGACAATGACAACAATGACCACACTTTTGAAAATGTTTTGTGATACCAATGAGGTTACACCCATCAAGAACAGGTATTTCGGAATACTCTATGAACAGCTACAACTCGGTGACCTTTGTTCAAGATTATGCAAAGGTAAATGACATTTAAAACAATCTACAATTTAATTAACCTCCTCAGCACCAGAGTACTACAAGAATGTATAAACTGTGATCTCTAAATTGATTTTCACCACACCAGCTGTGTTTGAACTCATAAGATTTGTATTAGCTAAGCGTCACAAAATCCAGGTCTGCTTCAAGTACTCTCTCGGATACTGGCCGCTCCCATAAGCAGTCTGAGTATCTTGCGTTCAGCAGTGTGCCCGTACCACCCAATATCTAAATACACAATAGCATAACCCAGGGTAACAATAGGGCCCCAATTCAATCCAATCTGGATATCGTAGTCTTTTGCACATGCACTTTTTCCAAATCTTTTAGTAGATAGACTGAACACTTTAGCGAGACGAGATCTGATGGAAATTGTTAATTTACTTAATTTTACAGACAGCAAGTTACAGAATTAGAGTTAAAGCAAATCAAACGCATTTTCTTCACTAATTTCTCACCTTTAACAATTGACAGAAAATAGTAAACCACATGTCCTGTCCCTTCCGTGGGATGACTTACTTGTTTTTGGCATTACCTTTCTCTATACAATTTCTAACTGCAAAAAGTGACCCCTGGCATCTTAGCTTCCAGCTCCAGGCCTGCACCTCACAATCTCCCGATTAAAATCAGACTGGCTGCCCATTTCTCTTTCTCCCCAGCAAGTAAGAGGGTTGGGTCTCCAACTACTTTCTCATTCAGGGATTCATCGGTGGATCTGTCAATCAAATGGATTACCCCCTCTTCCAAGAGTATATTCTCAGCAGACAACTCTTGCCTTGCTCACAGGAATAGAATTATCCCCACCATGATAGGTGTGGTCCTCTTGTTCGACCCTCAGAAACAAGATTGCTTAATGTCTCCCAGTTGTTGTACACAATAAGGATAGTTAGCTGATTGACATACCAAACCTTACCCGTGTCAGCAACCTGGGTTTTTTTTTAAGCCTGTGCAAATTCACATTGGTATTAAACGCAACTCATTTCCAAATCCGCTCCATAAAGAAAATTCAATTAAAAATCCCAAAATGTGACACCAAACTAATGCAATCTACCACACCCTACTGCTATCCTTTGGACAGTACAGTGTTAAATATTTCAGAGTACAACTCTCAGAATAACTGCCTGCACTGTTTGCTCACACAAAACATTTTTTTTTTTTTAATTTGGCTGTAGGAGCAAGCTCAATTTAGTCCTCATTAAACCTCCAGAGACATGCACATTCAGCAGGGATCTTTGGATCGGAGGTAACCCAAGCTGACTTTTCCCTCCCTGCCCAGGGGAGGTTACCCTGGCTAAGAAAAGCTCATTCAGCACAGACAAGAATTGAGCCTTAGATGCTCCTGGTCTGTACAGTTCAGCTCAGCTCAGCACAGGATAGTGCATCTACCATTCATAGAATGATACAGCACAGGAGGCCATTCGTCCCATCATTCTTGTGCCGGCTCTTTGAAAGCTATCTAATTAGTCCCACTCCCCTGCTCTTTCCCAGTAGCTATCCAAACTTTCTCCCCTTCAATTATTTGTCCAATTTCTTTTTGAAAGTTATTATTGAATCTGCTTTCACCACCTTTCGGGCAGTGCATTCCAGATCATAACAACTCACTGCATAAAAAAATCCTCAAGTCACCTCTGGTTCTTTTGCCAATCACCTCAAATCAGTGCCCTTTGGTTACCGACCCTTCTGCACTGGAAACAGTTCTCTTTATTTACTCTTATCAAAACCCATGATGATTTTGAACACCTCTATCAAATTTCCTCATAACCTTCTCGGCTCGAAGGAAAACAACCCCAGTTTCTCTAATCCCTCCACGTTACTGAAATCTTTCATCTCTGGTACCAGGCTAGTAAACCTCCGCTTCACCCTCTTTAAGGCCTTGACATCCTTCCTAAAGTGTGGTGTCCAGAATTGGAGACAATACTCCAGCTGGGGCCTAACCAGTGTTTTATAAAGGTTAAGCATAACTTCCTTGCTTTTGTACTCTATGCCTCTATTTATAAAGCCAAGGATCCCGTATGTCTTTTTAGCAGTCTCTCAACTTGTCCTGCCACCTTCAAAGATTTGTGTATGTACACCCCCAGGTGTCTCTGTTCCTGCACCTATTTTAAAATTATACCATTTAGTTATATTGCCCCTCCTTATTCTTCCTGCCAAAATGAATCACTTTACACCTCCCTGCGTTAAATTTCACCTGCCAGGTGGCTGCCCAGGTCTGTGTCCTCCTGGATTCTGTTGCTATCCTCCTCATTATTTACTACATTTTCAAGCAATGTTCTCCTCTAAGGTGCGCGACCGCACATCAATCACGAGGTCCCGTGCAGGCCGCTCACTAGCTGCTGCGGCCGTGCAGCAAATTTAAAGGACTGCACAGGGGGAAAAAAAAAAGGGAACATTGTTTCCAAGTTCCGTGTCATCTGCAAACTTTGAAATTATGCCCTGTATACTCAAGTCCAGGTCATTAATATATATCAAAAAGAGCAGTGGTCCCAACACCGACCCCTGGGGGACACCACTGCACACTTCCCTCCAGTCTGAAAAACAACCGCTCACCATTACTCTCTGCTTTCTGTCTCTTAGCCAATTATGTAGCCACGCAGCCAGTGCCCATTTAATCCCAGGGCCTTCAATTTTGCTAACAAAGGAACAAACTTGCATTTATATAGTGCCTTTCACGATCCAGAGCGCTCATCAGCCAATGAAGTACTTTTGAAGTGTAGTCACTGTTGTAATGTAGGAAATGTGGCAGCCAATTTGCGCATAGCAAGATCCGACAAACAGCAATGAGATAATGACCAGATAATCTCTTTTAGTGAGATTAACTGAGGGATAAATATTGACCAGGAGAACACCCCTGCTCTTCTTCAAATAGTGGCATGGGATCTTTTATGTCCACCTGAGTACAGTTTAACGTCAAACAGTGCAGCACTCCCTCAGTACACCAGCCACAGATAAAATACTTCTAATCAGTCTTCATGCCACAAACCACTCCGACATTTATCCTGCATTCTTGGGAGGTAAATACATTTGTGGAAAAACAGGTTTTTTTTAACTTCACTAAACCTGAGGCAGGCGATTTACTTAACAGAAGTCACTGCAGTTCTGCTACATTCTTTTAAACAAGAATCATTGTTGGCTGCATGCTATGCAAGATTACTTTCTTCATACTCTTTTGCTTAAAAGGGGAGTCTGGAATTCATTGCTGGGACTGAAAATAATGCTAACATTTGAAGCTGAAGTTTATCTTATTAATTCACACGATTGAAACTATAACATTGAATCTCTGCATCTGCCTGATTGGACACTTCTGATTATCTTGGCACCTTTTAAAACTGATTGAAAGGTTACCTGGAGCAAGTCTTGTTTACTCTAATCATAGATGGATCTTCAGAATAGTTCAACTTATTTTGCTAAACTACACCTTGTGCAGTAATCATCCCTAGAGGTCATTGTGATTTTAGGTGCCCAATTGATGAATGAAATTTCCATACACGAATATTCTGAACATGGAAGCTGCAAAGGTCAAAACACACAAACTCTTGCGGTTTCTTGCCATGCATTCATAAAGCTACATTACACTGCCCCATCTTGTTTCCAAATTTCTGTTTCTGACTGTTCGCCACTGAATGGAATGTACCAAATTTTATTCTGTACTAGTTTCACACACTGGACTCATGGTAATAACACAATTTGAATCATAAATCTTTTAGCAGTTATAGCCATACACTTTGTAAACCAGCCTTATTAACTGATGTACATTATACAAAGTGTAACGGAGTAAAGTCTGTTATTTCGTACACGATTTTTACTGTGGAAAAAGATCAACTTGTTGATAGTTCAAAGCAGTTTGGTATAAAGCACTATATAAACCTGTGTAAATGCTTTATAACTCACATATGCCAGATCGATATTTACAGCATGCCATAAAAACAATGCATCATTTAATACCAGTAGTATTCTAAAATAAAACATTACTCGTCCCTCCCACTTAATTTCACAACCAGTTTAACTGCTCCATACTCTGAAATGTCAAGCTGCCTCATTTTATATAATCTCAAACTGGTTATTTGCCACAAGAAAAGTTTCTAATTTGAATGACATTTTGCCACCAAGATCCTGTGTTATCAAAGTCTTACTAGCTATCAGGTTTCTCGAGCAATCTGTAATGATCCCAGCAAAGCACTGCAATGTGAAAGAGACTCCCCCTGTTCATTCCAATGAGTCCTTAATCCCACTTCACATACTGAATACCATTATCACCAGCCCTGAAATTAGGCAATTAACTCTTCCTGTGCTGTCACCATTCTCTTTAAAAGGGCAAAGAATGACATGGTCATGTCTTAATCACAACCAATTAATTCTTTACACACAACTGACTGGAAAAATAAAGTGCCTCACAAGCCTATTTTCAGCCAGAAACTAACTTTTTCATTACAAGTCCAATTCAGAAATAGGCAGCGGCGCCATAGCTAAATCGACTATGTATATATAAAAGATAACGATTTCTCCAGAATAATTTTCCATTCACTCCTCTTTTGACAGAGATCACACGTCATCAGTCTCAACTGCTACCAAATTCATAGCTGCAGTGAGAGCACTGAACAAGGAGGAGATCACACTGCAAGACTTAATCAAGCATGGTAGCTGACTTTTTTTTTAAAAGGCATTCTCTGATTAATTTATACTGTGAATTTACCAATAAGCAACTTGTAAAGATTCTGCCAAGGCACAGCCAAGCTGGAAGAAACTGCTCATTCATTCCAATGTGTCCATATGACCAAGTTGCCACAATTAGCTTTTGTCGAGAAGTTACATGGGCTGAGCAGGGAAATTCACTTGCACTGTCTGTACTTTTCATATTGGGCTAGGATGTTGGGCATTTGGCCTGTCAATCACAAGATAAAAAAGGTCCCTATACAAGACCTAAAAATAGCCAGAACCATTTCACAAAAGTTCCTTTAAACCACTTTTTTTTTTAATTTCCCTGACCCACTTTTTTTGCAACTGCTTAACAAAACTGATAATTCTTGCTTCAGATCACAACTGCATTTAATCCTGACAATGTGATCCTACATTTCCACTAAATGTCAAAATATATACATGGCACATTTACAAAAGCTAGATAAATGCTGCAATAAAAATGCATTTAAATTGCATTCAGAAGTACACATCAAAATAAAGTGCCCATAAAGACAAATGATAACACTGAAGATCTTACAGGCTAGGACATCTGAATACAGCATTGTTATACTTTGCACTGAGCTTACAGCTTTGGGGGTCAATCACAACATGACTGTATGCCAAGAGGCAGCAAGTGATAATCTCAAACTGGAAAGTCATATTTTGTTCCTGGCTTGGTGCAGTTTTATTAACACTTCAGTCTAAAATGCTAAGGAAGCAGATTTATCAATGGAAGCTTTCTTTAAGTGAATTATCAATGCTTCAGTCTTCACTTTAGCAGTTCAATCACAATCACAAAGGTAAGCAAAAAGTATTATTCACATCAAGTAATTTCTCACATGACAAGTTTCTCACCTCAACTAGCCCATGATACGCAGAAGTCAGTTAGAGGTGAGACACTCCACCCGAAAATTCTCTCATGCACCTTCTCATGGGCAGTTCAACGGCAGCACTGGACTAGGTCAGCAAGCTGATACATTATTTGTTCCTTAACTAGATAAATGATTGCAGGGTGGTTGGTAAATGAAAGTCATTTCGAGTCTATTCATTTTCCACATTCTGGGAACAGATCATCACAATTAAGACACTGGTGTAATTCAATGCATGAAATATAATGAAACTCAGTACACAAAACACTTCTTTAGGTGCGCTGTATACAAAAGGAGGTTCCAACAGATATCACACTGCTACTATTTGTCCAGTTGTCCATTGTAATTCGACAAATCAGGCCAGAAGTGGATCCAGAAATTAAGGTCTCAGTTCCTCAGTCCTTCCCTTATCAACACTTTCAATCAACTTTTGCTGTATCATTTGCTGAAAATATTTCACATGGATACATTTACACCAATAACAGGCGAGAGGATCACTTAACGGAAGCTTCCTTTCTTCTGAGATGCCACAATGCAATTAGGATATCCATGTGAATAACAACAGTTCCATAGCCACTGTAATTCTCAACAAAGGCCACAATAGCCCCATCCAGCTGTGCTAGAGGTCACACTTGACATATTCTCCCGTTTAATTGCCCAGCCAAACCACAAGAAAAATATACATGCTGCTGCATTTGGTTTAGGTGAATGCGGTTTGTACGGTTTACCAAATTACCCAAATTGTATCAATCATAAGTGGAGCAGATGACACCCTACAGACACACAGTATATTTATTTCACACACGGCTAACGCCACCCAAAGAGACAACATACAGCTGTAGACAGGTAAAGCATAAAAAGTGATATTGCACAGCAAACAGGAAGCAGCAAAAACCTCAACTTCCAAAACCACTGGACATTAAAGTGCAGCACTGAGTGTAAATGCCATTTGAGAAAGTCTACCCAATGAGATTACCTCATTGGGAGATGAAAACAAATCTGACCTATTCTGCTTTATTGCACCATATTCCTGAGCAAGACATTTCACCTTTTACCATTGCAGGATTCTAAAATGATCATGTATTTGCCAATATGTTCTCACTGATTTTTGACTGCAATATCATTTAATAATATTGCGAGTCACTTTACAATTGAAATTTACACTTTATTCCCATTCCTTCAGCACAATAGGACTAGACAGATTTGTCAAGTTTCACTATGGCAAGATAAGCAGTTTGTGTGACTGTCTCTGAACATGTAGATCACATCTAGAACATATCATTTAAAAAGTTAAATCGAAACAACTTACATTTATATAGCACCTTTAACTTAAAAAAAAGTCCCCTTCATAGAGGTATAATCAGACAAAACTGGATGCGGAGTCAAAGGATGAGATGAGATGGGTGACTTGGTCAAAGAGGTCAGTTTTAAGGAGGGCCATGAAGAAGAGGGAGCTGGAGATTCAGAGGGGTTCAGGAAGGAAGTTTCAGATGTGAGGCCTAGAAACAAGTACATATACTAAAATGTTTAGAAACAATTAAACTGCACAAAAGCTTAGATATTTCTCACTTTCACAATAGAGAAATTATATGAACCGAAGACAAACACCAAAGAATTCTTTGCGCCCCAAACCAGAGCCACGACAAATCTAAGATGTAACTTCATGAATTGGATGTATGATGCAATTAGGTCATTAGTCGTGAAAGGACTATCTGACTACTACCATTTTCAAACCACTGAAACTGGATCATATTATGAGCATTTAAATAATAAACTGAAGTACCGCAATGCAACAACCGAGTCAAACTGCAAAAACCTTCACTGCAAACAAGCTGAATCAGAGTCTACAAAAACAATTACACACTGCAACACAGCAATGCAACACACCCAAGTACAGTACTGTCCATTATGCTTTTCTATATCTGGCAGGTTGGTTCACAAATGAATCTTCTAATTGCAAAAGCACAAGGATAGACTAAATCGTAACATTTGAGATTATGTAACAATCACAGACCTAAAAGAAACTCAGAGGGCAATGACATGAAAGATGCCCAAAGTATAGACACAAATAGCCCATCCTTTGCTGCAGTTATAATACAGATTACAGCATCAAAGCAGTAATCAGACACAGTTACACTACACTGCTGGCTGCATCTCATAATAATCAATTAATTTTAATGTTAGCAAGAGTGAGTGGCAGCGCTCTCAAAACATTAAGCAGACTCTATACTGGGATCGTAAAGGTCCAGGTGGTCCAAGCCCACAAGGACACTGGTTTAAAAAGCACCACGCTGTTTCATTGTCAAATACAAAGGCCACCAAACTTGGGTTTGTTTCAGAAGAATTCTGCCTTCACACAAGGCAAGTCGATCAGCTGCTCAGAAGATTACATTGCCTGAACTAGTCTACACAGAGTAGGTCAAAACACTAAGTGAAATTGAGCAGAATTAACTACAATGGTGTGAACTTCAGTCAATGTGGAATAGCTGCTTCTGTTTTATGTACCAGAAATTACAATGGGATGGCAGGCAGCTGGGCAAAGGAGAAAGCATTCAGTTCAGCACTTCTTCAGTTTTTCTCTAATTAAGCATAATCAATTGTGTGGTCAGTCAGGTTTAAATTAAAAGATAGCAAGATGTGAAAAGCTACTACACGAACACTTTCTCTGAATTTGAAAGGAAATATTTACGACAGCATACAGGGGTAATAGATCTTGCTCTCGGTATCCTTTGGTTTTCCATATCACAGCAATTGTCCCTCATCAACCCTTTCACTCTAGATAACATTGCTTTCAAAATTACAAGATACTCTCTTGGGATTCTTCTCCTTCCCCAATCTTGTACTGTTTACTCTATGGAGGTCCAGTTCACTGCAATACCGGTATAAATCGGATCTGAAAATGGGCAGCCTTTACTTAATTCTTCTCCAGCTTAAAAGATCAGTCTCATAATAAATACAGAACAAAACTTAGTGCTTCACAAATGTTACCAACTACTACTGTACTGCACATTGAAGGTGGTTTTACTATTTTTAGACTCCACTAATAGCACTGTGTTTTTCTAAAAATAAAAAAGACTGCTCCAGCCAGTTCAGAAACCAAGAACCGTAGAAAAGAACTAAGAGTATAAAACTTTTTTTTTTTAAATCTACCAATAAATTGCAACAGCTACTTATGCAATTGAAATGTCAGATGCAGAATCATTTCACCACAGGCCAAACTGCTGCCTTGTACAGTCACAATCCTCAATCTCTACTTGTCTGGTCTATGTTTGACTGGTATTGAACAATGCAGACCTGACATACTAGTTTGGAGGATTGTGAAAGCACCAATGTCCTCCCCAATGGTTCTATCAAATAACACATCAATACAAAACATTTTGAAAGGTTCTTACGATTTAAGATCTTTCTTTAATAAGAACGTAGAAATAGGAACAGGAGTAGGCCTACGAGCCTGCTCCGCCATTCAATAAGATCATGGCTGATCTTCTACCTCATCTCCACTTTCCTGAACTATTCCCATATCCCTTGATTCCCTTAATATTCAAAAATCGATCGATCTCGGTCTTGAATATACTCAATGACTGAGCCTCCACAGCCCTCTGGGGTAGAATTCCAAAGATTCACCACCCTCTGAGTGAAGAAATGTCTCCTCATCTCAGTCCTAAACGGCCGACCCCTTATTCTGAGACTGTGACCCCCGGTTCTAGACTCCCCAGCCAGGGGAAACATCCTCCCTGCATCTACCTTGTCAAGCCCTGTAAGAATTTTGTATCTTTCAATGAGATCACCTCTCATTCTTCTAAACTCTAGAGAATATAGGCCTCAATCTCTCCTCATAGGACAATCCCCCTATCCCAGGAACCAGTCTGGTGAACCTTCGTTGCACTCCCTCTATGGCAACTATATCCTTCCTTAGGTAAGGAGACCAAAACTGTACACAATACTCCAGGTGTGGTCTCACCAGGGCCCTATATAATTGTGCCTTTACTCTTATACTCAATACAGTAGCACCTAGTAGCCCATGCCACCATTTCCCTACTATTTTTTCCTGCACTCTTCCCATACAAAATGATACTCAATTCGCTTCCTTCTCTCTACCCACCCCCAAACATACAACACAGCTTTTGGGCTACTGGACCCCCTATATATGGATGCAAAAAATCCTTGAAAATGATTGAAATTTTCACACTCTTTGCATAGGAAACACTCAATTGCACTATGCCCAATCCTCAAAGATCAAAAATTACATTTGTGTACTGGTGGCAATGCGGATATATGAACTGTAAAAAGTTCAAACTGAAATTCAATAATTGGACCCTTTCATACATTCCATTTCTACTCTGCTTCATGGTGGCAACTCAAAGGGGGAGAAATTCCGTAACGCCCCATTTGGGGCGCAATTATCGGCCAGGCGCAAAAAATTAGCGCCTAGCGCTAATTATCGCCTCCGACTGCAAACTTGGCTTTTATCGCCCCTGGAGGAGCTAAATCAGGCGCTTCACACCTGTCTTAAGGCGCAAAGGCCGAGGAGCGAGGCGCTACCTCAGAGCGCTGGCAAAGCTCATGTGATGTCAGTCAGCAATGGAACACAGACACAATGGCGCCGGCCAGTTCTTAAAGGGGAGGGTTGATCTTGCTCTCCATCCACATCCTGCTCATTGCAGCCTTGAATCTTGGCCTGGAGAGACCTGTACATCAAATCTGCTGGAAAGAACAATGGAGAGAACCAGGGAAAGAGCTCAGAGTGCAGCCCCCACAGTCTCTTCTAAACAGATGCAAGGAAGGGCAAATCAAAATGAACCTGCAAAGTGCTGCTCAGTACCCAAAACTCCTTCACACAGCGCTGAATCTCTCCAGAAGTGTCTCTCTCTCAGAATGCGCGGTGCAAAAATGTCACCAACAAAAAAAGGCAGGAAGCGTTGGCCTTTAAATAGCGCTCCCCCAGTCCCTTCCTGACTGCAAAACGCTCCCCTCAACCTGTCATTGCTAGCGGCAGGCGGTAAGGCAGGGGGCGCCACTCAATATCCGCTCCGGGGCGCTACGCACTCGACTGACGTCACAATCTGCCGGCGCAGGAAATCGTGGCGATAGTATTTAGCGCCGCCGCAAAATGTCTAGTTAATTTTGCGAGCAGCGCAAACATCGCCGCGCCCGGGCGCTAGTTGCTTTGCGCCCCATTAGCGCCCTCTTAAGGCGCAACCAACTGAATTTTCCCCCCAAAGTATCTAAAACAGCAAAAAAAGGGAATCTTGGCATTTCCTAAAAATGCACTCCATTTAAGCTGCATACAATGTTTAAAACAGTGCCAAGTCTTGATTTCTATTGATTTTTCCAAGTTACTTTTTTTTGTGCACGTCCCTTATTTCCTCCAGTTGTTATTTCCCCCACGATCTTCTCTACTCTCCTCAGGGGCAGTACAAACTACAAACATTTCACGGACACTATCAACACTTCTCCCTTTGTTTCACCTTCTAGCAAATTGATTTGAGTCCAACTCCCTCCCCAAGAGACTGGCAAATTCAGTCCCTTAGGGTAACACAAGTAAGAATTCAAATTAAAATGGTGATTTAAACGCCGATCCCCAGCTTGAGAATTCAATGCTCTAGCATTGTTAGCAGGAATGCAACAGATTCAATTTCAAATACCACACATTTCTAAATCTTTTCTTGGTTTCCAATCACTTTTCTTGTGTTACGCACTCTTCTATAAATATAATATATATATATATATATATATATGTGCCAACCAATAAAAGAATATATACGAACAAAGTAGAACTTTGAAATTCACCAATATTGTTAATGAATGTTATAAGTCAACTGGTAGAGAATTTTAAATATGTAATAGCTCTCGTTAAGTTCAGACTTTATTGCCAATGCTTCCGTTGTGAAAGAGAATGAACACGGAAGTATTCAAACAACTGGTTACATAGCAGTTTCAACGGCTTCCCGTATTCTGTGACCTAGAGAACTGGATGGGAACTGTGGATTGTTTAGAAGATACATATACAGTATGCGTCAAGGCTTAAACAAAAAAGTCCTAATACTGTATAAGCATATCCTTCCACCCCAAAAAAAATCAACCCTCCCAGTCCCCCCAAATAATTAGGAAAATCTTTTGATCGCAATGGCGTCCTTTCTTGGAAATTGTTGTGATGGTTTCCACAGTTAAACAAGATTTTGAATTTGAAACACAAATGTAATAAGGGGGAAAAAAGTATAATATGCAGGGGAATGGAATAAGGAATAAAGTACAACACACAGTGGAGTTGTTTACTATCAGTTTTAAATGAAATCTCCTGCTTTCCTCCCTTTTGTTTGGTTGTACAAGATTCACATCTGAAGAGAATAAGACGGCCAAGGCACATTTGCTACAGATTTAAATTGGAAAGTCGTTGTTTGCAATCAGCTAACTTAAAAGTTGACTTGAAGCAACTCACCGTAAAGTCTGGAGAATCACATTCAATTTGGGTGACTACAACATGAAGTGAGACATTGTTACATTTGTGCCCCAATTATATTCTACAAACTTGGTGTAAATGTAGAATTGCCATCAGCCAAAATGCACATCTACTTTTGTCAGTGTTAGGACATACACTACTAGTGGTAAAAAAAAACAATGCCAGCGTGTAACTCACAATTGCTACTCAGCTCCACAATTACACATTCCCTCAAAATCCACACAAAAACACAACTATAAAAAAATTCAGTGAATCTGTATGTAGATAAACAAAAGGGAAAAAATAAACAGAGACCATTTTGCAAAGTAAGTCATTAAGTTAATCACTATTTTGCCACTGTTGTTTTCACATTTTACCATTAAAATATTTTAAGTACATTGCATTTTCACATATTCCCTTTTACAGCAGTGACTCCTGCTCCAATTCCACTTCAGTGATACTATTTAAAAGCTGACCACTTTTTTTTGAAGTCAGGCTGGTTTCATTTCTGTTAGTAGCTTAGGAGTCGTTTGCACCAACCACTTCTTGTACCTTTGACACAGCTATCTATACTAGCTAATCCTCTTCAAGTTTCTGCAATCACCTCAAGTCACAATTATTTTTCATTTAACTATTTGAATACTGCAGTAAAAAGCAAAATGTTCAATCTTCCATCTTATCTAGCACCCATTAAAGTTGCGACAGCCTGGTGATATCGGCCACCCACACGTTTCTGCAGTTTACAAAGCATTGTGCGGCACACACATATATTCTATATAGTTTTAAAATGTTATAGGAAACAATTTCACTCCACTCCTGATTTGACTCATCTTGAATTGGGTATCTCTGAAAATTACAATATTTATACACATTACTTTAAATATGCAATATCTGATACTAACCTGCAACAAATGTGCATGAACACTAATTGTCACAAGATGGTCCTTGCACTACAAATCACTGAATATTCCAAATCGAAGTATCAGATGTAGAGTATAAGATCCAAGTATTATACACTTACAACACTATCCCCACTAAACGCTGTAATGCTGACAGTACCTCATTAATTTGACCAAATTAGAAGATAAACAGTAGTAACTGAGAAACTGAAGAGTGCCTACATAAATCCTGGACTACAAGAAAAATTAATTTCCAAATGGTTTACAAGATTTCAGAGATTCAAGAAGTATTTGATCTTTATGATATAAAGAAAAAACAAAAAATGAACCTAAAATAAGATGGAACCATGAAATACGTTATATTTTGAACTGAAGTGACTGGTATTGCAAGACAAATTGCGACTTGGTTACACTGCAGTTACACATTAAGAGATAGAATCTGAACAAGGAATTGATACAGGTTACTGTGGTTGATTTGATTTGATGTCCAGAGGGGGAAAAAAACATTCTATACAGAGCCTAAAGGCTTGCAATACTATGCTTCTGTTCTCCATTACCCTTAATAATTTGGGAATTTTTCTTTGAAGGGGGGAAAAGATCAATTTTTTCTGATTAAAAGGAGAATGTTAATATTGAAAAATGGAACACCTTTCCACCTCGGGCATCGGGTGTCAGCAATCAATCACTACCACACCCTTCAACGATATTTAAATAATCCTTCAACTTAAACCAGGAAAGTAGGATGAGGACATAAATTTAAATGAATGCAAAATATTTTTTAAACTGATATTAGGAAGAATTTATTTACATGAAGGTTGGCCACTTTTTATTTGTCCTCGACTTTTATTATGTTCTACACTGCTCTAGCAACATGCCGTAACTCCATCCACAGGTCCCGGATGCATGGGACCCGTGGGGACGGCTGCTCTGGCTGGATGCCTCTCTTCCGCGGTCTTGTCCACACCCGGGTGACCCGAGAGAGGGGCCATGCATGCGGTGCCCACCAGTATGCTTGAGGCCTTTCAGTCAAGACAATAAGATCTTGATTTTGTTTTACTGTATTCCTTTAGTTTGATTGGACCTCCTGTTAGACTGTTTTATTAGTGGTGCCCTCCTCAGTTTGAGGGGGCACTTGTGGTGCTGATTTCTGTCCGGTGATACCCAGTGTCATCCTTATTGTTCCATTCAAAACAGGCATGCCTCAACTCCCATATCCAAAGGATATTCTCCAGTAGACCACTTTATTATTTCCAATTCCTACACCAGCCACTCTTATAGCATAAACAAGATGGCCAATTTGAGCTGAATTATGGGCAGTATGTGATGTGCCCACACAAACTGGATTGAGACTGACCAAATTTGTTTCAACTTACAACTGGTAGAGAAAAAATAATTTTCTCCGCACTAGTCCCAGAAGCAAAATAACTTGTGACCCTACCAGGTATTGCAGATATCAAATATCAGCAGCCTGCCAAAGGTCCACCATATCAAGGTTCTCTGCCAGTAATGAGATTCTCTGCTCAAGTTGCAGTGGAGATACCAGCATGTGGCACTCATTGTAGAAATGCACGTCGGTACCATCTATGGTTGGATGCCAATCCCAGAGCGACAGAAGAACTCAAAAATTACTGGCTAGAAAACTATATGGAGGACATACCCTGAGGAAAATGTTTGGCACAGGATTTGCCACTGGAAAGGTCTTCCTCAATTTTGCACAACTTCACCATAACAAATTAAAAAGGGCAAATACAATGAAAATACTAGCAGATGTGTACCCCAGCACAGTCACTGCTCTAAAACAGTATCAAATACAAAGCTGTTTACTCTCCACTCCAAAACACAAGTGCAAATAATAATTTGCTATTTCAGCTCAAACATATTACTACATTTTTTTTTAAACAACATTCTGGCAGCTGTTTTCCACATTGCTGAACCACCACAATTCAACATTCACACAGGAAAATTCATCCATATTAGAACATATGACAAAGACCATCCCAACTGCTCAACACGCTCCACTGAGAAATCAATTATCAGGGTACAAAATTAAACTGGCACGAAATGAGGCAGACAGACCTATACAAATCCTCTTTCAAAATTATGGTTTGAATTGTGCAATAGAACTGTTGAACTTCCCACACTAAAGAAGTAGTTGCTGCTGTACATTCCAACAAAATTGTCCATACTACAAAGCATTCCACTCTCACCAGCTTTTAAAAACATAAGCATTAAGGCACATTTTTTGCTGATTTTGCATGCACAAATATTCATCCTTCAGCGATATGCAGGGTGAATACTCAAGAGTAAATTGTGGCAGTAAATGTGATTTGAAGTGGGCCACTCCTAACTGGTATACATTTTTACCCTTAAAATAATTACTTTTTTACTTCAAGGCATGAAATAAAGTGTGTAGCTATCTTGACTGCTACCCAATACGTGCTTACATATTGTCACAGTACCCCATCCTATTTCACAAACAGAACACTGGAGATTAAACTCCAGTCGTCCAACTAACTAATCAGCTGAGAGGACACAGTTCTGCATTCCTGCAATGAAATCAGCAGTTATGAATTCCAGGTAGCATCCAGAGAATGGGTTCAGCCAAAAGATCCAATAAATTCTGGTTTCCCCGTTAAGTTTTCAGCTTTTAACGTGATGCTGAAACAAATACAAATAAAGCTGAGCAAATGCTATGTGTAGCTTTATATATATGTAAAGTTTAAAAAAGGTACACGAAACAGCAGAACGAGAAAATATCACAGACTATTTTGAAGCAACTTTAAATAGAAATTTGCCATAAAATAAGCTGGTTTTTCAGCCCCATGTCTAAAACCAATATAAGCACGCAATCTCAGATAAACAAGAATGTATCAAGACAATGTAGGGCTACAGACAAGCAAACACAATAGAACTGGTTAATACCCAGATGAGTAAATGTATCCTCAGTGCATTAATAGTTAAAAAACGCTTGTCAGGTACACTGCAGAAACCCATTTCACATTCAAAATGTCACACTTTCCCATGTATCTACTGAGGGTTATAGAGTCCAAACAAACAGATTCTACTCTGGAAAACAGGACTTTGTACTTCAGTGTATTTCCCCTCCAAATGCCTCCCGAATAGATTATGTGGGTTCTGTCACAGTAGCAAAAATACATATACTCCCATCAACACATACTGTATATACTAGCATGATTACTAGACAACAAATATCCAACATTAAGCTTTCACGATTTTAACTTATTCAGAAATCACATAGTTTACACAATCTAGTATGTTACAGAACACCATACTGGTCAAAAAAAATTAATTAAAGCCACTCACCTACCCACCATTAATCAGAAATAAGAATTTTAAATTTAGCATGAAACGAATTCCCCCTTTTCAGCTCCAAAGCTCCAGTTTGTCTCCTTTGTTTATCCCCCCATTCATTTCAGCAAGGTGTAAGAGCAAGGTCAGGGTGGTATGGGGAGCACCACACCCAAACCAAGCTCTCAGTCCAGAAAAGCAAAACGTCATTCACTGCTACTTTGCCAAAGCCCTAAAACTCAGAAGGCTCACCGCAGCTCAGTTGAAATACAACACAAATCTGCTTTTCACACGTTTGCACCCATTTCCCGGAGGGCTTGATAAGTCACTTACCTGTGTAAATTCAAAGTTTTTCTGATTTGCTAAGTTTAGAATGTAATCCAATCGAAACTGGTTCTCGGGATTGGCTAACGGGACTGGTGGTACCAACGTATTCATTGCAGTCACTATCGTCTACAACAAAAAGAATAATTCTGGTCAAGCATTATATTCTCGTCTCCGTCTCCCCCACCCACCGCCACCAGCATTCTGGGTTTCTCATTGGACATCACAGCCTAGCATGCTCTTAAGCCTCATCAATGCTACTCCTGATACTGTTGTTAAGAAGTATTCAAGAGTGACACAGGGCATCTTTTCGTCCAATTTTGGAAAACTGCTGCTCAATGTAATGCTCATCTTCTCTGCACTTCAGTAGACAGCTGAGAGGCAGCATATTTTAAACTCAGGTTTAAAAAACGCTGGAATGTACAAAGCTGGGGCTTAAATTCACGATGTTCAGGTCTTGGGCACACCAACTACCCTAGTGACTGGCCCACCCTGCCGCAATCGTACTTCATCCCCTCCTGAAGACAATGACACTTTCAGGTGTACAGTCCCATTGGCACCAGCCACCTGCTGGTACCTTGGCAAAGTGTTTTTTTTTGTGAGCCTAGGCAGAGTCAGCTGGCTATTCAACAATGGGGGTCATAACAGCCAGGTCTGATTCAGTCTCATCCCAACAGCGTCACGTTCACATTTTCGAAAATGGGTCGTTGGACAGCGATCAAGAACAGCAAATTAGATTAATTTTTCCCATTCCCTAGCTATGGGGCACGGAGGCCAACTGTCATACTACCCTCTGTCAACTTAGGTTAACATTAGCTGACTTAGCATACACTGGAGATAAAACCAGGGACATGCCTGATCTGTAGGGCTCTGTTCCACAATAGTAATGAACTTATTGAGTTAACAGAGGAGCGTTTATAAATCAAGTTTTGAAGATAGCAAAACAGAACACAACACTAATTTCGGAGGTATTGGCAGCAACCACAATGTGACTGATGCAAGAATCACAAAATTCTGGGATATCTTGCACTGCCATCTAATATTCATCTCTCAACAAGTGAGCAAAGTTTCAATAGTTATTACTGACAGAAGTAGAGAGAACAGAATGTTAGTCACCCAAACCAATTCTTATTTGATCAATTGTAATAGTGGAAAATATTACATCATTGTGGGCTTTATATACTCTGGTGCAGTTGTACATTGTGATTTTTGAAGTCAGAACTATTAAACACAAACAACTAGAATAGTATTTGAAATTTTCACATCAGTATACTTTTATTATCTAAACTAAGGAAAATAAAATATTTTAACAATGATATCTTATACCAAACTTTATTTTGTTCAAAAAATTAAACTAGAACACTGTTGTCTAATTGTTAAACATGGATAAACAAGCTAGGTAAAAGAGGCGAGAAGGGCTTACCTCTATAGCTTCTTTAATATTATTTTTAATATCTTGAATTTTCCGTTTTTTCTCACTAATGAAGAGAAATGTTGAATTATTCTTCTTTTAAAAATACTCAAAACTACAGTAGCAGTTACAATTGGCTTTAGCCATACATAATAAGCTTCTACTTTTAGAAAACCTTTTCAGATCCGCAAGATAAAAAAAATCACTAACAATCAATTCCTTAAAAGCCATTAATCTACAGGAAAAGTCGAAGAGTTTACACTTCACATCTACACTAAAGTTGTAGTATAAATCTAGATTTGGGGTCTCGCATTACTTCACAGTAAGGAGAGGGTAGTCTCAACCACTAGTTTTACACTGTGAGAAGTGTAACCCCGGTGTGGTGTCAAACTGAGTTTAATTAAGTGCCCAGGGGGTTTGTACTCTGTAAATATTTTAAATTAAGCTGCTGGGAGAAGGGAGCTGTGCATGCGGGTAGTCACATATGCACTTAGCTCTCTCCTGAGCAGAAGACTAGAGTTCTAGCCAGACAGCGCAAGTAGGGTACAATTTGCTGGAACCAACATTACAGCTACCAATATAAGACCAATAACTGCACTGTAAATGCAGTATAAAAGCTAACACCACAAATAAGTTTCAGCTGAGAGTACATTTCTCACTGTTTAACCTACTTACTTTTGCAGAAGAATTTACTGTACTAATCCACTTGCCGCTTTTCCTAAGAGTACCCCCAAGGCTTCAAAGGTTTCTCACTTAAGGTGCTGATCCAGGACCAGTAAAAACAAAACATAACCGGACTTTGACATTGGTCCAGTTTCTATTAACAAAACCAATAATCAGCAAAATGGGTATATTATATATAAAAATAGTAACAATTAAAACTGGAATATGATGATTCTCAGAATGCTGAACAGATCTGACTCAATGTAGCAGTGGCAAATTCACAAGTTGTGGTCAAGCAAAATTAGTGTAAACCATCAAATTCTCACACAACTCCTGCATGGCATGTCCATTTCTGGCTCTACAAGTCCATCATCTCCTGCAGAAACAGTTTTGGAAAGTGGAAAGGAAACAAGAGCTTTTTCCAAAGATATTGGATTCTTGGTACTGGGCTACCAAAATTTCTACTTGTGGTCCAGCCAGGTTTTTGCAGGAGCCAGGACTATTGCATCCACTAAGCTTTCTATTTTGAATGCAGCAATTATAGCAAGCAAACACTTTCTTCTGTGGCTATAGCTCTTGCTGAGGTATATTATATACACACACAAACACACATATATACATATAACACACATACAGAAGCACACAATGCCACTCACTATGCAATTAACTGTAAGCCTCTAATTGGGGAGAGCATTTTGTGCAAACTACCTGCTTCCAATGCCAGCTTTTAGAAATGAACTCAAACTGTTATTTATATGCAAGCTGCCACTGCATAAAACAGAAGGGCTCCAGCAGGTAAGCTTATTAGAATTGATAATCGTAGTTAACAAAAAAAGAGGGGGTGCAAAATATAGCATATTTAGATATCAAAAAATACATTGTAAGACTGGCAGCCATGTTGGAGAAAAAGGGGGCTGTGGAAGGAGGAGGAGGAGGGCTGCAGCAACAGAGAAATCAGAACTAACAGAAAAAACAAATAGAAATACACAATAAAGGTAACCCCCAGCTCAGCCACACCGATGCAAAATAAGGAAACTACGCTGGCTTCACAGGAAACCTTAAAAATATAGCCACTTACTCGGCATGAAATCCATTGACGTGTAAAATTTTCATCTGCTTGACGATAGTGCTTTTACCAGATTCACCAGCTCCTGCAATAAAGAAACGCAATTTGAGAAAAAAAAATTCTTAATTCGAAACACAGTATTTTCTGTACTTAGATCTGCAGTGAAATGCCCCGTGGTTTTTTTTTCCATAATTTCCAAAAGACTCCCTTCCAACACATTTAAAAGACATTTTAATCAATTCGTCCCATTTCTTGGTGTTTCTTTTAAATATAAAATTAGTTTTTAAATACAAGGGCCTGTCTCTGTTCCTTCACAGCTCCATCAACCTCTATAATTTGTGTACCTGTTTATAAAAATCAGGAATCACCTCCCTCGGTTTACCTCATTTTAAACAAAATAAAAAACACACCAGGCTTCAAAAATATATAAACCTCATCAACAAGCCTAACATTTCCGGACGATTGCAGCCTGTCTTGAACAACTAAATAAATATATATATATATATATATATATATTTTCTCTGTTGAATACTTCGACCCATTTTTTTTTAAATGATTAAAATCCATTTGCAGTAGCAACCGGCCTCCATGTTTCTCCTGTGAACACCAGGCCTTTCCTCTCAACTCCCCAGTCAAAAAAAAAACACACACATCTTAAAAACAAATAACCGAACAAATTAATATCCTGCTTGAGGAAAGAAATACCCAGAATTTGAAAGGCTACACAGGCAATAACAACAACAAAAAGTCCCCTTTGAACGACGACAGCAGCAAGCCTCCATGTTGTGTTATTTTTTATATATATATACACACACCAAGGCCTGCCTTCCAGTGAAGCCAGGAGCTGCAACATTGAAGAAAAAAAAACATTCCCACCTTCACAAATGTTTCTCTACTCAAAAGTACTTGAATTAAAAATTGATTTTTATTGTGAAAAAGAGTGAGGGGAGACATTTATACTAAAATAATCATTGAATTCACACCCCACATCATGCCCTTTTCTCTCTCTCTCTCTCCCTCCCCTCAGAAGCCATTTCCCCAGCACCACCCCACCATGGCCCGGCAGTGCTGCGGCTTCTCGATGTTTTTGCAGCCGGTCACCGTGCCCCGGGGGTGGGGTTTACAGGTTGTTGTCCCCCTCCCTCCCTCCCGCCAACCCTACACACACACACAAGCCCCAAGCCCCCCGGCCACATACCCAGCAGCAGGAGTCGGTGCGTGGCCCGGTAGATCTGCTTGTCCTTCTGCAGCTGCTTCTCGATTTTCTTGTTGGCTTCGCGCTGCGCCTTCTCCTCGTTCCTCTGATCCTCGGTCTTGCTGTTCCCCAAGCACCCCATGGTCATCCGAGAGATGAGCGGCCAGCAGCAACCGCCGGGCCCCCGCTGCACAGCCACCCCTTCACAGCGCCCGACACCACACACCACCACCACGAACGAGCGAGCGAGCGCCGGGCCCTGCCCCAGCTCCTTGCCCCAGCTCCCTGCCCGCAGCCCCTGCTACCGCCAGGCCCCGACCCCGACCAAGCGCCTGCCTTTCACCGCCGGGCCTCCAGCCCCCACCACCACCCCCTCCTCCTGCTTCTCTCTCTCTCTCTGCCGCCGAGACGTGGGTGGATGGGAGCGGGGGAAGGAGGGAAGCAGCGAGCGCCGGGCCCACAGCCCCCGCTTTCTACCGCCGGGACACGACAGGCAGCGACCACCACCACCCTCCCCCGGGCCCCCCAAACCCCTTCACAGCCGCCGAGACACGGCAGCAGCGCTCCGAGCGCCAGGCCCCAAAACCCCGTCTAACCGCCGGACTCCGGCTCCGGACTCCCCTCTTCTTACCGCCCGAATAAGGTGGAGGGGGGGTGTGAGGAAAAAAAAAATCAGCACGAATTAAATGTAAATTGATTAATAATTCCGCTCGGCCTCCGCCTCCCCGCTTTGGTCCCCGAAATCCAATGAAAGAAAATAGAAGGCCCGGCCGCCGCCCGGCGTCTGCGTCAAGATGTTCTCTCTCTCTCTCCCGCCCGCCTCAGTCAGTTCCGCTGGCGAGCTGTCCGACAGGCCGCTGCTCCGTTTTCAGGGGAGGCGGCTGTGTGAGGTGGGGATCCCGGGCAGTGAGAGGGCTCTGGGGCCGTGGAGGATGGGGGGGGGTTACTCTATCAATGGGAGGTGGGCATCGATCGGGGGGCCCGGTCGCTGTCCCTCCTCCTCGGGCAGGGCACGGCGTCCTCCCCCTCTCTCTCTCTCGCCGCTGGCCCGGAGAACCTTCAAATATAAAAATATCCTCCCGCCTGCTGCTGCTGCTTCTTCTCTTTCCTCCCTCGGGGGTTCTTTCTTGCCGTCCCTTCCTCCTTCTCCCAGGAACTTAAAGCAGAAACAATATTGCGAAGGTAACAAATGGAGGTAGGAAGGCGGCGGCTTTAGTCTTTCCCTCTTTTCGCTGTGTAATTCCTCGCTCCCTTTTCCTCCGGTTGCTTGCTGTCCTCTCTCTTGCTCGATTTCTCTTAATTTCCTCCCCCGGGTGGATTAGGGTTTTCTTTTTCTTCTTTTCCCTCCCCACGGGTTAAGATCTGTTTGTCCCCGAGGGTAAACTGGATTTCTTTCTCAGTTTGATTTCCCTGTGTAGCAAGCTCCTGCTTTTTTATTTCCCACCGGTGGTTTTCCTCTCTCTCGCTCTCGTTTTTCCTTCCCCGGGTGAATATGCTCTTTCCCGGGTGTAAATTCTCCCCCTTTGCTGTAAGCCTGGTTTGTGGTAAACACGAGCCCAAGTCTTCTGGATATATAAAAAAGGCGTCTCCTCTCCTTGTCCCCAGGTATGTAAATTTTTTGTTGTTAAATATTTCTGTATATAATAGATATATTTTTTACACCGAGCAGCCCTCCCTGCTGCTGGATATGTGAAGAAGCAGAGACACACACACAGCAAAACGGGTGGGGCAAACAGCACACTGTACCATGGGTACCTCCACTCTCACATGATAACATAGCGTCACTGCAAGCCAAGGCGCCCTCTTTAAATATTCAGACCAAGGCAGCAGCGCAGGCAACAGGGAGAATCAAAACACTGAATAAACCAATTTTTTGTTTCAGGATAACGTTACAAATTTTGGATAATTACACTTTAATTTGCATTTCACTGAAAAATAATTTCTTATTTCTAGTCAAGGGATTCTGTTTTTAACTCAGATTTCCAAACTGAGGTTTGCACAGGACCAAGCCTACATGTAAACAGAATCCCACTATTCTATATTTTTCTTTATTTGCTAACTTGCTAGCACATTATTATTGTCATCTTTGAATTATAGTACTGTGTTCCTTTCAGTAGCTGACACTGTCTTTTGGTTATTAGTTTTAGTTCACAAAGCACCTCAGTGAAAATAGCCACAGAGGTCCCCCACACAGAGTTTGGAAACCAGTAGTTTTATTTAATTTATTTGCTCAATTTTCCTTTTACATAGATGTATAGTCTATTTGCATGTAGAAAAATCACAAACTAACATTGTGCCCATTTCATTTTCCCTGAAGATTCAACAAAAGACAAACTGGAGGGAAAATAAGGTTAGCCGACAAGTTATTTTAAAACGTGCCATGTAAAACAATTTAAACATGATAAATGGACTTGTTCAGAAAACTACATGATTAAGTTCTTTCCCAAGATGGTATTATTGATGATAAAGATTCATGTATGCAGTCATTACAATGATGAGAATAATATTGTATTAGAAAAGTGGCCAACAACTGCCAGGATATTATGAAGAAAATTCCACATCAAAACTTGGGACTTAGAACACGAACTATACGGGAGCTGGAGACATATTATTGGACTGTTTCTAACTGCAGCAGTACCTACTTATCAAATTAAATGTTATTTTTTCTTGCCTTCTGAAGGCAGGGATGCAGTGAGGGATAATGTTCATTTAGTTTAAGAAATTGTAAAGTGACAATTCAAACATAATGTAGTTTGTGTGTACAACAGTTTGTAGTGATATGCAGTTATTCCTTAGAGTTGTTGGCTGGAGTATGGTTCTAGGAGCATCTGCAGCCCTCCAGTTTCTCATCCAAGTGGCCATTCTTGTGTGACTTTAGGCCAGGAGATAGTGTCATCCAACATATACACATTTTTCAGGAATCAGCATTGGACAGTTGTCAAGTACAGGATCCTTCACTGATTTTTTTTCTCCTTCCTAGTCCAAGAATGTTGAACCCATCTATATACCAGTTAAGTTAGAATACATCAGGTTTTGAACCTTTCTCACTGTACAGCTCAGTACCAGACCATGAGTTCTGACGAAAGGTCATCGACCTGAAACGTTAACTCTCTTTCTCTCTCCACGGATGCTGCCTGGCCTGCTGAGTTTTTCCAGCGTTTTCTGTTGTTATTTCAGATTTCCAGCATCCGCAGTATTTTGCTATCGTATCAGTACCAGACCATATGGTCCACTAAGCCACCAGTCAAACTCTAAATAAAAATGGTACGTCCCATAAAAACTAGCACTTTTTAGTACTTTCATGGCGTAAACATCGTTTTCACAATCTGCCGAGAGTAACAGGCTAGTATTTCTCTTAAGGAAAGAGAACTGTGTTCCCTACTATCCTGCAGGTGCTGAGTTGTACTGAGGTACAATTCCAAAGATCTCTGGTACCTCTCCAAGTGGCCATTCTTTATTTCCAAGCCTTGATGGGTACCACAGCTGAGTCCAATTCTGTCCTCACCCAACATCACTGGCTACTGATCAGCTGTATGAATCCTGGTTTATTTTGACCATCCCTCGCTCAGGAGTAGCGAGGTCAATTGTAGCATTTCAAATACTCTCCTGGATAAGATCCGCCAACTCAATATAAACCAAGATGAAACCTGGGTCCACATTTTGGGCCAAATCTTGCGTGAAAAATAACACGTGTTAACGATGCACGCCATTATTAATGCGCAAATCGGCCAGCAAGTTCAAGGAATGAAGAGATACGCCGTGAGTTGCGAATCTCCAGAATGTGCAGGTCAATTTATGCCACTCCACCGTTTGCCTCGCACAAACAGCATCTCGCCCTTAACCTCCATCATTTTTAAGTTGTTGCTGGATTTTTACATTAATTGCCCATTATACTTGACACAGTAAGTTACCGCTGGTAATTAACAGCACATGGTACCATTTTACCAATGTGATAATTGTTAATGCAATGCCAATCAATCTCTCCAGCCCAGAAAGGGAACAAGTTAAACTGTTGAGTTTCATTCCTACATTTGTTAGAAATTTTAACAATTTCAAAATTTTGAATTCTGTTCTCACTTTTCCTTTGTCTCTTTCTCTCTCTTAATCCAATCTTTCTTTCCCTCTCTTTATTTCTCTACCTGATTTGACTCTAATTCACCCTCCTTTTCTCTGGTTCTTTCTCAATCCTTAAATCTCTGGTTAAGGAGATACACTGTTGGTCCTGTCGTTCTCAAGGTCCCAGATGACCGTTGCCCTCACCTTGTCGTTATCAGCTCGCACTTCCAGCAAGTTAGGGCGCAAATCATATAATCGAACTGAAGTGTGCCGGAAAGAGTCTAACGGCGCACGCCACTGCAGCAGTATTTATAACTCTCAAGGCTATCAAAACAATGATCAAAACACCTGCTTCAAATATATATCATGTCAAACTGCCATATATAATGCATATCAATGTCCTGGAGTGTGTATATAATAGACGTATGACACACTAACTACATTTGCAAGTGACATAAGCTGAAAGAAAAATCAATCTCCCAACATCAATGTTGGACTCTGACAGAGAGCAATGGTGGAACAAGGGTATCAAAAGACTGACCTCACTCAAAGTCACACTGGATAATTATTGATCTTCAATACAAAAATTAAGGTAACATTTATTTGAAATAGAATGCACATCAAAAATTGCTTTAGTCAAGGAATCCTGCTTAGATTATTTACTTTCAGGCAAAATATTCACAATAGTGATAAACAGATTTAAATACTGTAACACATATGCTTTCTACTAAAGGACAAAGTAATATCATTCCAACCAAAGTGGTTTGATTAGAGAAGTTGTTTCCTGTTAAAGCATTTGCACTTTACTAAGTACTATCAAACAATTCCCAAAAGCAATCTAAAGGGCTTCCAGCACCAATCACAAATATCAATATCAACTTTCTTTTTGGAAAATTTGGCTCTAATGTAAGTTAGTAAGACCAGAGATTTTTATTAAATCATATTGAAAGTAATGTTATGATCAACTGAAACCTTTTTGGAAAGTGAATTAAAGATAGTTTTTATACAACACAACTAAAAAGTGGTTCAAAATGTTGGAAAATTCATTTTCGGTCAACCACGCAGTTTTCACACATTTCTGTGTGGGGCCAGAGGCGGACTGGCTATCGGGAATTAGGGAAATTTCCCGAGCGCACTCGTCCTCACGTGCCCTCATGTACGTCAGTCTGAATTATTGCAGCTTGCATTGAAATGTGGGCTGGCATCTAGTCAAGAGGTTTTTGTTTTTGTTTCAATGTTTCTGACATGTCGACCAGCTGTCAAATACCAATAAGGCTACCGTTCCAAAGGGTGAAAAAAACAACATTTCAACCTCACTTTAAAGTCATAAATCCATTTATATTAATTCAGAATGATGTAAAGTTTTGCTTCGTTTCATCTTTTGGAACTCCAGACATACTATTATCTGATGGGCATTGTACATAAATGGAATACATCTCAAACCAGAGGAAAACATATACATTCACCTTATTGACACCGTTGTAATGTTGTAAAATACTTGCTTATATTCTAAACTGAAACAGTAAACAGAGATGATGAGAAGATTGGTGAAGCACTGAAAAAACTGTCACTAAGTATAATACATCCAGGTGTTCCTGCATTTGGGAATTTAAAAAATATATACTTTGGGGAAAGATCTCAGCAGGGTTAACGGGTGCAATTAACAGAGGACACGTACAAGATATTTATAATGATGCAAATTAGAATGCAGTGTCTTTTCAGATTACATAGAATTTTACAACACAGAAACAGGCCATTCGGCCCAACAGGTCTATGCCGGTGTTTATACTCCTCCCACCTCACTTAATCTCACTATCAGCATAACCTTCTATTCCTTTCTCCCTCGTGTGCTTATCTAGCTTCCCCTTAAATGTATCTATGCTAATTGCCTCAACCACACCATATAGTAGCGAGTTCCACATTCTCATCACTCTCTGGGTAAAGAAGTTTCTCCTGAATTCCTTATTGGATTTATTAGTGACTATCTTATACTTATGGCCCTAGTTCTTGTCTCTCCCACAAGCAGAAACATCTTTTCTACTTCTACCCGATCAAACCGCTTCATAATTTTTAAAGACCTCTATCAGGTCACCGCTCAGTCTTTTTTTTCTAGAGAAAAGAGCCCCAGCTTGTTCAATATTTCCTAATAATTTTACCCTCTTAGTTCTGGTATCATCCTTCTCAGTCATTTTTTTGCACTTTCTCCAATGGCTCTATATCCTTTCTTTAATATCAAAGTTGCAAGATGTTGCAACTTGTGCAGCCTACATTTAACGGCATCAGTCAGCTTTCAACACCTAGCAGATACCTTGAACAACTCATAGGTATAGCAGCGTGAATCATTACAATTGTGCACTGTTATATAGTGAAATAAATTTTAAAGTCTAGATAAAATAAGAGGTAACTGAACCACTGAAATCAACGACAGAATTGTATTTTAACTTATATAACAAGCTAAGCTTTCAAGTCAGTTATTTACTTAATGTCCAAGTGTCCAGTTACCAACACAAACGCGCATATCTTGGTACAGAGTCCTCTTGTGCATCACTGGAAAGAATATTATTGATTACAAAGAGGAAAGCAAAAATATATTTTAAACGAATCCTCTGCAATGTTCCTGTGCAATGGTATTAACTCAAAGCATGAGAAAACATAACATAAAAAGCCATTCCACTCATCAAGCCCATTCGCCTCACAGACCATATATAAATTGAATTTATTTTACCTCCTGATGGAGGTAACTAACCATAGGTACAACATTGAAGAACATCAAACTCGTGAAACTTTTCCTGACCCTGCCAAAAAGTAAGCGAGAGAAAAATGCCAAGATTTTAATTGAATATTATAGTCTACATTATGGGACCAGATCCCTTCTACAGATGACATATCCATGCTCTCCTCAGGACAGGAGCCACATTATTCTCTCGAGTATTTGATGATTTATATTTATGGCTACAACCTACAATCTCATTCCTAACCAGATATTTATTTATCTGCTTTTTATAAAATAAGTTTAACGTCATTTAAGACAGATTTCTTTTAAATATCAGCAGAACATTATCAAGGACAAGAGCAAAATACTAGAGATGCTGGAAATCTGAAATAAAAACAGAAAATGCTGGAAATACTCAGCAGGTCAGGCAGCATCTGTGGAGAGAGAAACAGAGTTAACGTTTCAGGTTGATGACCTTTCATCAGAACTGGAAGAAGTTAGAGATATAACAGGTTTTAAGCAAGTGCAGGGGCAGGGAAAGGGAGGAAGGGAGAAAAGAACAAAAGGGAAGGTCTGTGATAGGGTGGAAGTCAGGAGAGATTAAATGACAAAAGGAATGATTGTACGAAGCAAAAGGAGATGGTAATAGGACAAGTAAAGAAACAAAAGATGGGTCTAGAAGAGGTGTAAATGGGAATAGCAGAATCATCAATAGCTGCCGTCTGGAAAAAATGGGGGCAGAGGTTATGATCTTAAATTGTTGAATTCGATGTTCAGTCCAGAAGGCTGTAAAGTGCCTAATCGAAAGATGAGGTGCTGCTTCTCGAGCTTACGTTGAGCTTCGTTGGAACAGTGCAAGAGGCCGAGGTCAGAGTGGGAGTGGACTGGAGAATTAAAGTGACAGGCAACCGGAAGCTCAGGGTTATGCTTGCAGACTGAACGGAGGTGTTCCGCAAAGCAGTCACCCAATCTGCGTTTGGTCTTCTCAATGTAGAGGAGACCGCATCGCGAGCAGCGAATACAGTCTACTAAATTGCAAGAAGTACAAGTAAATTGCTGTTTCACCTGGAAGGTCGGAGGCAGGAAGCAGAGGGTAATGGTTGATGGGTGTTTTTGTGACTGGAAAGCTGTTTCCAGTGGGGTTCCGCAGGGCTCAGTACTAGGTCCCTTGCTTTTTGTGGTATATATCAACGATCTTGACTTGAATATAGGGGGTATGAGTAAGAAGTTTGCAGATGATACTAAAATCGGCTGTGTGGTTGATACTGAAGAAGGAAGCTGCAGACTGCAGGAAGATATCAATAAATTGGTCAGGTGGGCAGAACAGTGGCAAATGGAATTCAATCTGGAGAAGTGTGAGGTAATGCATTTGGGGAGGGCTAACAAGGAAAGGGAATGCACATTAAATGGTAGGACACCGGAGTAGTGTAGAGGAATAAAGGGACCTTGGAGTGCATGTCCACAGATACCTGAAGGTAGCAGGCCAAGTAGATAAGGTGGTTAAGAAGGCATACAGAATGCTTGCCTTTATTAGCCGTGGCATAGAATACAAGAGCAGTGGGTTATGCTTCAACTGTATAAAACACTAGTTAGGCCTCAGCTAGAGTACTGCGTGCAGTTCTGGTCACCACATTACAGGAAAGATGTGATTGCACTAGAGAGGGTACAAGGATGTTGCCGGGAGTAGAGAATCTTGGCTAAGAGGAAAGACTGGATAGGCTGGGTCTGTTTTCCTTGGAACAGAGGAGGCTGAGGGGAGACCTTATTGAGGTGCCTAGATAAAGTGGATAGAAAGGACCTATTTCCCTTAGCAGAGGGGTCAAAAACCAGAGGGCACAGATTTAAAGTAATTGGTGGAAAATTTAGAGGGGATTTGAAGGGAAATTTCTTCACCCAGAGGGTTGTGGGGGTCTGGAACTCACTGCCTGAAAGGGTGGTAGAGACAGAAACCCTCACCACATTTAAAAAGTACTTGGATGTGCACTTGGGATGCTGTAACCTGCAGGGCTACGGACCAAGAGCTGGGAAGTGGGATTAGGCTGGATAGCTCTTTGTTGGCTGGCGTGGATACAATGGGCCGAAATGGCCTCCTTCTGTGCTGTAACTTTCTATGATTCTATGAGTGTTTGGGGCTCTGGACGATGGGAAGTAAAATGGCAGGTGTTGCATCTCCTGCGCTTGCAGGGGAAGGTGCCGTGGGAAGGGGAGGGGGTGATTGAGGAGTGGACCAAGGTGTTGTGGAGGGAACGGTCCCTTCGGAATGCTGAAAGGGATGGAGAAATGAAGAGGTGTTTGGTGGTGGGATCATGCTGGAGGTGGTGGGATCATGCTGGAGGTGGCGGAAATGGCGGAGGATGACCCATTGAATGTGGAGGCATGTGGGGTGAAAGTTGAGGACAAGGGGAACCTTATTGTGGTTCTGGGAGGGAGGGAAAGGAGTGAGAGCAGAAATGCGGGAAATGGAACGGACACGGTCATCCTCGGTTGAGGAAAAAGGAAGACAAATCAGAACCACTAGAATGGAAGGTGGCATTGTCAGAACAGATGCGATGGAGAAACTGGGAGAATGGAATAGAGTCCTTACAGAAAGTGGGGTGGGAGGAAATGTAGTCAAGGTAGCTGTGGTAGTCAGTGGACTTGTTGTGGATGTTGGTCAATAGCCTATCTCCAGAAATGGAGATAGAGAATTCGAGGAAGGAAAGGGAAGAGTCAGAGATGGACCATGTGAAGGTGAGGGAGGGGTGGAAATTGGAAGCAAAGTGAATGAAATTTTCCAGTTCAGGGTGAGAGCAGGAAACGGCACCAATACAGTCATCCATGTACTGGAAAAGAGTTGAGGGAGGGGACCTGAGTAGGACTGAAACAAAGAATGTTCCATGTATCCCACGAAAAGGCAGGGGTAGCCAGGATCCATACAGGTTCCATTAGCGACACCTTTTATTTAGGGGAAGTGAGTGGAGTCAAAGAAGAAGTCGTTCAATGTAAGAACAAGTTCAGCCAGGCAGAGGAGGGTGGTGATGGATGGGGACTGGTTGGGTCTCCGTTCATGGAAGAAGCGGAGAGCCCTCAGGCCGTCCTAGTAGGGGATGGAGTTGTAGACTGGTCACAATGTAAAACTAAAATGAGTATCAATAACAAGTGATACCTGACAGTATCCACCAGTGTGTCATCCACTCTGAATTTAAATATCAAGGCCTAAAGCAGGCTCACTTGGTCAAAATAGAAATAGGTTGAATAAAGGAATCCAATAACATACCAATTATCAACTTTGTTTTGGAAAGTTCGACTCTGTTACAAGTTAGTAAGATCAGAGATTTGAGATTTTTATTAAATCATCTCGAAAGCAATATTATGATCCACATTCTTGTGACTTAAAGTTGGGGAGGAAATATGAGCACACCTACAGGTCATAGGCTATGCTCCAAGCCACTGGAAAGCAGCAACCAGAAGACCTTAAGCCATTTAGATTGCCTTGGTGGGAGGGGGGAGGGAATGGCAATTACATTTTACTGGCCTATCTGCCTCCTCTTTGGCCTACCTTCAGGCCTCAGAGACAGTCCGATCCTGAGGGTCAAATGGCATGTTATTACACTGAGATTTTCAGGGTACCCAACAATTCTCAGGAAAATAGGGGGTGGAGCTGGAACAACCCAACCACATCATTAAAATTAAAATTTTGTATCATGGGGAAGCCCAAGGAATCCTCGGCATCACAATGGGGGTCATCACAATGGGGGCTGAGACCTGACACAACAGGTCTCTCCCCAATATTCCTTTCCCTGCGCCTGGAGAAAGAAAAATCTACCCTTATATCTCCTCTAGTAGGTCACACGTGGAACTGCTCACTGGTAATTTAGAACCTAAACTGCAGTTTTTGACCTCACCTCACTGCACCCGAAACTTGACAGCGGTTCGTCAACACTATAATACAGCAAATTTACTGAGGCAATATATAAGATAAACATACTACATACTATACTGAAAGATACAGGCCTCAGATATAATATCCATAATACCATTTACCCATTACTTTGCTGATGATACAAGTAATTTTGTCCTTCTGTCTCCAAAACCCTGTATTCCCAGTTAGTTATATTCTAAAATATTTTTTCTGTTCTAATTCTCATTCTGGACTTGCAGTATTTGCTTGAGATGCATCTTATTTAATTATTCCTCCATCCCAAAAGCTTCCTCTTTTTCTCAATTATTCTGATTAAAAAAGTTTTTTCCCCTCTTATTTCCCCCAGTAGACCGCTTGAGGTTGCTGGTGGTGTGCACTGCGCAGCTAGGCTCTTCCCACTGTTGGCCAGCACCTGAACGGTGTTGATTTGCTAAGCCGTGGCTGGCTGACTGACCCACTCCAGCATTCAAGTATCTCAAACAGTCCCTTATGGCCCGAGTTCAAACATTGGTCTCCCTCAATGACAGAAAAAGAACTCATCCCAAGGCAACACCCGCTGCTCATTTAAAAAAAAATGTAATGGCTTAAACTGTATATAAAATAAAAAATAAAATCTATTTTGATGTTCTTACTGTCACTCGCACCTCATGCTATTTGTAAATGTTCTGCCCGTTTGTCATAGATAATACAGTTCCATAAGAGAAGCATAAAAGCTGCAACTCCAATGACACATCACGCACACAAAAAAAATTGTTAACAGGAGCTATAACTTCCTGATCCTTTTCTAGCTGGTTATCATGCGAGATGGGATGTCATGATCACTCTGGCTCTTATAGTTCCACAGGAGCAGAGTAAAAACTACAATTCCCAAGATGCATATACAGAATCTGTTCAAAGGAGCGAGGAATGCTCCACCCGACCACTTGAGGCTCAGATGGAATTTCCACTCACAGTCCGAGACAGGACAGGAATATTTGGGAGAGACTTCTTCCTGATATTTCTAACATTAAATATCTAATTTTGACGATGTTTTCCAGAATTGTGCAAGTTTTTTGTACATTACACATGCTGACCTGAGTGAAGAAGAGGGGTGGATGATGACAGCCTTCTCACGGCCAATCCCGTTACGTGATCTTAGATCACAACTAATGTCGTCTCACAGGACACCGAACTTGTTGTTAAATTGACCTCCCGGTGACAGTAGCAAACCAAGCAAATCAAACGGTCCTCTCCAGAACCAAAGGAAACTACATGTTGGCCCAGCCATCCGAATTTGCCAACTCCACATCGAAGGCATCTCTCATTCAAAATGTGAATACCTCGAAAGGTTACTGAAGAAACACAGCGTCGATGTCCTGGTGCTTCAAGAAACACACATCGAACACATCCACCAGTTCGACACAAGAGGACGTATCACAGGTTTTGACCTAATCGCTTTCAATAACCACCCCAAATATGGTCTGGCGTGCTATGTCAAACAAGGCATCGAAGGCTGCACTGAACTCGAGCGTACCAGCATTGCCGGAGTTTTCACTACAGCAATACGCGTAGGAAAGCTAACAATCTCCACTCGTACAGTGGCCTGACCCACCGCTCCCTCCTAGTCAACATCCATCCATTCATCTTGGAGAAACAGTGGACCGCCTCAGAACTGGTCATGGTAGATGCTGCCACCTTCTCCATCGATGGAAGATTAAAGCATCCCCATCATGCGACTGTGGAGCTCCTAATCAGACCCTGGAGCACATCATTGAGCACTGCCCTCAGAGGAAATTCGCAGGCAGCCTACAAGATATCCACGCTGTTACACTGGAAGCTTCAGCCTAGATATCCGACTTAGATATTGACATTTGATTTGATTTGCTACTACCATACGAAAGAAGTGAAGAAGAGAAATGGTATCTGAAGACAGTGAAAAAATGATTTGCACAAATGATTTAGTCAGTCTTACAGTACTTACTGGTTTGTTAATAGTAACTTTGAGGGATTTCATTGCTCAGTTTTCTGCTCATTACTCAGTACTTTTTGCCACTTTTGATTTGTTCACATTGTCAATTGGATATTTGGTAATTAATGGGTAAGTGATAATTTGAGACGATCATGATATTTTGCCCTATGGACTTGCAGTCTTGAGCTGTGATGCATAACAGATGCGTGCTAAAAAGGAAAACAACATCAACTTGCATTTAGATAGCACCTTTCATGTAGTAAACCGTCCCAAGACGCTTCACATGAGCGTTATCAAACTAAATTTGATACCGAGCCACATAAGGAGATATTAGGGCAGGTGACCAAAAGCTTGGCCAAAGAGGTAGGTTTTAAAGAGCGTCTTAAAGGAGGAGAGAGAGGTAGAGAGACGGAGAAGTTTAGGGAGGAATTTCCAGAGTTTATGGCCTAGGTAGCTGAAGGCACGGCTGCCAATGGTCGACCGATAAAAATCAGGGATGCGCAAGAGGCCAGAATTGGAGGAGCACATACATATTGGAGAGTTCTAGGGCTGGAGGAGGTGACAGAGATAGGAAGGTGCCAGGCCATGGAAGGATTTGAAAACAAGAATGAGAATTTTAAAAATCGAGGTGTTGCCGGACCAGGAGCCAATTTGGGTCAGCAAGCACAGGGGCAATGGGTGAACGGGACTTGGTGCAAGTTAGGATACTGGCAGCAGTTTTGAATGAGCTCAAGTTTACAGAGGGTGCAAGGTGGAAGGCTCCCAATCTTATATACTCCACGTGGCTCGATGACTGTTCCTCAGACCAGCTCCCTCATCCGCACCGATGCCCTGGATTTAAATTTCACCCTTCCTTGGCTCCCTACCTGCTGTTGGTCCTTGAGTTTCACTCCCACTGCTCCATATTCCTCTGCTGTTTAACCAAATTCTCTGCGTTCTTACAAGCAGCAACTACAATTGCCCCATCCTCCTTTCTTGCTGATCTTCCCCCTTCCTTCCCCCGAAGCACAGCTGCTGGCGGCAAATCTCATTAACTTCATTCCCATCCCGCTCACTCCTCTAACCACTGCCCCCTTGGACACTGCCGGCAGATCAACAATCATTGCCTCTCTCCACATTTCTCTCCGGAATACCCATTCACTTGTGAACAAGCTCTTGCCATCCATGGCCAAGCTGTGGATAATTGTATTGACTTTCTGGCTTTGACTGAAACTTGGCTCACGGGTGGCAACACCTTGCCCCTTACCAAAGGCTCCCTGCTTGGTTACACTTTCCACCACCCAAACAATCACGGTAAACAAAAACACGGCACTCATCATCAACTCACACCTTGGTCTATCCCCCTACTCCTCTGGCACCTTCTCCCCCTTCAAACTTCTTCCCCGTTCCGGTCTTTTTCCCTCTCCTTTAAAATCCTTGTTGTCTACTGTACCACGAAACCCAGATTTTCTTCCCAAGATATCCTTCCTTCTTCAGCCTGTGCACTGAGTGACCCCTTGGCCTCAGTGACTTTTGTTACCATCTCCGCTCTCCTTTGTATTTCTCTTCTGAATTCACTAACAACTTACATTTATATAGCGCCTTTAATGTAATAAAACGTCCCAAGGCGCTTCACAGGAGCACTATCAAAAACAAAATTTGACACGGAGCCTTATAAAGGAAATGTTGGGGCAGATGGCCAAAAGCTTGGTCAAAGAAGCAGGATTTAAGGAGCATCTTAAAGGAGGGAGAGAGAGATGGAGAGATTTATGGAGGGAATTCCAGAGCTTAGGACCTAGGCAGCTGAAGGCACGGCTGCCAAATGGTGGAACGATTAAAATCAGGGATGTTCAAGAGGCCAAAATTGGTGGAGCACAGATACCTCGGGGGATTATTGGGCTGGAGGAAATTACAGAGTTAGGGAGAGGCGAGGCCATGAAGGGATTTGAAATCAAGGATGAGAATATTAAAATTGAGACGTTGCTTCACTGGGAGCCAATGTAGGTCAGCGAGCACAGGGGAGATGGGTGAGTGGGACTTGGTGCGAGTTTGGACCCGGGAGGCAGAGTTTTGGATGACCTTAAGTTTATGGAGGGTAGAACTAGGGAGTCCAGCCAGGAGTGCATCGGAATAGTCAAGTCTAGAGGCAACAAAGGCATGGATGACGGTTTCGGCAGCAGATAAGTTGAGGCAAAGGCGGAAATGGCCAATGTTATGGAGGTGGAAATGGGCGGGCTTAGTGATGGAACGCATTTGAGGTAGGAAGCTCAACTCATGATCAAACATGACACCAAGGTTGCGAATAGTCTGGTTCAGCCTCAGATAGTTGCCAGGGAGAGGGATGGAATCAGTGGCAAGGGAACAGAGTTTGTGGCATGAACCGAAGACAATGGCTTCAGCCTTCCCAATATTTAAGGAGGATATTTCTGCTCATCCAGTGCTTGATGTCAGACAAGCAGTGTGACCAGATAGAGACAGTGGAGGGTTCAAGAGAGCTGGAGGAGAGGTAGAGCTGGGTATCATCAGCTTACGTGAAAACTCATACTGTCGCCAGATGATGTCACCGAGGGGCAGCATGTAGATGAGAAATAGGAGTGGGCCAAGGATAGATCCTTAAGGATAACCTCCTGTCCTCCCTAAACCGCTCCTTCTACAGAAACATTGTTATCCATATTCATGGCCACACCTTGACCTCACCATCTCCCATAACCTCTCTACTCTGCAGTCTCAATCAAGAACGAAGCCATCTCTGACCACTTTGTTTTCTTCATCACACACATCCCCTTACCCTCTCCCAACCCCACTTCCTTCCACGTCCACCCCGGAAAACTAAAACTCTCAACCAAATCTGCATTTTCAAACTCCCAACAGCCTAGCATTTGGTCCTCCTTTCACCACATCTCTGCACTGGTTGATTTGCTCAACCACACCCCCACCTCCACTTTTGATGCCTTTCTCCCAATAAAACTTTCACGGTCTTAAATTCCAGTCATTCCCCCGTCCAAACCCTAGCTATGCTCCTTCAAATCCAAGTTGTGCGTATCTGGTGTACAACTGGCTTAGCCATTCATTGCCAGATCTGGCTGGACCACATCAAGTTCCACAATGTTTCACTCTCCTCTGCCAAAACCTGCCACTAGGATCATTCTACAGAGCAAAGATAACCCCCAGCTTCTTTTCTCCACTACCAACTGTGTTCTTAAACCACTCTCCCTTGCCTCCTCTATCCTCATCTTGAACAACAAGTGCAAAGAGCTCATGGATTTCGTCACCAACAGCAAGGCCATCCATTCAGCTGTCTCTGCTGCTTCTCTTTTATACATGTTGCTCCTTAGCAACATCATCTGCAGACCTAGGGTCAGCTTCCACTTGTACATCGCTGACACCCAGCTCTGCCTCTCCACCATCTCGCTCGACCTTCCCAGCTGATTTCCTTGGATGAGCCGCAATTTCCTCCAGTTAAACGTTGGGAAGACTGAAGCCATATCCTGCGGCCCCACCAATCACAAGCTCCATTCCTAAAGACTTCATTCCCTCTTGCCAGCCACTAGCTCGGGCAAAACCAGACTGTTCGCAACCGTTGCAACCTTTTCAACCCCAAGTTGAGCTTCCGACCCTATATGCACTATCACGAAGACCGCCTGCATCTGCCGCTATCTCAGCCCATCTGCTGCTGAAGCCCTCATCCATGATTTTGTTACCTCTAGACTCGACTATTCCAATACAATAGCAAAATACTGCGGATGCTGGAAATCTGAAATAACCAGTACTCTCCTGGCCAGCCTCCCATCTTCTAACCTCCGTAAATTTCAGCTTATCCAAAACTCTGCTGCCCATTTGCTGTCCCGCACCAAGTCCCACTCGTCCATCACCCTTGTTGAATCAACATTGCCTCCAGTCCCCCAACAATGCAAATTTATCATCCTGGAATTTCAGTCCTTTCATGGCCTTAACTCTAACCTCCAGCACTATAATTTCCCCCCCCCCCCAATTTTCAAGTTCCTCTAACTTTCATCTCTTGTGCAAGCTGCACAACCCCCCACCCTTCTCACCACCATTGGTGGCCGTGCCTAGGCCCCACATTCTAAATTCCCTCCTTAAACATCTCCAAGTTCCAGCTCCTCCTTTAAGACCCTTCTTGAAGCCCACCTCTGTGCCAAAGCATTTGGTCACCCCTCCTACTATCTCCTTCTTTGGCACAGTGTCCATTAGCACCACAGGACATTTCTCTACTTCAAAAGGCACTATATAAATGTAAATTGCTGTCATTGTTGAAATAGGGCCATTGTAATTGACCTCAGTACTTCTGGGCTAAGAAGAGAAAAAGTTAGCAGCTTCCCTGCTCCTGATGATTATTTAATGATCCCTGCTAGAAAAATGTATATATAAATGTTGGGAAGAAAACAGGATCAGGTTCAGTTGTAATGCTCCCCATAGCCACCAACACTCAACCGTGTTTTTTCCGGGGCTGTCCATCCACATTTTGAGGGGGGGAAAATGGGTGTATGTTGGAACTCCACTCACTTGGTTTGCTGATACAGGGGCACCACAAACAGATGGGCACTTCATTTGAATAGTAGTTTGGGGGAATGTACACCATTTCTTGCCATTTTGATATGCTGGACATAAACATCAAATGTTAATCACATTCAGGTAACACGGGTATCCAGGGTTCAGAGAAGGCAGCAATATACTGGAGGCCGTGGAAAGGACATAGTAACGTTAAGGTAAAAGTATTTCAACCATTTCCTCAACATTTATTTTTGGCATTTTTTCCCCTTCTGGTACGATCTGTGTCTCAATTGTTATGTACTATTTTTGTATCCTGTATTTAGCACCATGACTAGCACCAATGGGTTTCCCCAATTGGAATTCCCCTCTATGATGTGTTTGAAGCAAAGGAGTGCCTAGAGGGCTGCCAACCAGTTCAGTCTGCAAAAAAAAGATGCTCTATGCTCATGCATACCTACACCCACATTTGCAGGCTGTGAAAATACCTTGCTTTGGCAGATAATTAGTGCAGCTAAAGGCACCTCTTCTCAATGGAAGCTGGACAGCAGAACCAATATATATTGATATATATTAATGACCTGGACTTGAGTATACAGGGCATAAATTTCAAAGTTTGCAGATGACACAAAACTCGGAATGGTAGTAAACAGTGAGGAGGATAGTAACAGACCCCAGTAGGACATAGACAGACTGGTGAAATGGGCAGTCACATGGCAGATGACATTTAACACAGAGAAGTGTAAAGTGATTCATTTTGGTACGAAGAATGAGGAGCAAAATATAACTAAATGGTGCAGGAACAGAGACCTGGAGGTGTACGTACACAAGTCTTTGAAGGTGGCAGGACAAGTTGAGAAGGCTGTTAAAAAGGCATACAAGATCCTTGGCTTTATAAATAGAGGCAGAGTACAAAAGTAAGGAAGTTATGCTAAACTTTACAAAAGAAAGACCGATTAGGCCTCAGCTGGCATATTATGTCCAATTCTGGGCACCACACTTTAGGAAGGATGTCAAGGCCTTGGAGAGGGTGCAGAAGAGATTTACTGGAATGGTACCAGGGATGAAAGACTTCAGTTACGTGGAGAGACTAGAGAAATTGGGGTTGTTCTCCTTAGAGCAGAGAAGATTAAGGGGAGATTTGATAGAGGTGTTCAAAATCATGAAGGGTTTTGATAAAGTAAATAAGGATAAACTGTTTCCAGTGGCAGAAGGGTCGGTAGCCAGAGGACACAGATATAAGGTGATTGGCACAAGATCCAGAGGCGACATGAGGAACATTTTTTTTTTAAACACAGCAAGTTATGATGATCTGGAATGCACTGCCTGAAAGGGTGGTGGAAGCAGATTCAACAGTAACTTTCAAAAGGGAATTGGATAAATACTTTAAGGGGAAAAATTTGCAGGGCTTTGGGGAAAGAGCAGGAGGAGTGGGACTAATTGGATAGCTCTTTCAAAGAGCCAGCACAGGCACGATGGGCCGAATGGTCTCCTTCTGTGCTGTTTCATTCTATGATTCAATAGGCCATCAAGATACGTAAACCATTTCCTCTGATGGAGAAATCAACACTGGGGAGACCTAATCTTAAAATTCTACCTAGGCTAATCAGGAAACACTTTTTCCACACAAAGGGTAGTAGAAATTTAGAATTCTCTCCCCAAAAAGGCTGTGGATTCCAGGACAATTGGAGTATAAGCCTGAGATAGGTAGGCAAGGGTATCACGGGATATGAAGCAAAGGTGGGAAAATGCAGTTGAGGTGCAGATCAGCCATGATCTAACTGAATGAGGGAGCAGGCCCAAGGGACAGAATGGCCTACTCCTGGCTCCTAATATTCCTATGTTCCTATTGCTATGTTCCTAAATGCCAGATAATATTGGATGCTTTCTTTCTCAGCAGGACCCCCACAGTGCGTCATGCTGTAAGTAACAATACATCAAAGAAGGCATGCTTGGATCAATGGTGAGAGTAGCCTGATTGGCGAGGTCAAACATTTCTGCAAGTCCTGGCATACCTACCTGGCAATAACAATAAAAACAGCAACTTGCATTTATATAGCGCCTTTAATGTAGCAAAATGACTCGAGGTGCTTCACAGGAGCATCAGCGGACAAAATTTGTAACCGAGCCACATAAGGAGATAATAGGACAGGTGACCAAAAGCTTTGTAAAAAAGGTAGGTATTAAAGAGCGTCATAAAAGGAGGAAAGAGATGCAGCGAGGTTTAGGGAGGGAATTCCAGAGCTAGGGATCTAGACAGCTGAAGGCACGACCACCAATGGAGGGCGAAGGAAAATCGGGGATGCGCAAGAGGCCAGAATTGGAGGAACGCAGAGTTCTGGGAGGGTTGTAGGGCTGGAGGAGGTTACACAGAGGGTAAGGAGAGTCAAGGCCATGGAGGGATTTGAACACAAGGATGAGAATTTAAGATCGAGGCGTTGCTGGACCGTGAGCCAACGTAGGTCAGTGAGCACAGGGGTGAACGGGACTTGGTGCAAGACAGGCTACGGGCAGCAGAGCTTTGAATTAACTCAGGTTTACAGAGGTTGGAAGATGGGAGGGAGGCCGGCCGGCCGGCCAGCCAGCCAGGAGAGCACTGGAATAGTCGTCTGTATGTAACAAAAACATGGCTGAGGGTTTCAGCAGCAGATGGGTTGAGGCAGGGGCGGAGACGGGCGATTTTAGAGGTGGAAGTAGGCGATCTTGGTGATGGAGAGGATTATAGGGTTGGAAAAGCTCAGCTCGGGGTCAAATAAGACGCCGAGGTTGACGGGGCCAGAGAGACAGATGCAGGGCTGTGCCATGCTGCAAGGACATTGGCAGTTACCATGCAGCATAAGGCCAGTACATGCACCGAGTAACAGTCAGCTGGAGCCTGAAACTTGAGTTGACTCCCTATAGGCATGGTGCAATACCGATATTTTGGGGATGGTGCAGTGAAGTGGCAGGGGGCAACCCTCCTTGCAACCATCTCATGCATGAAGCACCACCTCCACTGCAGCAAACAGGGAGACAGATGCTGGGGCTGCTCATCAATTGCCTGCAGACTCATGCCTGCACCTCAGGTTTCCCTTCCTTTCATTTTTGCTTACTCCACCTTAGTCACCTGCTCCTTTGCCTTGGCAAAGGCTGATAATGGTTTGAGTTGATGTCTCAGAATTTTTGACACCCTACTGCAACATTCCCCTTTAATTGTCTCCATGAATAAGGTCAACATACCTGTAGGTCATTTTTCTTTGCGGGGATGGGGGGAAACACTACCTCATTATCGGTATTGCACCATGCCTATTTTTTCCGCCCTCCTCCCCGCTTCCTGTTGCTCTTCCCACATCACCCCTTGCAATTAAAGGCTGGCAAGCAATATCCTCCCAAGTCGCCTGCCAATGCTACACTGAAACCAGCTGCAAGGGACAGAAAGCAATCAAAGGAACTTTCCATTCTCCACCCACCCCCCAGTACCTGGTAGTTGGCAACTCCCATCATTGAAATGAGAAACTCTCGTGAATAATGGAGGCACTACATCCCAGCTCTCTAGAGGAAACATATATTTTGGCTCTGGAATAAATCTGCTATAGTTCTAAAATTCCTATTTCTGCCACATTTTGCTGTTTATCTACAACACAACGATTGATTTTAAAACTGGGAGCTGTACATTTCACAGTATTTCATGACTGCTTCAAGGCTTCATTTAGGAATGTGAAAACCATTTTGGAACAATGAGTTTACTGTAATCTCCTCCTAAGAACTTCAGGGAACTACGCAGAGAGGTTAAGATGTGTAAAAAGTGATTTGACAATTTCAAAAAGCAAGGATTAAGTTCTAAAAATAAATGTCATGAGACAACATGTTTTTGTGGTTTTGTAGACTGTAGTAATCCAGTTGGTCATGTAACACAGATACAGTAAACATATACGCACTTCTGGATATGAAAATCAATATATATATACGCAGTTATTGGTACTAATTATATAAAGATGGAATATTTGAAACAAGGTGCAACAGTTTGGATTACTTAGCTACTTTTCTTTGTACTCTGGGCTTAAAGTTATGCCTAGTTGTAATACTGCCAGGAAGTTAATACACTGAAGGGTACTAAATGTCAGCTGTTGTTCAAAGAAGAATCTTTTAAGCACAAGATTCCTTATTTTGGGGTATTTTGCCTCCCATTATGCACGATTCTTTGCCTCCCCAAATTACACAAGGGCAGCAATCACTCCCATGTCCTTCATCAACATTATATGGAAATCATCCACTGAGGAAGCATGTGAAAATGCCAGAGAAAAAAAACTCTCCCAAATTCCTTTCCGTGTGCACAGGAACTTGGCTCTGCTCAGTGTCTCCTCACGGTGGTGTAGCTCAGATTAGTAAATCAACATATGGGGATCACAGGTGCAAATCTATTCCTGACCGCATTTCAATGCTCCAATACACTGTGCCATCCTTCAAGCAGGAAGTTATGTTCAAAGCACTTCTAAATTTTTACTGATCACTGCATTATAAAATTACCTGCTAACTCAAGCACTTGTGCCAAGGCATCGTGCAAAAATTAGACTACCATTAAATCCTGACCTGAAGGTCGTTCCACACAAGACCACTTTCTTCCACCTTTGCAACATAGCCTGCCTGTTCTTCTATCTACCACTAATCCACAGCTGTACCACCTTGATGCTCAACTTCTCAAATGTTCTACTAGCTAGCCAGCACAAATTAGAACTCATTCAGAACGCTGTGACCCGTATCCTCACTCGCACAAAGTCTCACACTTCCATCATCTCTGTCCTTGCTATTGGCTCCACGTCTCAGCAAATTTTACTTTAAAGGTCCTCGTCCTCTTTTTCAAATCCCTCCCTTGTCTCACTCTACCTCCGTGATCTCTTCCAGTCATATGTTCCCACATGAACCCTATCCTCCTCTGACGCTGGTATACTCCTTGTTTCCTCTGCTCCACTGTCACTGCAAAGTACTTCAAGACATCTTTCTGGATATGGGAAACTGGTGTAGGAATCTGACGAAGGATCATCAACCTGAAACGTTAACTCTGTTTCTCTCTCTACAGATGCTGCCTGGCTGCTGAGTATTTCCAGTATTTTCTGTTTTTGTTCAGGAATTTAAGTTATTGATTACTTATCTTCCCTCTTTAAATGAACTGTAAATAAATTACATAATATGTAATCTCAGACATTATGACTACTTTCCCTGGACTGACATCAGTTCTTTTCCTATTAGAACCACAATATAAACAAACAATTGAAAACTATTTAAAACACAAAGGAATAGAGTGAAAAGCTAGTATGGTAGGGGCTTGGCATAGAGGATGGAACGATCCAAACAATACAATCCTACAAGGTAGGTAATCTACCTTTTTAAAAATCAACATCCACATGATTCTCATTCACTAGTGTCTCATAGGAGAAATGAGCCTCGTCCCAACTCCATGAACGATCCACAGTCAGTACAAATCTGTCAAAATTATAGGACGTTCCAAGTTGATAAATGAAAGTAATATTGCTTGGTAAGAGTATGGCTAAACAACAGCCCTTTAGATGCTTTTTTAATAGAGATTAGTCTTTGAAGTAAATGTTAATCTAGTGGAATGATCCTATATTAGGGGTTTCTTACCCGTCATCTGATAGCAATGCTGGATACATTCATCCATAAATTAACAAACTTTGTTTGAGATGTCAGTAACAGAAACAAATCTGCTGTATGATGCTAATCATTTTCAGGGCCTACAAGATGATAACATCTCATTATCATTTACATAATGCAATCTGCATTTGAATTCTGATCTCGAAGGAAGAGAATGAAAATAAATAGTAAATTTCCTGTTAAATAAAATTCCAGGAATTTGGGTGAAGACTTAAAAAGGTGGTTATCATGGAATATGAGGTGTGGATATGTGACTACTTTTTTTTATTTTTATTTGTTCATGGGATGTGGGAGCTGCTGGTAAGGTTGAATTTATTGGCCATCCCTATTGTCCTGAAGTAGCGGTGGGCCTTCTCCTTGTGCTGATGGTGCTCCCACGATGGGATTAGTTGGAAATTCCAGGATATTGACCCAGCGACGGTGAAGGAATGAAGATACGTGTCCAAAGCAGGATGGTGTATGCGACTCAGAGGGGAATTTGGAGATGGTTTTCCCAAGACATTGCTGCTCTCTTCTCTCAGAGGTCACAGAGGAGGGAGGTGCTGTCGAAGTAACCTTGGTGAGTTGCTGAATTGCATCCTGTAGGTCGTACATACTGCAGCCACAGTGCATCAGTGAGGGAGAGGGTGGATATCAAGTCCAGTGGCTGGGTCACTGATGAAGCAAATTGCTTTGTCATGAATGATGTCAAGTTTCTTCAGTGTTGTTGCGGCTGCACCCTTTCAGGCAAGTGGCGAGTATGCCATCACACTCTGGACTTGAGTCCTGTATTTTAACACCATAATGTCTGTTCGGAGATCCGTGACAAATGAAGCCAGGATGGGATTACTAAAATCATGGTTGCACTGTTCCTTTTTGCAATACTCTGGGAATCAAAGTTAATGGAGGAACACACAAAATACTTGGTCCCAGGAGAACAACCCGTTCAGCTAAAGTTCTCTTCAATGAGCTGCTACCAAAGAGCCCTGCTCGAGGCAAATGTTGGACCCCTCCAGTTTTCACACTCCTGCCATGCTATCAGTGTCCTCTCCCTCATCATACTTAACATAGGAACACAGGAGGAGGCCCTTCAGCCTCTCGAGCCTGCTCCGCCATTCAATTAGATAATGCTTGATCTGTACCTCAACTCCAATTACCCGGCTTAGCTCCACATCACTTTTTACATAGAAACATAGAAGATAGGAGCAGGAGTAGGCCATTCAGCCCCTCGAGCCTGCTCCGCCATTCGATGAGATCTTGGCTGATCATCCAAACTCAGTACCTTGTCCCTGCCTTCTCCCCATATCCCTTGATACCTTTAGCTTTAAGAAATATATCTAACTCATTCTTGAATATATTTAATGACTTGGCCTCAACTACCTTCTGTGGTAGAGAATTCCATAGGTTCACCACTCTCTGGGTGAAGAAATTCCTCCTCATTTCTGTCCTAAATGGCTTACCCCTTATCCTTAGATTATGACCCCTGGTTCTGGACTCTCCGACCATCGGGAACATTCTTCCTGCATCTAGTTTGTCCAGACCTGTCAGAATTTTATATGTTTCGATGAGATCCCCTCTCATTCTTCTATACTCCAGCGAGTATAAGCCCAATCGACCCAATCTCTCCTCATATGTCATTCCTGCCATCCCAGGTATCAGCCTTGTGAATCTTCGCTGAACTCCCTCCATGGCAAGAACATCCTTCCTCAGATAAGGCGACCAAAACTGCACACAATACTCAAGGTGTGGTCTCACCTAACAAAAATCTGTCAATCTGTCCTGAAGGCCCTCCTCCACTGATTCTTCCGTTGTTACTCTGGGCCCACTCACCTTCTGCCAGTTTTCCACTGGGAGGCTAAAATCGACCCCGGTATCTCAAGCCTATGTCAAAGATAAATGCTACACAGCCTCTTTTACAGGCCGCACTCCCCCTCATACAATCAAAGCAATTGTTTACTATATAAAAACATTTTGAAAGCAGATGTGAATTAAAAAAGGGTCTGAAAATACAATTTAATGCACTTGGAGTTCCTTTTTCAACCCATTCATTTGTGTGGAATTCTGTTCTACAGAAGGTAGGTAACTGCAGGGAATTCAGGGCCAGAGTGATCTCCTGGACTAGTTTTGATCACCTAGATGGGTCGGAGAGGAATTTCCCAGATTTTTTTCCCCCCAAATAGATCTGGGTTTTTTACCTTTTTTTTGCCTCTCCCAGAAGATCACATGGTTTCGGGTGGGGTGGAGTGTATATATTGTGACACACAAGGTATCGCAATTGGGTGGGACAGGCTCGATGGACCAGAGGGTCTTTACGTGTCCCTCACTGTTCACATGCAAGATCCTGCAAATCCATTGGCAGGATAGGCGCACCAACGTCAGTGTTCTCACTCAGGCCAACATCCCCAGCATCGAAGCTTTGACCACGCTCGATCAGCTCCAATGGACGGGTCACATCGTCCGCATGCCTGATAAGAGACTCCCAAAACAAGCGCTCTACTCGGAGCTCCGACACGGCAAGAGAGCTCCAGGTGGGCAGAGGAAACACTTCAAAGGACACCCTCAAAGCCTCCTTGAAAAAGTCCATCGACATCTGGGAATCCCTGGCCCACGACCACACAAAGTGGAGGAGAAGCACCTCGAGTCTCTTCGCCAGGAGCAAGCAGAAGCCAAGCGCAAACAGCGGAAGGAGTGCATGTCAACCCAAGCACTCCACCCACCCGCCCCTTCAACCACCGTCTGCCCCACCTGTGACAGAGACTGTAGGTCCCGCATTGGACTCATCAGTCACCTGAGAACTCATTTTTAATGTGGAAGCAAGTCATCCTCGGTTCTGAGGGACTGCCTAAGAAGAGAAGAAGTTTTATTAAAGAAATTACAGTTCCCAGTGTACACTATTCTAAACTCTGTGCATAATGAATAATGTAGTTTTCATCAGATAGCGATCAGAAGCAGGGACGCTGGTTGAATTTCTCCTGCCAAAGATCAGGGTCACTGAAGCCAAAAAATAATACTGCTACTCCAACCCCACTGAGATCAGCTAGCTCAATACAGGCCAGAGATTAAACCTAGGATCAGTGTGGTCTTTATGGCTCAGTACCAGGTTCTTGGACATTTTAAATGCATTATGGCTATATCATTATGTGATGATGAGCAGAAATTATGCAAGAGTTGCCTCCAAGAATGATGCAGCATGCTCAAACCTAAACACGTTTAAAGCGGTGCATAACAACTTACATAGTGTGAAAATCTGAGAGCTGGCAACACTGGTCCAGAGATCATAAATATGGATAAAACAATTTTTCTAAATAAATTTGTTCTACTACTGTATACTTTGCAAGAATTCTACTCAAGCATATACAAAATGATAGAAATCAGTTAGACACTCGAGACCGCTGTATCTTGAAAAAGATTTATATCAATGTGATCATTGTAAATTCAGATTTTTGCAAAAATTCAGTATCTTAAGAATTTCTGTCTGCTCTTAAGATGCTTTGCTATTCTGGTGACTTGATGGATAAGCCTACCACCTAATGTGGTACTAAGCCACACAAACCAGAAGAGACCTAGGTTTGACTGCTGGTCTATGCTGACTTAGCTGATCTCAGCCAGTCTTATCTCAACGATGCCAAGGAGAAAAGGATATGAGGGAAATCAAAGGTTCCAAGGGTGAAGGGTGTGTGGGGAAACTGAGCAAAGACAAGCTTGACTTCCTCCATCGTCAGACAGCCTGCTGACCCTTGCTGTCTAGGCTCAAAAGCCAAATGGCAACTTGAGTGAAATATTGGAAAGATGTCACTACTCATGGAATTGTGCAGGAGTTATCACCTTTGGGAAGAAAAGAAATAGCAGGTAGAAGCTTTAGACTTTATACAAGCTTGGCTCAAGTGTTTTGACACAACGTGTAGGAAACAGTCTTCTATATGGACAGTGCATCTAATAAAATCGCACATTGCAAACCAATCCATACAGTTAGATCCTTTTAAATGTATGGCAACTTTATTTTGTCCAAGAATGATTATAAAGCCAGTGGATCGATAGATTTTTGTTGTGCAAGGCTATTAAGGGATATGGAGCAAAGGCGAAAAAATGAAGTTGAGGTACAGATCAACCATGATTTAATTGAATGGAGGGGCTGAATGGACTATTCCTGTTCATATGTTATGTTCTCAGCCTCCCAAATGTACCCTTGCAATGCTCCCTATGTATATGCACATTTACTGTATAGTGTCACTTACTTCCTGTAAAGGTGTCACGATTTAGTCACACTCATCACACCTGGATATTACTATATATATTTGCCTTTTACTCCTTCAAACATTAAGGGACACTGCTGTGCCTTCAAGCTCAGTCTCAGGTTTGATCCCCAGTCTGTGCTGAGTGGATGATCTTAGCTGGGGTGGAACGCTGCAATTGGCCTCAGAGCTCCTTGGCTAGGGAAGGGAATATCCAGGAGAGCTTCTGCTCCCCACTGCTATCCACTGACATCCCTCCTGGAAGGTATGTATGCATGAACCTTCGGCGAGTTCACGATAGGGCGCCACTGCAATGCCAAAGAGCACGGCAGCCCTCAGTGTCTCGGTCCACAAATGAAGAATGGCCACACGGTGCCAATGGTACTGTATTCCAGCAATAGCCAGGACAGGATATATAACTGGGCGGAAAAACTTGTGCGTAGATTGCAAAAATAGCATAACTGGAAAGACTGCAATCAGAGAAACAGGAGTAGGCCATTCAACTCCTTGAGCCTATTCCACCATTCACTTAGATCATGGCTGATCTGTCAGCTATCGACTCTGCGACCATGTTGGAGGTTACTGAATAGGCATTTTGTTTACATCAGATATTGTGGCTTGTGAGTCAAACATTGTTGACACTAATACACTTTATTGTTGACACTAATGCCGCTTTAAGAGAATTAGACTGCAAATAAAGACAAAAGCAACATTGAAAGACAAGTGCACAAGAATCAAAACTTGGTTTTCCCTGTAATAATGGCCAGTGAAAAGCACAAAAGGGCATTTGACGACATTTTAAAAAACAATCAAATTATGACTTGTGGACTAAATTTCCACCACGTGCAGTGAATACTGGCATCTGTAGACACCTTCTAAATAAGGGAGCTGTGGTGAAGTAGATGATCGCATTGCCCTTTCACCTCAGAGTCCAGAATTCCAATCCAGACCGAAATAGAAATCTCTCATTCCACCAACCATGAAAGTGTCCCATGAAATGAATTTAGAAAGAACGATAGAAAAGACTTGCATTTATATAGCGCCTTTCAGGACCTCAGGACGTCACGACGTGCTTTACAGCCAATGAAGTTCTTTTGGAGTGTAGTCACTGTTGTAATGTAGGAAATGCAGCAGCCAATTTGCGCACAGCAAGACCCCACAAACAGCAATGAGGTAATGACCAGATAATCTGTTTTAGTGATATGGGTTGAGGAATAAATATTGGCCAGGACACAGAGGAGAACTCCCCTGCTCCTCTTCAAAATAGTGCCGTTTACATCACTTGAGAGGGCAGACGGGGCCTCGGTTTAACGTCTCATCCAAAAGACGGATGATCTCAACCCAATTGTGGGTCCAGTCCAAATCTGGCACAAATTGGCAATAATCAAAAAGCATGAAGTTGCAGAAAAGTAAAAATCACATTTAAAAGGTGCACTCAGGTCTCTATGCTATTGTGAGTAGTGCATTTCCAAGGCAGTTCTGAGCTTGCAGTTTGCTCCTTTGATTTCCCCTGCTCGCTCACTGCTCATCACTGGTGCTGCTTTTCCTTCATTCCTTTGCCAGTGGCTCTCAAAGTCACAACCACTCTTAAAAGATTTCTCAGCAGGCTTGTTTCAGTCTGCTACAGAGGACTTCACTTGCATCTCCCAGTCTGCAGTGCGCTGCTGCATCAAGTAGGTCACCAATGCCCTCCATGCCAGAGAAAACCAGTACATTACCTTCCCGATGGGCAACAACAGCTGGATTGAGAGCTCTGGGATTTGCAGCAGTGGCCGGCTTCCCGAGTGTCCGGGGCATTATAGCCTGCACTCATGTAGCTATCAGGGCACCAGAAGACGGTCCAGAAGTTTGTGAATAGGAAGGGCTTCCACTCCATCAATGTTCAACTGGTATGTGATCACCGCAGTAATTATGTGGAAGTTTTGCTGGCAGCTGCCATGAGGCCTTCATTCTGCGACACTCATCCATCCCTCCACTGTTCCACACATCCAGGAATGTCAGAGGAAGGCTACGAGGAGACAAGGGATTTCCCCGCCACATATGGCTGAAGACACGCCTCCACAACACCTGAACAGTGGTATAATCTGAGCCATGGGGCCACCAGGAACATCATAGAGCATACCATTGGCAATTATAAGCAAAGCTTCAGGTGCCTTGATCACTCTGGGGGCTCCCTACATTATGGCCCAAACAAAGTGGGCCACATCTTTGTAGTTTACTGCATTCTGCATAACCTGGTAATGCAAAGAGGACTGCAGTTGAAGGAGGCACAGCAAACATAAAAAGAGGCATTGTGAGACGAGGAAGAATTAGGTCAAGGTGAGGGTGAATCACAAGCAACACAGCGAATTGTAGCTAGAGAGGCCAGGGAGCAGTTGATAGAGCAGCGCTTTCAGTGACCTCCTCAATCCCATTACCTGAAAAGAGAGGAGGTCAGTAATGGTCTGGTGTTCAGTAGTGGGGTTGTGGTCCAGGCAAAGGTAGGGGGAGTTGTCATTCAGCCTAATCGAAGTAGAGATTGTTCGGCCATACAACAGTGCCTCCTTTGTTAATGGGTTTGATGATGATGTCAGGACTGGACCTGACAAAACAAAGCATTCAAGTTGATAGGGAGATAGATTACAGCGAGTGAAGGGAGGGAGAATCTGATATGGCCAGTGTCACACCTCAATAAAAGTTCGAGGCGCCTGGAGGCCAAATGGAGAGATCCAGATCGATTGGGAAGGCTGAAGACAGAAGAATGGGTCAGCTATGCAGAGAGGACCTTCTGGCCAAAAAAAGGCGCAGAGGAAGAGTTCAGTATCACTTCAAGTTCGGAATTCTTTGAGTTAGAGTGATGAAGTCGAGGCCTTTGCTGGGGACAGATTGTTCATGGTCAGAGAGGGCAAGGTCAGAGGGGCTGGTGCAAAAAAGGCAAGGGGCAAGATTGGATGGAGACATGGGGTCAGAAGAAATGAAGAGGAAGGGGGATCCGGAGAGAAAAGCTGGCATCCAAGAGCTGTTGAAGTTTGCCATCCTTGCATCCTGAAAAGGAAGAAAAATGTGTTTTTTTTGTTGATGTCGCTGAAGAGAAAATGTACACAGCGTCACACGGAGGAGAGGGTGCGTTCTGAAGTTTATAGAACACAAAAGTTACAACACGTGTGAAATCAGTACACTACTTTTTTTTTAAACAAAAAGATATACATTATTTAAAAATCTACACATGACCTGAATAAATCTTTTGAAATTTGTCCTCCTCTTCAAAATAATTTTGAAATACAAGTGAGCAGAAGCTAGCTAGCGCTGGTTTCAGGAGAGTAGTGACACATCAGCTGCCCAGCACCCCTCTTACTCATTGACATTTTCATCCCACAGCGTTCCTCATCAGAAGTGCAGCCAGTTTATCTGGCAGCAGCCAAGATCCAGTAGAAAATTGGTTTCCCATTGCCACTCGAACTAAGCAAGTTCATATTATTAAGTGTAGCCAATGTATGAAACACACATTTGCTTTCAGTTGCAGTTTTTAAACATAAAAAGCACCTCAAGTCCCACAGGTAACAGTACTCTATCTTCTCTATGCCTACAAGGTATAGCGCTGTGTTGTCCAATAGAAATGACTGACTAACCACAGGTGTGGCTACGGCATCGCCGTTTCAGACACTAATTTTAGTAGGAAGCGCCTGACATACACACACAATCCAGGTGAATATACTTCAGGTGTGTATATTTACTTAACAAACATATACCATTCAGTAACCAAGGAAGTAAACAATCAAAAAACACTGCACACTCTGCTTTTTGTCTTACCAGTTTACCAACAAATGCACAAAAAGGTTAAAGTTCACATGCGGAATGTATTGAGATCACATGCCCAGCAACGGAGTCTATTACTCATTTTTTATTTACTGATCATAAATGCAATCCACCACATCTGGATCCCCAATTCACCACGTGACTAGTGGCTAATGTATAGGACAAAATTGGTATAGAGCTTTGCCTGCCAGGATCATTACCGTTAGCTGCCTATGCTCCAACATGGGGAGAAAAGAAAAGTATGACTGACGAGTTCACTTGTCCTAAAACAGTTAGCAAGCATGTTAGGTGGGGGGTGTCTAAAATGGCCGAGTATGGTGATAACAAGGCTGGCCACACAGATTGCCCTGCTCATTGTTGCTAGTTGGTTGAAAGAAGTTAAACATCTGATGTAATGCTGACAAGAGGTGAGGGCCTGGAATTGAGTAGGTTGGCTTCTAGACCCAGCTAGTGAAAAGAAGGTGCTCTGGAGCCTTTGGGCAAAGAACACCATTGAATATTTGGCACCTGCAACCCTCCAAAAGAACAGCCAAAAAAAAACCAGGGAAGGTGCAGACTGAAGAGAAATCTAACTTAGTAGACCAGAGCAGTAGGGATCAAAGTCGAGACCAACGTCAATCATAAGTTGGCGTGAGTGTAACCTCCTAGTAGCAAACACAACATCCATCAATCTGACTGAATGCCACCAACACCACTGAACATCGGATCCGTGAACTCCACCGGCGGCTCAGTTGGTGAAATCACAGTATGGCGTGGTACTGAGCCATACAGACCAGGAAGGTCCCAGGTTCAACGTTTGGTCTGCGCCGTTAGTTGGGGTGGCAGCTGGGGGCGAGGGTGGGATGCTGCAATTCACCTCAGCGCCTCTGGGCTGGGGAGAAGGTGTGCAAAACAAGTCAGCCAGGGCTCCTCCTCACTACTGGAGTAGCCATGCTGGAAAGCGCATGCATGACTGGTCTGTCCAGTGAGCACAGGTCTTTCAACAGAGCTCAACACCTAGGTTCAGATGTAATGAATGGCTATTAGGTGGAAGATAGCAGAGGATTAGTACACTGGGGCAAGGGTTCAAGTCAAGCCCAGGTTAATGGGATTAAAAAAGGTGGCACAGAAAAGTACCCAAAAAAAGAAACAGGAAGTTAATTGTTCAATTCTAAAGTTCCTCCACCAACTAAAATAGATTCTAATTGACCCCAGGAGTATATATTTTTTTTAATTAAAAAAGGCCTCTAATTGGCCTGTGGATCTCCACACAAGAGCAATTAGCATATTTGTTTCATACAAGTTTCATATTCCTGGTTTCAGCCCAAGGTGGCAGCCACAGAGGTTTGTGGAATTGAAACCAGTGCTGCGCAGGCATTTGTGGGAGCTGTTGTGGGAGAATTGGTTTGGTTTTTCTCCCCCAACATGGCCCTGGAAGAAGTTAAGGCTCATCTAGGCCTGAACGTCAGATAGACAGTTGTTTAGTGCAGCGATAGTACTGGGGTTCATGGGAGGTGGCAGAGAAGTTGAAGGGAGTGTCAGAATATAGCAGCTTCACTCTTGTATCTATTGGTCACACTGGAAGTGCTTGACTTGGACCTCAGTTGAAAGGGTTTCAATTTTGCATAGGTGTGCACAGGACCTGGAAATGACCATTGCCGTCCATTTGGCCGATCCCAGTATCCAAGAAATATATTCCACAACACTGGTCACACCACTCAAATATTTCTCCAGCTACTTAAGATCATTTCCCCAAGTTTGCTGATAGTCAGCTCCTCTACCTCCTTCGGCTGTCTATTCCCTATTTTCAGGCCAAAGAATGAGGTGAACTCAGCATGTTTATTTTTTAAATGTTATTTGTGAAAGTTTTTCCACAAATGATGGAAGCAACACAAAGCAAAAAAAAACATTCTACAGTATATACAAAAATATCCAAGTTTTAACAGCAATACCACAAATCCTGGGATAAAAGTTATCAGCCCCTCAGCGCCAGGTGTTATATAGTCAACGAGGAACACTGGATTCAGAGCAGTCAATAAATCTCAACCAGAGTATCCAACAAGATATACTGAGCTACAGAAACTTAAGCTGTCCCTCCTACAGGTGCCTACATGGACTAGCTCACTCCTCCAAATTTTTGATTTTAATTTTTTTTTTAAATTGTAGATTTTGGAAGGAACTATTCCATTAAGATCTTCCCTGTTTGAATTTCATTCAGCCTCCAAACAAATTAATGCATCGAATCCACAAGGAGGAAGGGAAATCTACTCAGAACACTGTCCATTTAAGAGCCCAGCTTCATACAATGGCCTTGTCCCAAATCATACCCCCGCTCTTTTCCCAAGGAGGCAGCTAAGTTGATTTTTAAATTTGCTTATCAAAGACAAAAAATAAATAAAAACCTCCTAGCCACACCATACAAGAGCCAGGAATGGAGCTCCATATACAGTGACTGAATTACATTCATAGAATGGGAAACATCATGAACGTTTGGGAATCTAAAACATGCAGTCTTTCTTTCCTTGGCATCACTTAATCACCACTTTGTTTTTATCTTGACTCTTTTCAGCCTTAGTTGTGTATGTATTAGAAACCTTGGGCCTTCACCTTGAACAATTAAAAAATAATTCCTCCTCAGTGCTTCCTCCATACAAAAAGCACAAATCAGTCCCACGACAAAGGCTTACGACTCAGGAGGATGACCAAGTCCTCCACCCCACAGACATTCACCTGCCTCAGCATGGTGCCAATACCCCTGTCCAGTGCATCTGTAAACTCTCAGAAGTAACCAGGATTTTTGGATGAGACATTAAACAGAGGCCGAGGTCCTCTCGAATGGATGTAAAAGACCCCATGGCACGATTTCAAAAAAGGAGCAGGGGAGTTCTCCCTGGTTGTTCTGGCCAATATTTATCCCTCAACCAACATCATTAAAACAGATTATCTGGTCAATATCTCATTGCTGTTTGTGGGAGCTTGCTGTGCGCAAATTCCAACAGTACAGGCTGCCGCGTTTCCTACATTACCACAATGACTACACTTCAAGAAGTACTTCATTGTAAACTTAATCATTGCCCATGATTTTCCAACCGTTGACCTTAAATGGAATGAAGATCGCACCATTTCCCACAAGTTACCTGTTGTATGCGAAGCCCCACTGGTGGTGTGGGGCCTCGGAAAGTTCTCCTCCAAGTTTCTTTCAGTCTTACTAAATGTACTTTCCACATCATCAACAGACTAGACCATCTGGTTGGGCTTTATCGTCCAAATCAAGTTCAAGAGTCTAGTTGGGAATGAACCCGCAGCAATACCCTACTATTCTGAGGAATGTCTACCAATTCTTAGCTGTTGGGTGCACCCATTACAAGATGGTGTCCACCTTCTGCTTCCTCCACTCATATGATGTCATGGGTACAATACCTCAACCGTGCCAAATTTACACTTCTCAGCCTTAACGGTCAATCTTGCTTTGTTAGAGGGCCAGCGACACGGGGGAGGTGTTTTGGCCACGTTTGACTAAAGATACCGATATCATCCAAGTGCCCCAGGGCGAAATTCCTGGTCATTGTCAAAATCCACCCAGTCACCTGATACTTCTGGTGCCTGGCATTGCAGTTATATCCATTTTTCTGCTACATTCGAGATTCTCTTGCACATACTCGGCAACCTGGTCAGATCACCCCTTGATTAGAGCGCATACTCCAGTACTTGAGTGGGCCTTCCACAACTGTGCCACTCTGATTAGAAGTAATGGACTATGCACTCAGTGTCCATACAGCAACTCAACTGGTAAGAACTCGTCAATTCGTGCGGTACCTCCCTACGTGCAAACATTAGTGTACGAAAAATGTGATCTCAAGTCCTTGGGATTCTGCTCAGTATATACACACACACACACACACACACACACACACACACACACACACACACAGTGTGCCAGTCAGTATGCCATTAAATTTTCTCTAGCAGTCGTTCATCTGAGGTTGGTATAAGGTGAATCAAAACAGTTTTATGCCAAGAGTCCTCGTGGTACTGGACGAGCAAATCACAGGTCAAGAGTTCCTAAACAATAGCAAGTTTTGAAATGCAATTTTTTTTTTTAATCTGGTAATTGATGGGATGTCACAAAAAAAAAATTGGCCACAAAAGCTGCAGGATTGTTCGACAAACCCAAATGGGTCACTAATGTCCTTCAGGGTGTGGACCTGCCACCCCTACCCAGTCTGGCTTGGTGGGATTGAAGGGTAACTGCGGATGGCCAATAATTACTGTCTTGTCGGTGTCGACGGCATCCCAAGAACAAATAACAAAAGTACGTTTTACGTGGCAGGTTTGCTATGAGTGATTAGCTAACTAGGACATAAAGCTAGCATCCTGACCAGACAGAATCTCTGCTGGGAACTTAACTCAAGTGAAAATTCCTAACCATCCTCGTGCTCATCCTCCAGGGCCTTGCCCCTCCCTAGCTCTGTAACCTCCTCCAGCCCTACAACCCAATGGAAAATGAGAAATGCCGATCAGCAGCCGCCATTTAGTTCACAAGTGCTGCAGGTGTGAGCGTGTTGCCTTCATGAGACAGGCTCCAGACTCAGAGGCGAGAGTGCTATCACTGAGCCATGGCTAACCCTTAATAAAAAAGAGAGAAGCTGAACCAACTAAATCCCTCCAAATTATTTTTTGAAAACCTTTCCCACCATCATCCTGCTTTTTCACCGAGCTGACCAGTTGCAACTGAAAAGGTTAATATAATAAAGACATAAAAAAATTTTAAAACTTACAAAAGAAAATTACCACTACTACTACATTCCCATCCGTCAGCTCAGCAGCAACGATGGGGCCGATTTCGGTTTCAGATGTCTAGAAGTCGGAAAGTGTTCGACCGTTAATCCTTGGCTACTCTCACTAGGTGGAGCATGCCAACCGAGGCAAGGTCCTGGGGTGTGACACTAGGAGCCACTGGTGCGAACTGGATGAGTAGTCAGGACCAACACTAGTAAAACCACCCATTTGGGTGCGGTCGTCTACCATGTAGAGGTGCTACCTTTAGGGCTCACCCCATACACCCCCAAAAAAAGATTACATTTAGCTGTCTAGGCCCCAAGCTCTGGAATTCCCCCACTAAATCTCTGTCTCTCTCCTCCTTTAAGATGCACGTTAAAACCTACATCTTTGACCAAACTTTTGGTCACATGTCCTAATGTCTTCTTTGGCTAAGTACCAAATTTTGCTGCACGATTACACTCCTGTGAAGTGCATCAGGATGTTTTACTATGTTAAAGGCACTATATAAATACAAGTTGTTATTAATGCTTTGGCCACAACGTCCATATCCACTAATGTGAGAGCTACTGTGTCTGGATACCTAGACTATGTATAATTGACCCTGGTTAATATATACCATTTCTCCGTCTGATTCCTGGCAGGATTGGGGGCCAATGGTATCTACATCTCTTAAAAGGTCCCTTAATAACAGGTATGGCTTTCAATGTTGCAATCTGCTGGTTTACCTATATACGGATACTGGTCATATGTCCTACAAAATCCAGCCACATTGTTAGAGATACTGGCCTAATAAAAAATGAACTTTTTTGTGTGTGTTTTACCCACTTACCATCAGTAAACCTTGCAGTACCACTTTATTTTGAAACATTTCTGACTCCTATTCCTCAACTGCTTTTGGTTTATATCATCTGATCAAAAGTCCACCCTCTTCTGGCTCGGGCAGTGAATCACTGATGCTCCATGCAGCCACAACTCGCACACACTCTAGTGTAGAATGAGTTTGCTATACCTCAGCAAGGTATGTGCAGCTCAACCAGCCTTGGCTAGCTGTACTGTTCATACCTCCTACGTGGCCCACCTCACCCTGCAACTTGGCCACTTTCCCTGGTGCTGTGTGGGCAGGATTCACCACTGCAGCCGGCACTGCCCCTACTTCAATCTGGCTCAACCCCCATAGCCTTTGCCAAACTCCAAGCAGCCACAGGAGTTTCCCTTTGTTTAATCATAGTGGCCACAACATGCCAATCATTCAAACTGTTCCCCAACAAAATCTCAAACATTACAAGTGTAGACACTTGCACTTCCTTTCAGTCGTGTCCACAGGTAATACATTAGCCATACATCAACTGGCTATGAAAAATCATGAAAGAAGGCTAACCTATCCTTTGCTCCCCACCAGATGTGGTTAGAATAGCATCAAGAGTGCATCTTATACCATACAAGTCTGAGGGTTGGCCAGAGACTGGGAGTAGAAAGAATGCAAGGTTCCTTACATCTGGAGTCGCTACACACCCAGCAATTTGATGCCCTATAACTGAAACTGTTCTTCCCAATTTAGTCCCGATCCCCATGCCTGGACTAGCAGTCGAGCGCCTCGTTACAGCTGGAGTCACCCTTCAGGTCCCATTCTGCAGAGCAATCTCCAACTTTAAGGACACATCCCCAGTCATGTAATTTTTTCCCCCTCAACTGAGCAGTGGGAGATTGACCACACAATCGGTCATCAAGACCCCAAAGCTCGTGAGGTATCAAGTGATTAGCTTGTCCACCTAACTGCCTCATTGTTTTGCACATCTAGTCAAGCAATCATATCCTTAAATCATCTGGAACTGCTTCCAGAAAATGGTCCTTTAACATCAGTTGAGTTACTTCCTCATAAATCAGTTACGCTCACCACATTGAGCCACAATTTCCAAATATCCTCTGACTAACTTCCTATACTTATATAGAACTTTCTGCAACTTTGAGTTTCTGCCTGCATGCTTCAGGCACTCAAGCAACTAGCAGCATGAACTGCACGTTTTACAGTATCAGAGGCTGCACTGTCCATTGGACCCACGTGAAAACGAAGTGCGTGCTTTACCATGAAGTGATGGTACCAGATCCGGACCTCAAGCTGTTCTTTCCCACTTATGGCAATTTGCTAACACTTCCAAACCCTTAAGAATTCACCTAGGTCATCTGCTGCTTCAAAGATTTAGTACAAGATTTGACTTAGTAAAATCATAAGCTGAAACAACTGTACCCTCATTTACTGGCTTCATCTTCAGTTTAAGTGCATGTCAATGGCCCTTCTCCTCCATCTTGATGTTTATGTAGAGCCAACAGGATATCGCTGCTTCTCTCTTTCCTCAATCTGTACTGGCATTCCAACTCCTTGAGGCTTACAACATTCTCTCTCAATTTTTTGGAGCCTCCAGTTTAAGTACTAACTGCTAATGTATGTTCCTTGTCCTATTCCTCTGCAGCCAGTCTAAATCTAGCTCTCTATTCATATCTTTGAGCCCTTGAGAACATTTTTAAATTGTGCCACTTGATTATGCTTACTTCAAATTTAACCTGTTGACTTGCATGGATATTAAATGCCAGCTTCACTGGCACCAGTCAAACCTTGAGCTCTCACCAGGTACTTTTCTCATACCTAACACAAAGGTCAGCCCCATAGGCAAGCACGTGCACTCCCTATGAGCAGGGGAGTTCTCCCCAGTGTCCTGACCAGTATTTATCCCTCAACCAACATCACTAAAAACATATTATCTGGTCATTATCTCATTGCTGCTTCTGGGAGCTTGCTGCGCACAATTTTGGCTGTCACGTTTCCTGGATTACAACAGTGACTACACTTCAAAAGTACTTCATCGGCTGTAAAGCAATTTGGTATGTACGTTCGGAGGTCATGAAAGATGCTACATAAATGCAAGTCTGGCTTTCTTTATGAGCTAAAGCATGACCTAGTGTACCAAGAAGTCTGGGACAGCGTGCCCTGAATGAACAATTGGTTTCTGGATTAATATGTGGGATTTCCACGAGGCATCCACATCATTAATCATCATCAGAAAGATCAGTCATACCAGACAGTTTCAAGCCAGGCTAAACTATCAAACAGCTTTTCTAATGGATAAGGTTATTTATAGCAGCAACAGTTACAGCCAGTTGTCGAAGACAGCTTAAATAACAGTAGCTTTGAACCAGTTGTTAACAAGGGTTAAACAGTTAAACCAGTCCATTAAATCCCCATCAATGGCTCTCTTTACTGTCCTTTCAAATTATAAATAGTAGAACACTTCTCAGTAAGTTTGAAGCAACCTGATCCCTTCTGGTAACAGTCTTACTTGGAATTATGTGGGTGGGTGTTTGCATCTTGTCGGTGTGTCTTGATCAAAACCAAGAACGGTGCAGAATATCAAAACTGTGCAACTCTCAGTCTTTGAGAAGCCAATCTGCAAAACAACTACATGCATTATATAACACCTTTAATGTAGAAGAATGTCTCGAGACACTTCAGAGATGAGGAGCATATACTGAACCTTTGTGAGATGGTTAGAAGAGGTGACCAAAACTTAAATCAATGCGGTGGTCAAACAGTGGAACTCTTCATCTCACTAGTTCTTCATTTTTCCCTACGATCTTCAGGCTTTAAGACCCAAGCTTGGCGACACCTAATTACTGTTCGTGTTATGCTTTGGTTCGTAGGGAGTGCGTATGCTTGCCTATGGGGCTGATTTTTGCATTTTGCAGAACAAAAGTGCCTGATGAGAGCTCAGATTATAACAACTGGTGCCAGTGAAGGTGGCATTTAATATCCCTTCAGACCAACAGGTTAAAATCATAATTCTATAATAATTGCTGGTAATAATCCAATCCCTCCATCCCCTCAATCATTCTGGTTTCCCTTTCAATAGCTGTAATATCCTTTCTGTACTGTGGCGAACAGAACTGTACACAGTATTCCAAGTGCGGTTGCACCAATGATTTATAGAGTGGCAGGATTACCTCACTATTTTGGCTCAATATTGACATTTTAATGCATCCCAACATCTGATTTGATTTACTCACTGCCACCGAGCATTGTGGTGACAGCTTCAATTCATTGTCAATCAGAACCCTCAGATCTCTTTTGTTTCCCATCCTTTCCAGTTAAGTAACAGCCCCTTCCTGGAATTTTTCTTCTCGTGTGAAGCACTTTGCATTTCTCTGCAATGAATTTCATCCGCCACCTGTCTACCCAATTCCTAAGTATACTGAAATCCTCCTGTAGCTTATCCTGTTCAGCTTTGGAGTCTACCACCTTCATTAGCTTCTCATCATCTTCAAATTTAGCTACTATGCTCATGACCCCTAAATCCGGATCATTTATGAAAATATTAAGCAAAACAGGTCCCAAAACAGACCCCTGTGGGATCCCACCATTCTCTCAGACCGATGACAATCCCTGTACCGCCACCCTTTGAGTTCTATCAACCAATTACGTATTCACTGATTCCCGCTTTCTTTATTTTCAATACCAGTCTTTCCAGAGGATTGCTATTTTTTTTTATATAAAAGTGAAAGAAAATTCCTGCTAAACTTAATCTAAACTACAAGCAAACAATGTTTTTTTTGCTTGTTTGATGGCAAAGGACTCCTGCCTACAAGAGAAGAAAAAGAACTGAATTCTGGCCCAGAACAAGACCCTAACATACAGCCGGTTGGCTGAAACCACATAACTGATGGTACACGGTCTGTGGATTTTCCTTGTTGCAGTTGGAGGTACAATTTGTAAGTGGAAGATGAACCATAATTATTGTACAGTCCAAAAGAAGATACTTGCACAACAATTTAATATTTTTTTTACATTTTAATGTATTTACCTGAACTTTTATTTTTAAAAAGGAAATTTGTTTGCATTCATTAGAGGAAAACCAGTGCTGGACAATGCAACGTTAACTCCCAGGTAAATCACAGTATTCCATTTTGCACACTGGTCAGCACCCTTACCCCCTCACCCACCCCCCAACCAGACCTCTCTTGCAAGATGGTCATTCATGCGCACAAGGAACTAGGTTCAGATAGACCATAATTGTTTTACCTGGGCCCTCACAGCCAGCAGAGAGAAGAACTTTATTCCATCAGGTCAAACCGAGGCCGCAGATTGTGTTTTAACACTGTGCCAGAGTCACCCAATCACTAGCTAATATAGAAAAGTGTAGGCCGAACGTCTACTATAGCATGCACTTGCTGTGACAACGTTCCCAGAAAGTAGACAATAGAAGATTTTCAAATCACCATTGTTTTAACACACGGCCTTAAAATAACTCATCAGAAATCTAGGCTAGTGTTCCTGTAACATGCAATTTATAACTTGGATGTAGGCATTTCATAGCCTGAAAGGTCCTACACATTTTAAGAGTCGTAAAAGTTCTTATGAACTCTTTAATGCCCTGCTACTATCCCCAAGCACCAGTAATTTTATGTCCAGATAAAACCTATATATCTTTATGAGCTGATCCCTCAGACCATCATTCTGAAATTCAACTTGAAGCAGTTTGGATATCCCAACATGCAGCTGGCTACTCAAAATATCAGTTTGGCTCAGTTGGTGTCACGATCATTCAAGTCAGAAGGTTGTAGGTTCAAGTACCACTCCAGGACCTGAGCACATAAACTAGGTTAACGCTTCAGTACAGTGCTGAGGGAGTACTGAATTGTCAGAGGTGCTGTCTTTTGGATGAGATGTTAAACTGCAGCCCCATCTGTCTATGCTGGACCTCTACAAGATCCTGTGGCTCTAGTTAAGAGGAGCAGGGAGTTCTCCTGGTGTCCTGGCCAACATTCATCCTTCAACCAAAACCCAAAAAACAGATTAGCTGGTTATTTATCTCATTTGCGGTTTGTGGGACCTTGCTGTGTGCAAATCAGCTGCTGTATTGGCCTACATAAGAACAGTGACTGGACTTCAAAAGAAGAATTCACAGGCTGTGCAACACGTTGGGAGATCTCAAGGATGTAAAGGCGCTATATACACACATAAGTGCTTTCTTTCTCTTTCATAGAAATGGATTATGGGGCTAGAAAGTGCTCAGGATAAACATTCAAGTGATTTATTTTTTTAATTAAAAAGTTTTATTTGTGGCTTAAAGTGGTATTTTTTAAACTGTCCACATCACCTGAAGGCGGTGAACGAGGAAGGGGTACAGTTCCACAAGTGCAGTCTGCCCTCCAGCACCTAAACTAATGATCAGGAGCACAAGTCATGTCCAATGTTCAATTCCCCAGCTCAGGGACACCAAGCCCAATTATAGCCCCCTCATCATTGCCCTGGCTCAGAACAGCTACTTCAGCAGAGACCAGGGAATCAAACCTGGGATCTTCCAAGTCTACATGACTCAATTACACTAGGAAATACCTTTGCCCGGTAAACCATTAAGGGACCTATGCAGCAAACAAAATTGAAGGTTTTAGTTCAGCTCTACTCTAAATGAAAAAAAGCACACCGCCATAAACTGTGCAGTCTCTGGCAACATTAAGCATTTACTACCTCTACAAATGTTTTACATGTTGGAGATGGTTTTGCGGTTTAGAAAAATAGGGTCCTTACTGTGCTTTATTAAAACTGCATTAACATTTAACAAACTTGGATTTTGGCACATTATGGAAACATTAAACATAAAAACAAAAACTGCTGGAAATGCCAAGCAAGTCAGTCATCTTCTGAGAGAGAACGATGACTCCTAGCTGAAACTTGAGCCCATCTTTATCGGTCAGACTGATCTGTGCATATAATGGCATGGAATTTGCAGTCGGAGGCGTGCCTCTGGAGTACGCCTCCGACCCAATAAAAAAATCCGCAATTACCTTCACGCTCACGGGCTGCGGAGACTTCGGGTCCTGGGTCTGCAGGCATACGCCTGCGTAAAGGCCCACGGATCTCAGGGACGCAGGCGGTTCAGAAGCGTCCCTGGGGTCACGTGGGCCAGGTCCTCCAATCAGAAAGGAGGATTCCTCATATGCATATAGGGATTCCATTTATGAACAGAATCCCCATAAGCATATGAGGAATCCCCAAATAATTAACTAATTTATGCAACTGGAATAAAAATAAATGCTCCCATTTTCAAATTGAATTAAATGTCCCTTCAATAAAGCATATACAATAAAAATTACATTAAAAAAAATATAATTTTAAACATTTTAATCAGGCCAAAATTTACAAAAACTAATTTTAAATGTTTGTGCATGATTTTTTATTTTTAATTTTTAATTTAAGATTTATTTTAACCCTTACACTGGTGAAAGCAGGCCCGATGCCTGCTTTTACCAGGCATAAGGGTTTTGTGGCATTTGCTGGGCAGTAGTTGAGCAAATAGCCCCACTATGCGCCAGCGAAAGGTTTTTTTGAGTCAGTGCAGATGATGCGTCATGGCGAACCTTGACAGATCGCAAGTTCTGGATTGTCGCGCCTGCACAGCACATGTGGAAACCCGGAACTTGCGGAGCCATTCTGATGGCTGTGCGTACCGCAGTCATCGAGAGCGCAAAATCCGGGCCCTTGTGTTTTGTGTCTTAATTTCATTCGTGTCTTGGTCACCTCCAGACTCAATTACTCCAATGCTCTTCCGGCCAGCCTCCCATCCTGTTACCTCAATAAACCAGCTCATCCAAAACTCTACTACCCATAACCTATCCCACACCAATTCCCACTTGCCCATTACCACTGTTCTCACTGACCTACATTGACTCCCAGTCCCCCAAAACCTCAAATTCTCATCCTTGTGATTAAATCCCCCAGAGCCTCACCCCTCCCTATCTCTATAACCTCTTCCAGCCCCCCCACTCTCCACTCCTTGGACTCCGGCTTCTTATGCATCCCCCCCTGCCCAAATGACGCCCTCCCTCTAATGTTGCCCGTGCCTTCAGCTGCCTAGATCCCCACTCTGGAATTTCCACCCGGGACCTCTACACCCCCATCTCCTCAAAACCCTTTGACTAAGCTTTTGATCAGTCCTCCTGATCTCTCTTTTTGGTTTGGCGTCCGTTTTCCTTCTGACCACGTGGTGCCCCCTTGGGACATTTTTCTACATTAAAAGGCGCTAGACAAACACATGTTTTTGTAATTTGCTAATTTCCCTAATTTGTGGCTTTTCTTTGTTCTGGGAACATTACGTCATCACATCCAGCTGGACCCAATCATTGGATGTGAAGCAACATAAACACATTTCAAACACTGCATCTTAAGTGAATAAAATATAAATACATGCCACAGTCTACAAAGCAGCACGCTTAACTGATTCAAAACTCTCAGGTTTTCTGGCTTATACCATGTGGCGCGTACCCAATAGTCTATAAATTTAGCTACTGGACTATAAGTGAACCTAAACAGTGGAATCTAACAGGTTAAAATCAGTCATCAAAAAGAAAAGTAAGTGTTTTGGTGGGGGGCGGGGGGGGGGGGGGGGGGGGGTGGGGGGGAGTGAACATTTCCATTAAGTTCATGTCCCTCGAGGGGGGACAGTAGTGCAGCTTTTGTCCTCACTCTTCCCCAAAGTGTTGAAAAAGGTGTCACAGTTACTGAAGGGGCAATCCCAATGGCTCAATGAGAACACTCTGCCTGACTTGACAGACCCCCTGTAATTCCTCCCAGCCAGCACATTGCGTTACTTACTGTATCTTAACTGATGTTAATCCAGCTCCTTCACATAGGAACAGGAGACATTCAGCCCCACGAGCCCGTTCCGCCATTCAATTAGATCATGGTTGATTCGTACCTCAACTCTGTTTACCCGCCTTTGCTCCTTATCCCTTGATACGCTTTGGTCGGTCAGATTCAGCAACAGCTTCAGTTTATATCGTTCCTTCAGTGTGGCAAAACATCCCAAAACACTCCACAATTCAGGATCAGACTCCAGCAGAAGTAATGGGGAGGTTACCAAAAGCACAGTCGAAGAGTAGGTTTTAAAGCAGCACCGAAGGTGGGGAAGGATGAAGTAAGGTAGAAGGGTTTGAGGAGAAAGTTGGGGACTGGATGGCTTAAAGCCCTGCCATCAAGGATCGAACACAGGGGCGATACAGAGCACAGGGACAACACAGGAGAACATTGGATGCAAACAAATAAGGACAGCAAGGTTTAGGATCAGTGGAGCTCAGGAGGCTGGCAATGAAAAGCTTAGGTTGATGGTGACAAAGACACCGAATTAAGCTTTTTTGGGGACTTTTTTCTTTGTTAAAGGGCACTATATAAATGCAAGTTGTTGTCGTTTTTAACAGCAGTGGGCTGAGCAGTTGGGATAGAGACTGGTGATATTTCAGAGATGGAAAAAAGCAGTCTTGATTGTGAGCTGGATGTGGAATTTGAAGCTAAGCTTAGGCTTCAGCAGGACATTCTGGATTTTACACTGCCTGGTCGAACTTCATTGGCACCTTGGAAGGTGGATGGAATCAGGGTTCAGGGTTTCTGGCAGTGGCTGAACAGAATGGCTTTAGTCCTGCCAGCATTGAGCTGCAGCGAGTTCCGATTCATCCACAACCTGATGTCAGACAGGCAATCGGACAACACAGCGACAATAAAAGGTGGTGGTGGAGAGGAAGTTGGGTATCGCTAACGTACGCTGAAGGACCGCATGAGAAATAAAGAGGGACCGAGAATTAAACCTTGGAGCACATTGGAGGCAACAATCCAAGGCACAGGAGGAGAAATCGATGTGCTGGTGCCAGTGGGACAGGTAGAATTGGAACTAGGCAAGGGCAAGATCATGGAGGTGGACCATAGAGGAGAGGGGCTGAAGGAGGATGACGTGGTGAATGCTGCATAAAAATGAGATAATGCACCACACTCACACAAAATGCCATTGGTGACTTTGACCAGGGTAGTATTACTGCCGTCACGGGACGGAAACAGGGAGCGCTGGACACGAGGGTGAGTGATGGGCACAGGAGTGGCAATAACATGGTGCAGAACTTGAAAGGATTGTTGGTGATGGCGTGATAGTTGGAGCGGACAGTGGGAATCGAGAATGGACTTTTAAAAAAAGCAGCGGAGTGATAATGGCAGTTTTGAAAGGAGTGGGGGTGGGGGCAGAGAAAAGACAATGGCTGAAGAGAAGGAGCAGTCGGCAACGTCAATCATTGGGTTGAGGACGTGCAGTTGAATGGTCAGGAGAAGTGATGGGGGGAGGGGAGGGGAGGGCGGTGCTTAAGGCAAATGAAGGAGAAGATGACTCTCACAAGACATTGGGCAGAGTAGTCATATGGGGTGAAGTCAGGAAGTGGGCAGAGGAGTTGAAGGAGACCGGAAGCATATGAATGGATTTGATACAACATGAGCATCTTGCATTTGGCATCAGATAGCGGAGGGTAGAGGGGGAATGGAGGGAGCTTGAAGGAGGTGATTTGTAGTGGAGAAGAGGGAGTTAGGATTTCTCTTGTTCTTCAGGATGATCCTGGAATGATAGTTTAGCTCTCTCAAATCATCCTATTTGTTTTCAGGTCATTGAACCAGTACTGGCAACCGAGCTAAAATGGAGAACCCACCATATGGGTAACCACATGGGAGGAGAAGAACCCATGTTACTGGATCACCTAAAAAAAATCTAAATAGAGAGAGGGCATAAACACCTAGCAGGTCTTATCCAAATGAGTTGTTTGCAGCTACTTCCGTCACTAGTACTGCATAGTTTAACATAGGGCCAGCGATCAAAGAGGCGGATTTGGTTTGCACCTCGATTGCAACCATCACTCCTCCACACAAAGGGTAGTGGAAATCTGAAACTCTCACCCCCAAAAAGCTGTTGAGGCTGTGGGTCAATTCAAAATTTAAAAAATGAGATGCTTTTTTTTTTTAAAAAAAAGTTAAGTTTGTTACTGACCTGGAGCCTGAATTTACAACTGTTCCCTGATTGACCTCAACAGGTTATACGCGGCTAAAATTACCTGGATTTTGCCATTTAGAGCATTACAAACTTGCTCCAGCCCCAAGATTAGCAGCGAGTAATTCCGCAGAATATCCACTCGTGTATTTAAGAATTTATACCTTACATTCAAAGGGTTTAAACAGGTTACAATTGCTACATCAAAATTAAAAAAAAGATTTTGGCCAGCAAAAACAAAAATGGAAATTCACAACAAAACTTGCTTTCATAGACAGTGAGGATAGAAATAAGAATGCAATCTGAACAAAAAATGAGGAGCTGAAGACAATGGGCATAAGGTTCTGTGAGCAACGCTACACAAAGCCACCAGTTCGGGCTTTTTCTGAATCCTTCGAATGGCAGCGAGGCAGTTTCCATAAGATTACCAGTCTCCGGTGAACCAAAATCTTCACCTTGATGCATGCTGAGAGTAGGACCAACATAAATGACAATACAAGAGATTACATGGGGGACACACCTCTCTCCTGTCTTCCAACCACACCGTCACGCCACTATGTTCTGACTAGAACGAATAGATTATTTACAACTAATACACAGAAGTAGCAAGACACAGCAGGAAACATAGTACAATATTTAAAAACAAAGCTAGAAATCAGTCCACAAGCGGTTAAAATATTTATTGCACAGCCCAGTAATCTGCAGGAGAGTGTTGGATGAGAGGGAATCTTTTGTAGACTTCTTGAAGCATTGTGCCAGTGCAGCAACACCTCATGGAAACAAACTGCATACGTGTACTGAACTGCACTAAAGCGGTTGAGAAAGGTCTGCACTTTATATCTGAGATTCCAAGACCTCGGAAAAAGAGCAGTCAAACAATCAAGTTCAAAAGAGCTTCCCGTGTGTAGGATGACTTCAGCAGATGTTGCCACCTCATCTATGTATTTAGTTAATGTTTTGACCACGTACAATTTAAATCAGCACCTAGAACAAAACTTCTGCATCTTAACTAATTTACATCTAGCCTGGCTCCACAGCCAAGTAGTATTCAGGCCATCCCCTTGCAAGTGGACTTCTCTTTCCCAGCTTTATCTTAACCCTAGTTATTACAAAACGATGTAACCCAAAGATAAAGAAATGTTCCATTTGAGGGAGGACAAAATCTCTTTCCTCACACCATCCTCTGGCACTGCTCAGACAATAAAATGGCAATGCCACAGAGAAATATAAACTTGGAGCTCCCCAAATACTCACTGCAAAAAGTAAAATAATGTTCAAAAGCATGAAGTACCAAGCATGCTTAAAATATGTAATGATGTGGAGATGCCGGCGTTGGACTGGGGTGGACAAAAATCAGAAGTCACACAACACCAGGTTATAGTCCAACAGATTTATTTAATTTTACAAGCTTTCGGAGCTGTTCGCTCCTTCTTCAGGTAAGGTAGCTGTGAGAGAATCTCCCAGAATTCACAATATAAACACAGAAAAAATCTATTCAAATCTGGGACACATCTCATTGTCTTGGCTGTGCTCTTAGTGTGTCTTTGATGTAGGGAAAGATTTGAATAGATTTTTCCTGTGTTTATATTGTGAATTCTGGGAGATTCTCTCACAGCTACCTTACCTGAAGAAGGAGCGAACAGCTCCGAAAGCTTGTAAAATTAAATAAATCTGTTGGACTATAACCTGGTGTTGTGCGACTTCTGATTAAAATATGTAAGGCAGTATACTATGCTTTACCAGCATGTTAAGAGGAGTGCTCCAGCACACTGAGCACTCCTGTAAGAGAGTCAGTGAGTGAATAAATAAAAAAGTCCTTGTGGTACTTCTGCCTAGTTCACCAGATCATAACAACTCACTGGGTAAATCAAAATTCTCCTCACTCCTCTGGTATTCCTGGTGCTATCCCAGGTATTAACCGGTATAAAACTCAGCCACAGCCTGTGGTTCAACCCCTAGAATGTGCCAAGGCAGCTGAACTCAGCCAGAGCGGGGCAAAATTGTCCCTGGTTAGGGAATGTGGGGGGGGCAGGGAGGATGGAGAAGAGGAGTCAGCCAGGGTCCCTGCTCTTGATCACTATCCAGTGAGCCCTGTTGAAAAGCGGACAGTTTCCAGTGGCAGGAGGGTCGGTATCTGGAGGACACAGATTTAAGGTAATTGGCAAAAGAGACAGAGGGGTGATGAGGAGAATTTTTATTTACCTAGGTGAGTTGTGATGATCTGGAACGCACTGCCTGAAAGGGTGGTGGAAGCAGATGCAATAGTAACTTTCAAAAGGGAATTGGATATGCACTTGAAAAGGAAAAATTTTCAGGGCTTCAAGGAAAGAGCAAGGGGAGTGGGACTAATTGGATAGCTCTTTGAAAGAGCCGGCACAAGCATGATGTGCTGAATGGCCTCCTTCTGTGCTATATCATTCTATATGTGCAAGTTGTCAATACCTTCATGGGAGAATAGCCTTCTGACTTTTGCTATCTAGGCTCACATGTAAAGAATGACCATTTGGACGAGATACGAGAGGGTGGCCAGGATCAAACGGAAGCATGAAAAACAATTATTGGCAAATTTCAATTCTTGGCTGTACGTAAGATGGCAGTGTTTCTTCACACTCAACTTTCAAAGCATTCATTGTTTTTAACATCACTTCAATTCAGTGTTTTATAATGTCTGTTTTTTACTGCCTTCATAACTCATTAGAATTATTTTTATCATGCAAAATAAACCAATGTTTCAAAATCCCACACCCTAGGTCACACATTTTAGGCTGTTAAAAGAGTTCTTTATGGATCGATGTTAGAATGGGTCTAGAGTCACATCGCTAACCCAAGTGATGGTTGATCCTTGGGTTTATTCAATAGTTTCTGATGATACCTCTATATTACTGGCACATTACTTTTTGTATCTGTTTTAGTGATATACAGAGCAAGCAGATCTTTGTTATCAACAGACAACCAATACACTCTTTCAAAGAGCAACAGATTTCTGCACATACCTGCTTGCATTCATATGCAGAGCTCTATTCACTGGTTTCCAAATGCTGGTTAAATTTTAACCAGAGGAAAGAGCCAGAGGGATCCCCATTGGTTACTAAAAAAAAAGCTTTTTTTTAAAGTTCCAAATTGATTGTAAAAGTTTACAAGTGATCGGAGAAGGGAGGTAGGAATATTTTATACACTAGGGGAGTTAAATTGAATAGGAACCACAAACAGGGGCAGGAATTGTGGTGTGCGATTAACCCACACCCGTTCACGGTGTTGCAGGCAGCATGGTAAATTCGTGCAGCTCGGCTCCAACGAGTCGATGACTTAGACCACACACAGTCCAGGCTCGCGCATGAAGACTGACTACATGGCTGATACGGGAGGGCACTTCAGTGCAGTACTGAGGGAGTGCTGCACTGTTAGAGGTGCCGTCTTTCCGATGAGATGTTAAACTGAGACACCGTCTGCCCTCTCAGGTGGATGTAAAAATATCGCATAGCACTATTTCGAAGAGCAGGGGAGTTTTCCCCCCAGTGTCCTGGCCAATATTTATCCCTCAGCCAACATTACTTTAAAAAAAAAACGCTGAGATTATCTGGTCAATCATCACATTGATGTTGATGGGAGCTTGCTGTGCGCAAAGTGCCTGCCACATTTCCTACATTACAACAGTCATTATACTTCCAAAGTATGTAAAGCACTTTGGGATGTCCTGAGGTCACAAAAGGCATTATATAAATGCAAGTCTTTTTCCTTTAGTCAGCACAAGTCTGCGCCGTCAGGAGAAGGAAAAAAAATTGGAGTCAGAAAAAAAAAATATTGATCAAACTTATACTTAACATGTTAAGAGCATATAATACATGCAGGTGCATTGACAGCACTTCTGTGCACCATGTACCATCAGAGGACCCGGATCAGACTGGGCCTACAGGTAGAGTATCCTCTAATCAGCATCAGTGTGTTTTCTGGTGCCAAGCAGATTATCCCTCCGTTTCCCCAAAGAAATTATTGGTCCCGTTCCAGTGATCCAATGTATTCCCAATACAGTATTTGAAATTCAAGTTATCCCAAGCTAAAGACCGTCGAAATGTTTGAATCAAATGTAAACCATCTTAAGATTCGAGACAAAAATGGGAATGAAAGCCATTGCCTGTACAGTTAAATTATTGGAATAAGCCACCTTATACTTTCCTTATTTAGGAAGGAATGTGTCAAAATGTGTATGGAAGCTACACTGAAACCCATCTTGCAGTACATTTGTAAATACTTGCGAAAACGCCAGTGGGAAGCAGGTCAGCGTGCAAGTAACTTCTTCAGCATCTCCCCTAGTTCTACGATTGCAAAAGGTTACCTGAACCCATGAGTTAAATGCCTCCAAGCGCAGTTTTAATTTTGGTTTTAAATTGTTCCAGAATGCAAGAACAAAGGAAAGATGATTTCTATCTTGCTTTTCATGGAAAGAACAAAACAAAAGGCCATGTTTGACTTTGAACACGTTACCGTTCTTTAAAAAAAAAAGGACCGAATTAGATATTTAACACTATATTTTCTAACACATTAAAAAGGTATATAGCAAGTAAGACTCCAAGATGAGCCTTTTTTAAAAAATCTGGCACTTAGTTTTACATTTTGAAAGTTGAACAATATTAAATGAAGCTGGTGGTAGATCTCTGGGTTGTAAATGCTTCTTTCTGATTTACGTGACATAAAATTGATGCAATAAATAGAAAAAAAATGAAATGCCAGTGGAAGTAGAGAAAGCTCGCAAGAGGTAAACTGATCAGTAGTCAAGGTGAATACATTCGAGAGGCATTTGCAATAAGTTGTAAATCATTCATTAAAATTCAACATTTTTTCTGCAGAATTTTTCCATTTTATACATTAGGTTAAATGGGGCAGTTCTCTAAATTGCAAATTTAACATTTCATCGTGACACCACCATTCACAATACAAAAATTGCGGTACGCAATGATTATTCAGATCGAGCATGAAAATAAAATATTCTATATTTAGATGGACTTGGAGGAGTTCTGACATTCATTCCATTAGAGAATGCCGACAAAAATCCAACTCCTCTCAGCAGCAGGGGACTGTGAACGGAAAGCTGCCTGAAGATTCTCAGGAGTCAGATTAAGGCAAGTTGTTCGGAGAGGGACATTCCCGTGTGCCTATCCCAGTCCCAGAGTAGATGCAATGGACGTTAAAGTTTCCACCCCGCCCCCCGCGATAGATGTTAAGCGAGGGGCGGGGTGAACCTCTTTAGTGAAGAGGCTACAGCTCAGCGCAACACAACACACAGACATTTATATAGCGCCTTTAATGAAGTAAAACGTCCCAAGGCGCTTCACAGGAGCGTTATGAAACAAAATATCGACCATCATGCCAAAGAAGGAGACATTAGAATAGGTGAGGAGAGAGGTGGAGGTCTAGGGAGGGAATTCCAGAGTTTAGGGCCTAGTTGGCCGAACAAGGTACAAGTTCTATAACTAGTAATGCAATACTCAATCACAACAAAATCTTGCCAACATTTGGTAAAAGTTTTAATATGAACAGAATCGGGCAATACAAGTTAATCAATTTGCCTCCAACAGATCATTAGGAACGCTTCTTGCAAGGTTTCTGTTGAAGAATAAAAAGGTAAGGAAACAAAGTGAAGCAACTTTTAACTTCGACCACCAGTACGAGGGTAATATTTAGATTTGAATAAACTTCTCAAGACAACATTAAAACCAGATTTCTGTCTCACAGCTGTAAAAAAAAAACACACCACATCTGGGTGACATTGTGAATTAATCTCAGATCAACCGGAAACAAAATCCACAAGTTTTTAGCAAACTTAATAAACCAAAAACAGCAGCCATTCAAAAAGCTGACTCCACAGCTCTGTGCTGTCTACATCCTCACTGCGCTTTCCAGTTTGATTTAATTTCTCAACTTACTGATTTGAAAAAAATGACTGAATATTTCTGACTAGCTGCATGTGAGCTAGCGAGAGATTTAAAAAAAGGTAACTGGGTAATTTCCCAGTGATGAGCTGCCTCACAAAATTGACTCCATTACACTAAATATATTATTTTAGATCAGCGGTTCCCAACCTCTTCCTTTATGCGGACCACTACATCGTCATCAAAAGCTTTTGCGGACCACTAGCCGTTTTAAACATTTTTAACATCGCCTATGGCTGACGGGAGTCAAACTTATATATCAACAGGTATTAAAAATGCAGCTGTTTCTAATAATTTATTATGCTCACTCACAAATACATTGCACTTGTCACAACACATTTACCTGTAGTAGGCCTACCAGTGGGGAAAAGATAACACTTACCTAATGAGAAGGCTGATGTTGTTTCGCAGACGTCAAACGCTGGATGGCAGGTTCCAGCGATGACAGTCTCAATTGGAGATCTGGTTCAACGTGAAGTTTATTCCGGTATTTGGTCTTCAATGCGACAAGCGCAGAAAATCCAATTTCGCAAAGGTAGGTTGTGGGAAAAGGCATTAGAAACTTTACTGCCTTGTCAGACAGTGCTGGATATTCCGAAGCAACTTTAAGCCAAAAGTCAGTCAGGTATTGCCGAGAAAAATCCTGCTTTAAAGCACTGTCACAGGACAGTTCCACAAGGCTGTCTTGCTCTGTCGAGGTCAGGCTTGCGAGGATGTCATCAAGGCTCGCAAAGGGATTTCGTATCCAGTTGAATTGTGTGTCAGGCACAGGGAAGTACTCGCGTAGGTTTATTTTCAAACTTTGGAGGTGCTCTCTGATGATATGTTTCACACTGTTTGGAAGCTGCATCTCTTCTGTGACCAAAAAAATCAGACAGATTCGCAAACGAGTCGTAATTTGACTGCTCAAGTCGTTTGGTCCACATCTCTATTTTCTTGATCATCGCTTCTATTTTGTCCTGCACATGAAAGAATGTCACTGATTTTCCCTCAAGACGCAGATTGAGACCATTCAAGTGATCGAAAATATCTGCCATATATGCCAATTTGGCAAGCACTGAAAATCACCGAAGCGATGTGAAAGTTCAAACTTTGAGTCCAGTAAAAACATTCTCACCTCATCATGCAACTCTAAAAGACGAGTGAGTACCTTTCCTCGGGACAGGCAGCGGACCTCGGTGTGCAGAAGTAGTTGAAGGTGATCACTGCCCATCTCGTCACAAATAGCTGCAAATATTTGCGAATTCAGTGGACGGGCCTTGATATAATTAACTGTTTTAACGGCTTCCTCCAAAACGGTCTTGAGATCAGCAGGCATTTTCTTTGCAGCTAACGCCTCCCTATGGATGCTGCAGTGAATGGATGATGCTGCCGGAGCCACTGCTCTTACACGTGCAACAACCCCCGTGTTGGCCTAACATCGCACGGGCCCCATCTGTGCCAAGTCCGACACATTTTGACCAATCAATCCCATTTTCAATAATGAAACTGTTCAACATTCCAAAAATAGCCTCTGCAGTTGAGTGTGTGGGCAACGATTTACAAAAGAGAAAGTCCTCATGTATCTCTCTATTGTGTTCATACCTTACATAGGTGATCAGGTTTGAAAGGTTTGCAATGTCCGTTGATTCATCCAGTTGAAGTGTATAAAAACGACTCGCTTGCATTCTCGCTATTAGTTGATCACACAAGTCCTGAGCCATCTCATCAATTCTGCGTTGAACTGTGTTATCCGACAATGAAATCATGTTAACTTGCTTGCAGGCCCCCTCTCCCAGCATAACACCCACCATCTCCTTAGCCGCTGGCAATATCAACTCCTCCCCAATTGTGTGCGGCTTCCCTGTCTTTGCTATGAGCCTAACTACCCGATACGAAGCCTCCACCGCCTTAGCATTATCACTGCCTTTAGATGTGCATTCCATAATTGTCTTGCTACGTTGAAATTCTTTGAGCTGGTTGTAAAAAAATCCAATTGTCTTGGACACGTATTCCCCACGCTTAGTCTCAAGATGACGGCGAAGATTAGCGGGCTTTAGGCTTTCATTCGACAGAACATCATAGCGCACGACACATACTGGTAACGGTTTGTTCTCAGTTCCAGTGTAAGTAAATCCCAGTTTTAAGTATTCATTGCTGTATTTTCTCCTCACTTTTCGCTTACTTTTGTTGTGCTGAGTTTCATTTGCTGATGTCTCACTGTCATTTTGACCATAGTAGAGAGTTCGCTTACGCGTGCCAGATAAAAGCCACCGATCCATTTTTTGATTCCCGCGCTCTAACCGTCGAATTTTCTAAGAGCGTCGGTTCACATTGACGTCACGCAAAAGCGCCACACTATTAAAATTCAGAGAATCACAAGGATGCTTGTGAAGCATATTACATTGCGAATAATAATGTAATTTCGAATATGATACATACGAGGTACACATGATATTATTATTACAGTATCATAATTATTTTTTTTCACGGACCACCTGCAGTACCCTCGCGGACCACTGGCGGTCCGCGGACCACAGGTTGGGAAACGCTGTTTTAGATGATTGTACAAAAAGGTTTTTAAAAAAGTCTTTTGTTACCTCAGGACGTACCAAAGATTAAAAACAAAAGATTACAGAAATGAGTCCCCATCCATCTCAATCAAAACGACTTTTCTATAATGCACCTACGTAATCCCCAGTATTTTTAGCTAAATAAGGGTGCATTCACACTACACCTGCAGGGGCTTTGCTTCACAGAGCCTGCGGTTATTGTGTAAACGCAGCCTGAATCTGGAGTCAGGGCCCACCAGAACAAGGCTCCTTGTGGAGGGTTGTCTCACTCAGCTTTAGTTAGGAGTCAGTTTAGGCCTTAACACTCAATTTACACAACACAAACTTAGCACCAGCGTGAAACCAAAACTGCTTTTCCCAGCACTAAACTGGTCATGTGAACGAACTGCAGGGTGAAATATGTTTAGTTCATCATTGAGCCCCTCTTTACTCGAGTGTATAATTACCAACTGGCTTGTCTTTCTGTAGATCAGTCTTGGCAATATTAGGATATTGAATGGTTTAAAAAAATATATATATTTTATCCTAATTCTTAATATAATGTATTTTCTTACTTAACCTGCATAAATCCCTGGCCTTTGTGTATCTTATAACAGAGAAAATTACAAAACAGAAACAGCCATTTCTCACTCCCAAACACGAAGACCTGCTTTTTTTTTACTAAACATTCCACTCCCGTCCCCCTCCCCCCAGCAAATCACTTAAAAAATTCTCTTTTAAAAAAAAACATATTTGTTTAAGTAGAACAGTGGTTTTAACAAACTTTCAACAAGATCTTTATAATTAAAAACAAAAGCCAGTTTGAAAGTCTGTTTGATGACACTGTTGGGAATTTTTTTGCAAAAAATAAAAAGGGATTCAAATTTTTTTGCGCTTCAGGATATAAACAGAAGACAATAATTAAAATCAAATGAAAACATGACAAAAAGCATCATGCTCATTCCCAATTAAGAGTTCTTCTAGGTTTTTGCTGACTTGAGTTAGGAGAATGGGAGTAAAGGTACTGACATTCAGTTTACAACAAACTTAAAACATTTTTCTGGATGAAAAGCACATCTAAGCTTGGAGATTTTTTATAAATTGCCGACCAGGGTAGAGGCTGGTACAAAAGTACGAGTCGGTCCCTGGCAAATGCCTTCAGATAATCCGCTTTTACAAAATCAAAATTCCTCCCTCTGCCCCCACTGCAAACAAATGCTGCTGTTGCTATGTCTTCCCACTTTATCCGACTTGTATTTACAATCTATGGCTAAAAATAGCAACAAATGATCCATTTATAACTCAGGACGTGGTCTGCTTTCCAACCCAGCACCGCCTATAATTTGAGTTCCTTACATTCTTCAGGAATGAAGTCAGCCATTCACTTAAAGAGACAGCCACTCCAAACTCCCCTCCTCAGAAAAAAAAATCAAACGTGGATTTTAAAAAAGGAGACCGACTGTTCAGTTCTACCAAACACAGAAACTATCAGTCAAACTGCCCACAAAAAGAGGATTCCTTTTGAATTCTAATGAAGTTTAAAATCCATACTACTGTATTGTTCGGGAATTATCATTTTCTTCAACTTATAGCTAGTATTCTTTTTGCATTCCCTCGAAGGAGTCTTTCCTTTCTACATCTCTCGCCCCCCCGCACCACCCCTTCTCCTGATAAACACACTTTCCCCTCAGTGTCATTCTAAAGATTTTACTCATCACTGTAGAATTCAGAAAAAATCAGGAGACTGCACAGAACAAACCAGCTAGCCTTCATCTCCAAGTTGCACGACACAATTCGACAAATTATTGAACATTATAAAAGTCTTTCTGCAAAACCAGCCGAGGAACTACACTTTTTGTCAGTAAAGTTTATGTAATCTGTTTTTCCTCCTGTCCTCGCCTGAAGGTACGGTTTAAAAGCACCAGTTTGACCAATTGCCATTCAGCAGCTATGAGCCGACAGAGTGAACACAGACAGGCTACTGAATCGCAAGGGCCATCACAGCTAGCTCAATTCTGTGCTCACCCAACAGCCACAAACATCTGCTTTCCTGTAGGGGTAAATGGATAGTTTTAGGGAGCATTCACACTGGCTGTTTTTTCTCCGCCCTGGGCAAGGAGCACCAAGGCCAACTGTACTACTAGAACTTACATTGATAGAGCACCTGTAGCATAGGAAACATCCCAAGGTGGATCACAGGAGAGAGAAAGGGGGAAAAAAAATAACAGACACAAAGCCAAAGGAGGAGAGCTGAGCAATGGTGACAATAAGCTTGAGAAGTCGCACAACACCAGGTTATAGTCCAACAGTTTTATTTGAAATCACGAGCTTTCGGAGTGCTGCAATGAAGGAGCAACGCTCCGAAAGCTTGTGATTTCAAATAAAACTGTTGGACTATAACCTGGTGTTGTGCGACTTCTCATTTTTGTCCACCCCAGTCCAACACCGGCATCTCCGCATCACGACAATAAGCTTGGTTTTAAAGGAGGGTCTTCAAAAGGAGAGGGATATGGAGGGGTTTAGGGAGGGAATTCCAGACTGTAACCTATGCAACTAAAAGGTACAACCGCCAATGATGCCACACAGGAGATCGGAGTCAAAGGGATGGAGAATTCAGCAGGGAGGGTTTCGTAGGACATGGGAAGGTTACAGAGATGGGGAGGGGCAAGGCCAAGGAGTGATTTAAAAACAAGGATATGAACTGTAAATTTGTGGCATTGAGGGACCAAGAGCCAATGTAAGTCAGCAAAGATGGGGGTTGTGGCAAGCATAATCTAGCGTGTAAAAGGATGTGGACTGCAGAGTTTGTGGAGTTGACATTTATGGAGCGTGGAAAATGGGAGGTTGGCCAGAAAAGCATTGGAGTAATTAAGTCTGGATGTGACAAAGGGTTTTCAGCAGAAGCCGGGCTGAGATAGGAACAGCGACGGGCAATGCTATGGAGTTGGAAGTAGGCAGTATTTGGGATGGATAATATGGGGTCAGAATTTCAGCTGGAGATCGAACAGGATGCCAAGCTAGCAAACAGTCTGGTTCAGCCTGAGACAGTGGCCAGGCAGGGGGGTGGGGGGGGGGGGGGGGGGATTCTCTTGGTGACGACAGTAAGGAGTTTGTTGCAGGTAAGTCTTCCAAATGTTTAGATGGAGAAAATTACAGCCCATCCAGAACTGGATGTCGAACAAGGAGTCAACTGAGCTACAGCTGACATATATCTTTTCGGGAAGGGAAGCTGGATGATCAGGAGTTTATTGGGAATGGGGTTGAGGGAGGAGGTAGGTCTCATGGATAAGGTGACTTTGGGGAGGGTGGGGGGTGACAACGATAGGAAAAACTAGGGAAAAATACAGGGGATCAGGGCTAGGGGATGGGGAGGAAAACAGCAGAGGCAGCTGAAGAGATGATCTCTACTTTGGAGACGAAGAAACCAACAAGCTGCCCCAACTTTTTAGAGGTGAGGTTGGAGGGGGCAGTGGAGAGTGGTTTAAGGAGAGAATTGGTTGTAGAGAAGAGGAACCTGGGGTTATCTTTGCCCTCCAGGATGCGAGAGTAATGGGCCGTTTTGGCAGAGGAGAGCAAAACCTGGTAGAGTTCAATGTGGTCAAGCCAGTTATGCACCAGGTATGCTCAAGTTTGCACCCCTTGAAGGCGAGGGGCCAAAGATAGACCCCTCCCCTCCCACCCCAAGTGCTAGCCCCAGAGATTAGTTAACGCAGTAACCCGAAGTTCAAACTAGACTGGAAAAGTCCCCTTAAAAAAAAGTTCAAAGTCAAAGAGGAGCAGTGGCCTCACAGCTGCTAGTCAGCCTACAATCTAACCAGGACGGTGTGCGGTACCAGCAACAGGCAAAAACAACTTGAATTTGACAAAATGAGGCTTTATAATTTGTTCATCCAAACTGGTCAACAAAAAATGGTTAACTTAATTTATGTGGCAACAAAAGCCACTTGGAAATGAATAGTGAAAGTGAAAGAGAGACAGATAAAATCTGCCTCGCTCTCTCTGCCTCAATGTTTCTGCATTCCGTCTCGCATTTTGAGCTATAATTCTAAAAACATTTTTTAAAGTGTTATTCAGAAACAGATTTTGTTTGTTGCAGGAGTTGGCAATTAGTTTTCTGGCTTCAAAGAATTTGGGGGAAATTCTGGAGCTCCTCCCTATTTCAATTATCAGCAAACCTTTTAGTGTACTGTAATCCCATTAGAACAAAATCATTTCACTGACTGCTGGGAGTTGAAGTTAACCGATTTTGGACCCTTTACCTTCCCTGGAAATATTTCACTGCTCCATACTGCCAGCGTGTCCAAAGCCTTTCAGACTATCCCATGACTCAGAAAAGTTTAAGTCCCCCCCCCCCTTCCAGTAATACCGACATTCTTTATAAAACACTCACTTTTGTTGATTATAAGGTGCTCTTAACCTTGCATTCTTCTCACAAGCAATGCAGAAATCTCCAGCGTCTCCGCTGACTGCAAACTCTGAACATGTTTAAACTTGTTCTGGATTACTCTCATCAGAAGGACAACTTTCCCCTACATTTATTCCAGTAATCAAGTTACAAACAGCCTCGACTTATATCTGCATCTTTAGCACTGCTTTATCATTTATTGTATAGAATGTAGCTGCTCTTAGTCCTAGCCTTATGTTTTAGTGCAGTAATGAAGGAATGCTGCATTGTGCGAGGCGCCATCTTTCAGATTGGACGTTAAGCCATAGACGCAGCTCTCTTTTTCCAGGTACACTTAAAAGACCCCCGGGCACTACACCAAGAGCAGGGGAGTTCTCCCGGTGTCCTGGCCAACATTTATCCCTCAATCAACATCTCCAGAAACGCATTAACTGGTCGTTTATCTCGTGGTTGTTGGTGTGTCCTTATTGTGCACAAATTGGCTGCCACGTTTACCTACCAAATAACAGTGGCTACACTTCTAAAGCAATTAATTTGGCTGCAAAGCACTTTGGGGCGTCCTGAGGATGCTATAAGAGTGTAAATTAATTAATTAATTCATTCATTCATTCATTCATTCTTCCTCTGGAGCTGCAACCCCAGAAGCACGAGGTGCAGGGATGTGGGGTTACAGCTTTGGAGTGAGAGACTCAAGAAGGTGGGGCAGCGAAGGTTAAGAGGTGAGCTGATAGAAGTCCAAGATTTAAATACTGACAGATTCATTCCATTGATCTGAAACTCAATGCGGGGACAAAATTTTAAAATAACCACAAAAAGAGAAGGTACAAGAGAAAATTGTGTTTTTTTGAGCGTGGAGAACCACAAATTGCGTCGAAGCAGAATTCATAAATCCTTTTAAAATAGAGAATTAGACAGTTGCTTTAAAAGACCAACATTGAAAGGCATGGGGAGCAAGCAGGAGAGTGCAATTGAAATTAGTGGCTGCTGGGGAAGAACTCGACAGCACAGACTCGATGGGCCAAGTGGCCCATGTTTGTGCCGCAACATTCTACAAGTACAAAAATCACGCAAAACTTCCCCGAAATGGATATCAACTGTGGTTGAGCATTTTTAGACTGAATGATCGAAGACATTAGTGCAGTGTGAATATCTTCAACTTCAGTAACAGATTTAGATGGAGTCTGCCCTCCTCATTCCCAATGATTGATGAATGCAGTCTTTGTGTTGCCGTTAAAGCTTCTTCCCTTCCCCTCCCCCCCCCCCCCCACTTGAGCTTACATAACGTACACCATCACAAACAAAACTTTCCCAGCTAACGATTTGGGCGATCCTTTTTTGGAGCATACAAATAACTAGATTGGTGTAACATTAAAAAAAATCACCTTCCCTAATATTCAGTTGATAAATAGGAGGTACAGTAGTGCAGTGGTTACGTTGCTCAGCTATTAATCCACAGGCCCGGACTAAAAGTCTAGAGAATTTGAGTTCAAAACGCAGTTTGAGAATTTGAATTCAGTTTAAAAAGTCTGGAATAAAAAGTTGGTATCAGTGAAAGTGACCATGAAGCTGTCTGAGGCAAAAACCCAACTGGATCACTAATGTCCTTTAGGGAAGGAAACCTGCCGTCCTTACCCGCTCTGGTCTATACGTGACTCCAGTCTCACACCAACACGGTTGACTGCCCTCTGAAAGGGCCTAGCACACCACTCGGCTGTATCAAAACCCTTTGGGCAACGAGGAATGGGTAGTAAATGCCAGCCACAACCCCCCCATCCCATGAAGGAATTTTTATAAAGCCACAGAAGAGAGTGTGAAAGTTCCAGGTTCAGTGCTCCGTTTGTCGAGTTAGTCGTTCTCAACTGGAACGGTACGATTGGCCTCAGTGCCATAGACTAAGAGGAGGGCAAACTAAAAATCAGCCTCCTGAGCACGATCCAGTAACCCCCTGCTGGAATGTGTATATATGGAGTACTGGATCAAACTCCACCCCCCCCCCCCAACACTATTAAATAGACTGTCAATATTTAGTGTTCTTTGGTACTGATCACACTGATATTCAGCCATATTGGGAAGATGAAGAAAAAGAGAAGCTTGACACAGAATTGGAGAGTCATCCCAGGCCACTCTTGAACATCTAGTTACACAACTGCACTGACAGGTCATGCAACAACAACAACTTGCATTTATATAGTGCCTTTAACATAGTAAAACGTCCCAAGGCACTTCACAGGAGCGTAATCAGACATAAATTGACACCAAGCCAAAGAAGGAGACATTAGGACATTGAGCAAACACTTGGTCAAAGCGAGTAGGTTTTAAGCAGCATCTTAAAGGAGAGAGAGGTAGAGGGCCAGAGGGTTAGGGAGGGAATTCCAGAGCTTAGGACCGAGACAGCTGAAGGCACAGCCGTCAATGGTGGGAGAAGGAAGCTGGGGATGCTCAAGAGGGCCAGAATTGGAGGAACGCAGAGTTCTCGGGGGGTTGTGGGGCTGGAGGAGGTTACAGGGATAGGGAGGGGAGAGACCCTGGAGGGGTTTGGACACAAGGATGAGAATTTTAAATTCGAGACGTTGCCAGACCAGGAGCCAATGTAACGTCAGCGAGCACAGGGCTGATGGGTAAACAGGACTTGGTGCGAGTTAGGATAAGGGCAAAGAGTTTTGGATGAGCTCAAGTTTACAGAGGGTGCAAGATAGGAGGCCGGCCAGGAGTGCGTTGGAATAATCGAGTCTGAAACTAACGAAAGCATGGATGAGGGTTTCAACAGCAGATGGGTTGAGATGGGCGATATTATGACGGAGAGGATATGGTGTTGGAAGCTCAATTCATCAAACCTTCTGCTTGGAGGTTGCAAGACTTGGGGGGGGGTGGGGGGGGGAAGAAGGGGATTTCGATCCACACCGATGGGATGATAACCTCCTTGGTTTGTTGGGTGTAAAAGGCTGTGTGAAAGGCTTCAATCCATTTCTTGATGAACTTCGCTCCATAGCAGTAAGGCTAGAAGATTACTGGTGTGGAAAGTTAAAAATACACATGCACTCCTCTCAGTGGAGGTACATGGTTGAGGCAAAGTGTAGGGAACCTCACTCTGTTTCTAATCAGAGTTGGGACTGCTTCATGCCTGAAATGGGGCGGTGCTCCACTTCACCTACAACCACAAGATTCATCAAAACACTGAATTTCTGGATCCTTCAGAAATGTTTTTCCATTACAACTAGGACCTGAAAGGGTTAAAAGGTTGGACTCGCCCCCGTACAGAAGAGAGCTTTTGTTAAAAATAGCTTAAATAGACAGACAGTCTGTCTATTCTCCACTCCAGACATCAAGAGTCTCCCTAGCTCTGTTCACACATAACACAAGGTGATTAATTCCTGATTTTTAATTTTGTTGTTGCTTCCAGCAATACCAAGAAGTAAGGTGTTGGATTACGTGCTGCTCCTCAGCTATTACCACAGAGATTGTCCAGAGAAAGAAAGTAAAATATAAACTGAAACAAAGCAACGGCACTGCATATGGCTGAAAATAACCTACGGCACAATAAAAATGTTTTTCTGCACAAGATAAAACTGAAATGGTCGCATAGCCGCAAATAACACAGAACTCATCCTTCATAAAGTAGACTAATGCTCTGACAGAAGGTCATCAACCCAAAACGTTAACTCTGTTTCTCTCTCCACAGATGCTGCCTGATCTGCTGAGTATTTCCAGCATTTTCTGTTTTTACTTCATAAAGTAGAGATCATCAGTGTACGTTTGGCTCATAACTTTAAACAGCTCTTATTAACAACACCAGACTTATAAGCACCAGAATCATTCAGACAACCCCAGTTTGGCCTTTCCCCCAGCACCCAACGGCTTCACAGTAAAAACTACAGCAGCTCCCAAAAGCAGCATGCAATCCCCCCCCGAATCTTAATGGTCAACCTATCATCTTTCCAACTTGGCCTGATATATATATATATATATATATATCTTAGCCAGTGAAATCATAGAATGTGGGGGGAGCTGGGAAGTCAGGAGGAAGGGGAAGGGGAGGAGAAAGCCATTTAAGCCAAGAAGAAGAAAAAAAGTTACAAATTAAAACTAAAAAGTACTCTAATGAAGTTAACTGCTCATTTATTTGCATATGAAATTTTAGTGTTCATTTGACTAAATGGTGTTTTATCACACTGGTGTTCACTGAAATTTCCCGCACAAACTAAAATGAAAAACTTCAGCATGTTGCCACTGTGTAACTCTTACAGTCTCTGGCATTTTCTATCAGAAGATGAGGGACTAGAAATTCGGGTGCGACAATTTTTGGGTGCGCAGGGAACCCGAATGGTGAGGCTCGAGGCGCACTCTATCTTGTGCCTCGGGCCTCACTTCCACTGAGCCGCAGAGCTGCCTTCTGCTCTCCACAGCAAAGCGAGATTGGAGATCAGGTCGCCTTCAGGTAAGTGAGGAAGGGCGGGTGATCGGGTTGGGAGGTAGCGGTGGCCGGGCATGGTGGGTGGTGGAAGAGTGGCGGCCTGCGTTGTTTGGCCTGCTCCTCCCGGCTCCACATTCAGGTACATATATTTTAGAAATATGCGGCCTCTTTAAGGATCGTCCGTTGGGCCACATGTAGACCTGGTTTCCCCTTGAGTGCATCCGGTGCTACTGAGGGCAAATCAATCCTGTAGCGGTGAGATATCTTGAGACACACACACACACCTTCCAGTAAGAACTGTACCCTACGTAAACTTGAGGTCATCAAAAACTCGGCTGCCTGTGTCCTAACTTGCACCAAGTCCCATTCGCCCATCTCCCCTGTGCTAGATGACCTACATTGGCTCCCGGTTAAGCAGTGCCTCGATTTCAAAGTTCTCATCCTTGTTTTCAAATCACTTCAGCCCCCCCCCCCGCCCCGAGATATCTGTGCTCCTCTAATTCTGCCCTCGAGCATCCCTGATTATAATCGCTCAACCATTGGTGGCCGTGCCTTCTGCTGCCGAGGCCCTAAGCTCTGGAATTCCCTGCCTAAACCTCTCCGCCTCTCTTTCCTCCTTTAAGACGCTCCTTAAAACCTACCTCTTTGACCAAGCTTTTGGTCACCTGCCCTAATTTATCCTTATGTGGCCCGGTGTCAAATTTTTTGTCTTAAAATACATCAGTAGTCCACCAGGTGGCTCTATTACACTTCTCCCTCCTTATTGAAGAAGTTAATCATAGCAAATAATCATTGTACATGACTTGCATGGTATACACAACTCTTGGTATACAATTCTCAAATGGAACCCATTTTATGTTTCCAAGTTCTACTATAGAATTCTGTAACACAAACAAAAGATACGAATTTATTTTCCATATTTACAGATTTTCTGGTTTTCTGTTTTGAAGAGAATACCTTCTTCCTTGAACAGAACTTTCAGAACTTGTTGTAGGACTTTGACTCATTCTAGGCTGAGCCTGAGGAGAATTTCTCTCCAGGGGTTGACCTTGATCTATATTTGGACTCTCTACACTTTAACTGTTTGTCTGCCTGACTCGGGCTCAGGTGTAAATTCTGACTTTGTCTTGGACTTGTTTCTGGTACGTCTGAAGTAGGATTTGCTACTGGTACTCTACTTGTAACAAGACTATCTCACTTATCAGAATAAATTGAATCATCCCAGCTTTCAACTCCTTCTACATCTGTAGATAAGATATGATCAATGTGATCAAACCTAACCTTTCCATGATCAAACATCTTGACCAAATATGTGCAAGGCCCACATATCTTCACTACTCTTCCTGGTAACCACTTTAACCATTTATGGTGATGGTTCTTCACTCTAACCTTCTGGTTTAACTTCACACTTCTCTAAATCTACCTTTATCATGACTCTCTTTCTGCCTTGATTGTTTCTCTTCTACGGACTGTGCCAAGTTTGGTGTGTCAACTGTGGCTCAGTGGGTAGCACTCTCGCCTCTGAGTCAGAAGGTTGTGGGTTCAAGTCCCACTCCAGGGACTGGAGCACATAAAGCTAGGCTGACACTCCAGTGCAGTGCTGAGGGAGTGCTGCACTGACAGAGGTGCCGTCTTTCAGATGAGATGCTAAACTGAGGCCCCATCTGCTCTCTCAGGTGGATGTAAAAGATCCCATGGCACTATTTCGAAGAAGAGTAGGGGAGTTAGCCCCGGTGTCCTGGGCCAATATTTATCCCTCAACCAACATCACAAAAACAGATTATCTGGTCATTATCTGTTTGTGGGATCTTGCTGTGCGCAAATTGGCTGCTGCGTTTCCCACATTACAACAGTGACTCCACTCCAAAAGTACTTCATTGACTGTAAAGCGCTTTGAGACGTCCGGTGGTCGTGAAAGACGCTATATAAATGCAAGTCTTTCTTTCTTTCTTTACAACGAGAACCTGGTCCGTGGCTGTCATTTGAGAAACAACTCTGCTGGTCTTCTACCAGTAGTGGTATGAGGAATATTCCGATAGGTAATCAGAAAATGCCAGTTTTTGGTCCAACGACAACTGACGTTTCTTTGCATTTGGATCCAACATTTGCTTGATTAGGACACGTTTGACAATTTGTACTGTGCGCTCTGCTGCACCATTTGAAGCAGGGTGGTACGGTGGAACTTTGGTATGTTTCACACCGTTTCTGCTCATGAAGTGTGTGAACTCTTCTGAACAAAATTGCGGCCCATTATCAGACACAATTACTTCTGGGAGGCTGTATGAAGAAAACAATCTTCGCAAATTATCTAGTGTTTTGCTTGTTATTATCCGCATCAGAAACACCTCTACCCACTTCAAGCGACTATCTATTGCTATGAACAACTGCTATCCTTCTAGCTCAGCAAAATCTATATGTGACCTTTGCCACACTCTGGGAGGCTATTTCCATGGCTGTAATGGTACTGATGGTGGTTTCTTGTTCACCGATTGACATGTTGTACACTGACTGACTATGTACTCTATCTCTTTATCTAAACCTGGCCACCATAAGTAACTGCAGGCAAAGCTCTTGGTCAAGCACATTCCCAGGTGCTGGTCATGAAGATCTCCTAACAATTTAGACCTGAACCTATTTGGGATAACCATTCTTGTTCCCCACATGATACAATCTTTATCCACTGGCAATTCATTCCTACGAACGAAGTATGGATGGATATCTTCCTCTGATACCTGGTTTGGCCATCATTTGCTTTGTAATCATACACCTTTGACATAATTGGATCTCGTTTGGTTGCCCTACCAATCTCTTCAGCTGTGACTGGCAGCTCATCAATGTAGGAGAAATAGAACACTTCTTCCTTATTGGGTGTAACTTGTGATGGGGATGGCAACCTGGACATAGCATCAGCATTACTGTGATCAGCTGATCATCTGTACTCAATGTCATACGTATACGCTGACAAAATCAAAGCCCAGCTCTGCATTCGGGCTGCAGCTAAGGTTAGAAATGGGGACTTTGGATGGAGGATTGCTGTCAGGGGCTTATGGTCGGTAACTTACGACCAAACAAGTATTTGTGAAATTTCTTGACCCCAAAAATCAATGACAAAGCTTCTCTTTCGATCTGCTTATTATTCCGCTCACTGGCACGGAGAGTGCGTGAAGCAAAAGCAATTGGTCTCTCCTCCCCACTATCTAGTACATGAGAGATCATTGCTCCAACTCCGTACGGAGAGGCGTCAACGCTCGCTTGATCTCCTTAGATGCATCATAGTGAACTAACATGGTACTCTCTACTAACTGGCTTTTACACTCATTGAATGCTGTGTCACATTCTTTTGACCACTTCCAAGGGACCTGTTTTCTCAAGAGTTCATTCAGTGGATGTAACAATGTAGCCAAGTTTGGGAGGAACTTTCCATAATAATTCAAAAGACCCAAAAATGATCGAAGTTCAGAGACATTCTTGGGAGTGGGTGCATTTCTGATTGCATCCAGCTTTCCCTTGGTTGGATGTAAACCATCTTTGTCTACTCTGTGCCCTAAGTACTCCACTGAGTTTTGAAACAACTCACACTTGTGAGCGGTCACTCGTACTCTGTGCTTCTCTAGCTGTTTGAGCACTTCATTCAACACCTCATCATAGATTTGCCTGTTTGGTGCTGAAATGAGTATGTCATCCAAATAACACACTACCCCTTCAATCCCTTGCAAAATTTGGTTCATCACCCCCCTGGAATATGTCAGGGGCAGAAGACACTCCAAATGGTAGCCTATTGAACTGATATAGGCCTTCGTGAGTATTTATAGTCAAGCATGACTTGGACTCTTCATCTAACTCAAGTTGTAGGTAGGCATTTGTTAGATCTAACTTCGAAAAGATCTGGCCACCTGTCAGCATTGTGAACAAATCTTCCACATTTGGCAACGTATTGGGTAGATTACACTCTAGAATCTGGTTTACGGTTACCTTATAATCACCACACAACCTTACCTTACTATCTGACTTAGGTACAACGACAATGGGTGTGGCCCAATTACTCAGATCTACCTCAGAGATAATATTCTCAGTTTCTAGTCTTTTGAGTTCTTGCTCAACTTTCTCCTCGAGTGCGTATGGTACGGGACGTGGCTTGCAGTAAACTGGTTTTGCGTCCTTCTGCACTCTGACACTCGCCTTGAAGTCTTGGATCAGACTGCCCATTTCGCTGAACACCTTCGGATACTGCTTGATGACTTCATCTTTCGATGCAAATTTCGCTTCCACACGAAAAATCTCATTCCAATCCAGCATCAGGTGATCCCAACCAATTTCTACCCATCAAGGCAGGCTTGTCTCCTGCCACTACTGAGAGGCAAGCTCTGGCACTGATCCTTGTATTTCACTGGTGTGGTGACACTTCCTACTACAGGGATTTGCACTCCTGAGTAGCCTCGCAGCTCTACCTTCGATTTCTCTAGTCGACAATCACGCAACTTGTTGCGATATAGTGATTCCGGTACAAACCTCACGGAGGCACCAGTGTCAATTTCCATGGGTATCCTGGTTCCTGCGACATCTACTTGGATGATGATGATACCTCGCGAATCGCTGTTAGATACCTTCAGACATGAATCTCCAGAAACTCCTCGTCCTGCTGCTTCTCTTCAACGGTATGTAGTGTCTGCCGATTTCTACTTCTAGCATTGCCAGTCAGTTTACTCTTCCGTCGGCACGCCTTCGTAAGATGCCCAGTTTTCTTGCAGTAGAAACACTCTGCCTTCACATATGGACAGCTTTGAGCGGTGTTGTCCCAGGCACTGATAGCACGACTTCAATGCACTGTTACTTTGGCCAGTTGCTGAGGTCTTGGGGCCCAACTGCCTTTTACTTTTAGCCTGCAGCCAATTCACCTCGGTTGTCTGACAACTGGAAATGGCGCGGAACTCTCGGGGGTATCGGTTGGCCATATCCATCGACATAGCTGTCTGACAAGCTAAGTCAAAAGTCAAGTTCGGGGTCGTCAACAATTTACTTCTGATACGTTCACTTTTCAACCCATAAACAAAGCGGTCATGCAAAGCTCAGTCCTGAAAGTTTCCGAAATGACAGTGAATGGATAGCTTTTTTAAAAGCTACAATGTACTCACTGATACCCTCGTCATTTAATTGGTCACGTGTTCCAAAACAATAACTTTCAGCAATTTCCAGGGGCTCAGGACTGTCGTGCTGTTCTAACTTGGTTAGGATCTCCTTCAGTGGCGTGTCCTTCGGCTTGGCGGGAACAAGCAAATTTTTCAGGGTTTCATACACCTCAGTGCCTGCTTCAGTCAAAAAAATAGCCCGTTTCATTTCTAAAACCGTTCGGTTACGGTTTACATCATCGAGGACTTCGACAATAGTATTCGCGGTGAAAAACATTTCTAGCCGCTCCACATACACTTCGAAATTCTCTCGGTAGCAATGGAACTCGCCCAAGCGCCCTATTATTCCCATAGGCGCGGCCATCTGGACTCTGGCAAAGTCAACAGTTCAGCCACGTGTGCTCGAAATTTACCTCGGATTTTTAAGTTTTTCTGTAAAATGAAGAACCTCTAACAGATTCTCCGTCGGTCGGTTGGCAGGATTATCCTCCAACGAAAATCTCAGCTAGGGAATCTGCAATCACATCCTCATCGCCAATTCGGAGAGATCTTGGGACGCAGCATACACACACATCAGCACAACATGGCTTCCGGTAAGAACTGTATTGCACATGGCTTTATTATTATAAACATCAGTAGTCCACCAGGTGGCTCTATATAAATACAAGTTGTTGTTGTTGTTGTTATTACAAGCGGGGGGCCTCAAACATGGGCTAGGCTCTGTATTTGCATATGCAAAGAGCCCAACGTCCGTTTCAGACGTGGGCCTGGGACACAGATTTTTTTTGGCTTTTACCAATATGACGCATAGTGTACTTTTGGCTCGTAGGAGGCCATTTACTACCTGGGAAAAAAAGGGCGCTGCACGACCGAATTTCTAGGCCGAGGTCTCTTTTATCCTCCAGTTCCCACTCGCATGTGACAGAAAAAGTTATGTTAGTTTAAAATGTAATTCCTTTTCCCGCCTACACTCAAGCTGCTTGTAATTATGACCTTCTCCTTTGTGTCCATTTAGAACACTGAACTTTATAATGTAATGCCAATAGGTTTTGATACACAGATTGGACCGCTCAGGAATCTCAGAAAACATTTATAATGCTTCATCATGAATCTCAATGTAATGGAGGTGCAAAACTATTAAATGCTCCAAATTGTCATAAATTGAAAACATGGAATGTTAGCCATATTTACCCAGTTCCACCGATGATAAAATTGTGACGTAGCACTGGAAATAAAGTGCCAAAGCCAAATTTTCAACCCAATAATTGATGAGCAGATAGGCTTTGTTGCTGTGTTAAACAAGTCAAAAATAGTGACCCTCACCAGCTGGTCTGCTAGTTTTAATTCAACCATTTAACTATGGTTACTGATATTAATTCAGCTCTCTTGCTGGTTAAGCTCAGTAACTCGTCCTAGCCAGTTCCCTTAATGATATCACCGATACAGATTGTTTAAATAAAAATATTCAGAAGTCAGAGTTTGTGAAAAATGTTAAAAGATGTTCATAAATCTTTATATATCCAGTTTTTTAAGTCATTGAGATTTCCACTATTCTATTTCAATAGAAACAGCATGCTCTACATTGACAAACTTTGGTAATCCAGATTTTAAAATTGCTCAATGTCCCTTCATTAACCAGTAGTAACCACGTGACCGTTCCAATTGTTTTGGTGTCTGTTTTTACCCTTCTCTTTATCACGTTCCAATGCCACCCCCTCGTTCCCCATCACCCAAGTACACAACTCTGGCCAAAGCAGTAGAGAGGACATCTTCTAACAAGCCTCTGCCAATGATGTTCTGAAAAAGTGGTCACTAGGAGTCATCCAAAATCAGTCTCACTAATGGGATTTCCCCGCCCCCCATGTTTTTATCCTCCTTTTCCAAAGACACTGCCTTCGACAAAAACACCAGCTTCCCCTTAGACACATTTAAGTGACCATTACTCACGATCATCAGGAGTGCGAGCCGTGACTGAATTTGCCTTTCCCAAAAGCACGACAACCAATTATTGTGCCCCAACTGCCAGTCAGGGGAGGGGGGCCAGAAAAGGAATAAAAACTCTTAGCAGGACTTGGTACTCAATGAGATATGCAATGACTCTGGGAAACTGCCATTGAAAAGAACTCCTCCCACCTAGTTATATGCAACATAAGTTATGAGGTGTTGATGCATGGAGAGTTTCTCTTACAAGTCAACCATAACAAAAGGAACGGAATATAAAACAACCAATAATCCTCTATCTGCCCAGCTAACGTGTCTGAAATAGAGTTTGAAAATGCCAGAGAAGAAAGCAGCACCCAAGAACACCACCAAGAAAGCCCTGAATAAAGTGCCAACAAAAGGCAGCAAGAAGCGGAGAATGTCGAGGAAGGAGAGTTACTCCATCTACAAAGTGATGAAGCAGGTTCACCCCAATGCCGGCATCTCCTCAGAGGCCTTGAATATGGTGAATTCCTTTGTGAATGATGTTTGAGCGCATCACGGGTGAGGCTTCCCGCCTGGCCCATTACAACAACTGTTAGCTCCCGACAGATATCCAGAACACTGTGCGCCTGCTGCTGCCCGGGGGAGCTGGCCAAGCACCGCCTGTCAGAATGGCACAAAGGCCAAAACCAAGCACACCAGCTCAGAGTAAAACTCCACAATGCACTGAACAAAACACAATGGGCTCTACCTACACTAGATGGATTGAAAAGATATCTCAAGGACTAGCAATCACAAAGAAACTGCAATTGGTCTTCATCGACACCCATTGTAAACTCAGCAAAAACTATCCAGAGCTTTAATTTAAAAAAAAAATCTATTTTTAAACTTTTGTGAGAAGTCGCACACCACCAGGTTATAGTCCAACAGTTTTATTTAAAATTACGAGCTTTCGGAGCTGCTGCCCCTTCGTCAGGTAAAGGTACAGTGAGGGAATCTATTACACAGTATATATACACAGAGAACAATTTGTCTGCAGAGATACAATCTGTTAGGGAGGCATTACATCAAAGACACATCAGAGTACAGCTAAGACAATGAGGTGGGTCACAGGGGGTCCAACGTGTCAAATGCTGCCGTCTGCAGTTAAGCTTTTAACTTTTTGGGGGGGGTTTTTGTGTTTTTTTTTTAAAAACTGGAAAGACAGACAACAATGTCGAGTCACGTTCTGTAGCGTGACATGAACCCGAGATCCCTATTGAGGCCGTCCTCATGGGTGCGGAACTTGGCTATCAGTTTCTGCTCGATGATTTTGCGTTGTCGTGTGTCTCGAAGGCCGCCTTGGAGAACGCTAACCCGCAGATCCGAGGCTGAATATCCTTGGCTGCTGAAGTGTTCCCCGACTGGGAGGTAACAATCCTACCTGGCGATTGTTGCGTGGTGTCCGTTCATACGTTGTCTCAGTGTCTGCATGGTCTCGCCGATGTACCATGCTCCGGGGCATCCTTTCCTGCAACGTATGAGGTAGACAACGTTGGCCGAGTCACATGAGTATGTACCATGTACCTGGTGGGTAGTGTCCTCACGTGTGATGATGGTATCTGTGTTCATGATCTGGCATGTCTTGCAGAGGTTGCCGTGGCAGGGTTGTGTGGTGTCGTGGTCGCTGTTCTCCTGACAGCTGGGTAATTTGCTGCGAACGAAGGTACTTTTGAGGTTAGGCGGCTGCTTGAAGGCGAGTAGTGGAGGCGTGGGGATGGCCTTAGCAAGGTGTTCGTCGTCATCGATGACATGTTGAAGGCTGCGAAGAACATGGCGTAGTTTCTCCACTCCGGGGAAGTACTGGACGATGTAGGGTACTCTGTTGGTTGTGTCCCGTGTTCGCCTTCTGGAGGAGGTCTATGCGGTTTTTCGCTGTGGCCCGTCGGAACTGTCGATCGACGAGTCGAGCGTCATATCCCGTTCTTACGAGGGCGTCTTTCAGCGTCCGTAGGTGTCCATCGCGTTCCTCCTCATCTGAGCAGATCCTGTGTATTCGCAGGGCTTGCCCATAGGGGATGGCTTCTTTAACGTGGTTAGGGTGGAAGCTGGAGAAGTGGAGCATCGTGAGGTTGTCCGTGGGTTTGCGGTAGAGTGAAGTGCTGAGGTGTCCGTCTTTGATGGAGATTCGTGTGTCCAAGAATGAAACCGATTCTGAGGAGTAATCCATGGTGAGTTTGATGGTGGGATGGAACTTGTTGATGTTATCGTGTAGTCCTTTCAGTGATCCTTCGCCGTGGGTCCAAAGGAAGAAGATGTCGTCGATGTATCTGGTGTACAGCGTTGGTTGGAGGTCCTGTGCAGCGAAGAAGTCTTGCTTGAACTTGTGCATGAAGATGTTGGCGTATTGGGGTGCGAATTTGGTCCCCATGGCTGTTCCGTGTGTTTGGGTAAAAACTGGTTGTCGAAGGTGAAGACATTGTGGTCAAGGATGAAGCGGATGAGTTGTAGGATGGCGTCTGGAGATTGGCTGTTGTTGGTGTTGAGTACTGAGGCTGTCGCAGCGATGCCGTCATCGTGGGGGATATTGGTGTAGAGTGCCGATACGTCCATCGTGGCGAGGAGTGTTCCTGGTTCAACTGGTCCATGGGTGCTGAATTTCTGCAAGAAGTCTGTAGTGTCGCGACAGAAGCTGGGGGTTCCCTGTACGATGGGTTTCAGGATGCCCTCGACGTACCCAGAGAGGTTCTCACACAGGGTTCCGTTGCCTGATACGATAGGACGTCCGGTTGTGTTGGCTTTGTGTATCTTTGGGAGGCAGTAGAAGTCTCCTACGCAGGGAGTACGTGGGATGAGAGCGCGTAGGATGTTTTGAAGGTCTTGATCAGTCTATTGAGTTGGCGGGTGTGTTCTTTGGTCGGATCTGCGGATCTTCTGTGGTAGGGAACAGAACGTAATGGTGGGACCGGGTTTGCACACACACGCACGTCTGCTCAGCATCGCCTGTTCTTCATGCCCGTACGGTTTTGTTAAAACCATTCTCAAACACTATCCTCCGTTCTGTACGCCACATAGCACATGTTCAGTGTTACAGAAGCTGTGTGGATTCAGTTTCTAATTCAGAATCAGTTGACCTCAGTCTTACAAAAGGGCCTTTCAGAATATTTCTCTGGGGCAAAAAAAAGTTTTGTTAAATAAGTGCTCTTTACAACCCTCTTTCAGTTTAAAATACCTCTATTGATTTTTGTTTTGTTCCCAGTGTAACAGCTTACGTTATCTCCCTTTCCACAATTGGGTCTCTCCATAACACACATTATATAAAGTCTGGATTTGGCAGAGAAGCACACAGTCAAGCAACGTGACGATACATCCAATTTTCCCCTGCTACATCATCCATATTTGTAGCCTAGGAGTGCAAATCAGAGCAGTTTAAAACTACGCACTTACTTCCACTTATCAGGCCCTGTACTCAGCTTGCCCCACAACTTACTTCTTGGGAACCCTTGGAGCCAACAGAGAGGAGTCTGAAGTCGATTTCTTTCCAGATTCTGGAAGCAAATGGGCTGTTCACTAGTTCAGGGGCTACCCAAGTAGCACATTGCTTTGAAAAGAATGTACGAATACAGTATTCACCGTGCAAGGGTACCGAGTAAATTTACAAGCCAATAACAAGCATTGCTTCTCTGTATCAGTGGTTATATAACAGGTCTGTGTCAAAGAAAAAGTCTTCAAACTTCTTACATTCCAATATTCCAGAATAGCTCCTGGATGAAAATTAGATAGATTTCTTTCAGAAAATATTTTGGGACACAGTACACGAGTAATTTGAGACATGACGTGTGGTGAATGTAGCGTGTTTGGGAGGAACAGGTGACTTTGGACCTATGGTTCCCAAAGCTCTCCACTACTGGGGGTTTTCCTCGCCTCATATCTGGGTCTGTTGTAAATTAATCGATGGAGATTGATTGCCGTGATTAGTCAAGAACTCCATTATTGTTGTATCACGCGAGTAATGGGATCGTAGAAGGTGAAGTAGATGGACCTTGGTCTTTCTTCGTCTAGCAATTCCTATGGACAAAGTCCTAGAAACCTTGTCTAGGCTGAACACAGTTACAATGTTGGCAATGGTGTTCATATAGGAAGGTACAACATGGATTATTTTGAAGACAAGGACAAGTGCACCATAAACATACCCAAAATACCCGTCAGCATTTCAATAAGGCAATTAGAGGGACTGCCTTTTTTTGACATTGTGAAAAGCACAGCGTGCTATTTAAACTTCTGTTGCAATGATCATTCTTCATTATACAAGTAATTACAATAAACCCACAAGGATATATTTGAGATTTAACAGTTAATGGTCCATTAAAACCCAAAACCTCAAGTTTAGTTTAATTGCCAAAAATCTAGTTCTTCCCCTCCATTTTTTTGCATAAACTACGGCAATGTACGAGGTTAACCTGCCAAACAATTAAGCAGTGATGCTGCTAAACAATAGCTTTAATGGGTATTTTGTAAGCAAACTTTTCACACACAATTTTCTGTGTCATCTTGGGGTGAGACAGTCAGTGTTAAGTTCTGTGAAGCACTGCCTACTGCAAACCAAACAGACGGACCAAATCAACTCCATAGGTCCCAGGAGGTAATAGGCCAGTGTCCAACCCACTGCATCCTCCAAAGAATTTAGATTTTTTTTTTTTTAAAACCACCGTCATTTATCATAAAACAGATTTCCACAGACAGATGACAATTGACTATTCAATGAACTTGGACACACTTAACATGAAACTGTCATACCAGCAAATTTGATGACAAGTTTTCCTGTTTTAAATAAGAACTAGATTTTTTTTTAATATAGCGTCTTTTCATGAGTTCAAGACTTCCAAAGCACTATACAAGCAAGGAAGTACTTTTGAAGTGTTGTAATGCAGGGTTGTACAGCAGCTAAATTGCGTACAGCAAGGTCCCACAAATCGTCATGAGATAAACAACCAGATAATCGTTTTTTTGGTGGGGGTTGGTTGTGGGATACATTTTGGCCAGGACACTTGGGAGAACCCCCCTGCTCTTCTTTGAGTAGTGCCGTGGGATCTTTTACATCCACCTGAGGGGCAGACGGGGCTTCGGTTTAACATCTCATCTGAAAGACGGCACCTCCGACAGAGCAGCGCTCCCTCAATACTGCACTGGAGTGTCAGCCTGGATTACATGCTCAAGTGTCTGGAGTGGGACTTCGCACTCAGAACACCAGTGCAGGACACCACGAAGATTGCCATTTTTTTTTAAAAGGACATTTCTCAACTAGAAGTTTCCTCTATCATTTACACATTCCAATCTCATGAAGCCCCATCTCAAATCATTAGCAGCACCCTCCCCTACTTTGCTAAAAGTTCACAGTCTATTTTACAACCCACTTTACCTACTAAGTTACCTATTATAGCTCTCGATCAAAGACACCTTAGCTTCATTATAAAACTCTCTGGTTACAGATTTCTTTAGATACACCCTATCCTCGCTATAAAGTTCTCTGCTAGAAGTCCACTGGCGAGGTCGCGTATTATTATAGGTTATGCATGACAGGCTCTTCATTAGGACACGCAAAATGCTCAGCTCTCAGGTAGCACTTTACAAGGACACAGTTTAGTAGCCAACCTGGATCAGCTTGGCTCAGTTGGTAGCACTCGCCTCCGATTTAGGAGGTTGTGACTTCAAGCCTCACTCTAGTGGAGCACACAGGTTGACCAGTGCAGTACTGACTAATATTTGCCCTGGCTAATATTTATCCCTCAATCAACATCACTAAAACACTGATTATCTGGTCATTTATTTCATCGCTGTTTGTGGGACCTTGCTGTGTGCAAATTGGCTGCCGCGTTCATCTACATTACAACAGCGACTACACTTCAAAAGTACTTCACTGGCTGCGAAAAGCTTTGGGACGTCCCCGAGACTGTGAAAGGCACTTTATAAATGTATGTCTATCTACCTGGAGGGTATCAAAATGGTTTCTAATAGGCAGAGTTTTAGGAATTTCTGACAGCCTAATCTCTGCAGTACTATGGGACAGCCAGACCGGCCCCTGCTTTTAAGCATTGCATTGCACCGTTCAAACAAACAGTAGCTGGTCTATTTGTTGACAAAGCAATCAAACAGATAGGGAAGATGGGAGTCACATGAATGCTGGGAATAGCAATACTAATTACTGTGAACAGATTGTGTAAGAACCCTTGTGGCCACTTGCATTTTGCACCCTTACTTACACATTACAACCCTTTCACCAGCAGCAACAAATAGGCCTGAACAGAACAGCCCCCAGGATGGTAGAAATCCACAGCACATCAAGACTTGTGCTGCTAGACTCCCAGTTTAAAAAGGGGGCTGTACAGTGTTGCTTCTGTATGATTTTCCAGTCCCAGAAGGGTGGAGCGGAGGGGCACATATCTAATAAAATGGGTGTCCAAGATTCAAAATAAAAGAACTTCCATTGATCAGTGTGTTTCATAACCTCAAAATGTCCCAAAGCGCTTCACAGCCAATTAGTACTCCCCCCCCCCCCCCACAAGGGCAGTCACTGTTGTAATGCAGGGAAACACAGTAGCCAAATTTCACATGGCAAGGTCCCACAAACAGCTGAGAAATAAATGACCAAATACATTTTTTTTTAAAAAGTGATGTTGGTTGAGGGAATAGTTACTGGCCAGGACACTGGCCGGGAAGAACTCTCTTGCTCTTCTTCAAAACAGTGCCTTCCGTTTTTGGGCCCAGAATCAGTCCTCCATGGAAGTTGGGCCTTAGGGCCCAATTGCACTACTTTAGGTGAGCTCCGGCACATGTCCGGCCTCCACAAGGCAGCTTGCCCATTTGAAGAAACGAATATCGAGCCACTTGCCTCGCCAGCAGCAGCCTGAAACTAAATCCCGGGGGTAAATGGCGTGGCAACAGGTAGGGAGCCGATGGTGAGTGCTGTAGAGTCAGGGGAGCACTCCTGTTCCTCCTGGCTCCACAGCAAAAATTACTGAAAGATTTTTTTTTAATCTTATATTTCATATATATTATGGCTGATGAAGAATCCAAAGTGGAGCAACCCAGCACCTCCTCTTGCCAACCAATTTTGGAGAGGGAACCTAAAGCAGGCAAGGGGCCCAACGCCTGTTTTAGGCAGCCGCCTGCAAAGCTGCCTACACCAATATGGCGGGGCCAGTAATACAGGCGCTGATCAGGCATGGGACTTCGCACCCACAAATTGGTCCTTTTTCCCCCCCTTGTTTTCCACCAGGAAAACAGGCACAACAGGGACCAATTTCTATCCCCATTTTTGGTCACTGGAGCAGGGTGGGCTGGTATCGACACGAGGCTAAAGGTTATTCAGCAGGCCCACAGGTCCAGCTAGATATTACTGTGCATCTAGAACAAATTCTAAAAAAGACTCCCTTCCGCAATTAAGCATTCAAGGCAAACTCTGGGTTCTTAGCTGAGGGACTAACTGACATCACACCTCCTACCACAGGAGCCCTGAAATGAGAAAATAATAATTAAAGAGATTGTAAAACTGAGTAGGGAATCACTTTTAAAAAAAAAAAATCAATTTTTAAAACTCATTTCCACTGAAATTCTTGGGTGGTTGTTTTTTTTTTAAGGCTGGTGAATCTCAAATTTAAAAAAGGAAAAAAATTGATTTTGGATTATTTTTCCAATATATAAAAAGGGACCAGAATCGTCTTTAGGTATTGCTATGTAGATGATACTCTTTATACTGAACCAAACATCAGTCTTTTATTCCTAGTTAGGTATGAAGAAAGGACAGCAGTGAACTGACACAGTTACCACACATATAATCCTTAAAAACGGAGATCATCAATCAAATGCTGATTCAAGTCCCACACCAAGGCAGTGTTCACTAAAGCCAAGATCACAACTGTTCCCCTGGGCATAATCTTCAACGGTTCTCATTACCCCACTACACTGTATTTAGTATTCCACAAATCCATTGCTGAACTGCTAGGTGTGGATGAGGTCAGAAACTAAGCCTCCAATATGCTTTGGCTTAATTTGCCTAAATAATTAGCTTTGATATTACACATAACAAAATCATCCTGTGGACAAGGGAATACCAATCCCTAAGTCAAACAAGAGCGATACCTGGAATGAAGGGACTTAACTATGAGGAGACACTGGATGAATGTGGACTCGAGGGGAATCAAGGGATATGGGGATCGGGCGGGAAAGTGGAGTTGAGGTCAATGATCAGCCATGATCTTATTGAATGGCGGAGCAGGCTCGAGGGGCCAAATGGCCTACTCCTGCTCCTATTTCTTATGTTTTTAAACTTATGTTCTTATATTCTTCTGAGATGCATTACAGGTTTTGAATTTTTACTCTACATATTCTTTGAGTCAGCGTCCATGATCACTCCTCCTAGAAGTGGGCCTCATCTTCCCGAGGATCTGACGTGCACTTATTTCTGATAAATGTCTCGATAAACAATAGCATGATCCAGGGATCATAAGAGAGAGCCCTTGCTATTATACATGAAAGATCCTTTCCTTACGCAAGATGAACTACCGAGAGGAGGCATTCACCTCAAAACAAGAAGTTTGTTAAAGCAAAATTAAATTAACAAAATATACAATTATATTATATATTTCCTTACATTCCTCGGTACGTGTAAATAATAAAATGAAACTCGCTTTCTCTATCAAGTATGGGAACCTAAAACAGAAGGCCACTCAGCGTTAACTCTTCGAGTCTAATCTACCTCAGGCTTTTGGTCACAGACATCTTTGGGTAGCTGCACTCTGTGACCAAGATTGCCTCCCTGTGAAGTCAGAGGGTTTCAATCACGGGCCTGTCCTTTTCTTGTAAAGGACTCAAGTAGTTGTCAACATCACCACCCTGAGTTGAGGGCCGACACCTTGACATGGAACCAAAAGACTTCCAATAGCCTGCCTAGCTATACACCATTTCCCCCTCCCCTGTGCAAAGTGAATAGAACAATCCCCTAGCCAATCGGATGTCACAATGGTACGCCTGTGGGACAACAGAATCAGCTCCGGAGGTATCGAAGGTGCTTGGGGTGTTGGTAACAGCACCCTCGGAATTATTAACTAATTAATAACACAAAATCACCACTGCTAGGCTAAAACAAACTCACATCTTGAAAATCTAACAGACAAATCGATGGCTTTCTGCTAAAGACAGACTTTGGTGCGCAGCCATGGGAGTTAACCCCTTGCATGCTGAATCTAGCATTACAACAATGCAGGTTTAAAAAAATGCAACATTGGCAAAAATCCATTTGGCTAAAAGGTTCATGAGTGATCTAATTGAGGCCTTTAGGGAATTGGCAGGGAAAAGAATGTATGAATTTTCCCTATAATAATAGGGACATTGAAAAAAGGACAATTTTCAAATCAAACTTGTGTTTTTTGTAAAAAAAAGTGAACACAGAAAAACTGTAGAGTTGTAAGAATGCAGAATGGCCCAGGTGGCCATTGACGGAGAGCCAAATAGGGTGTTTAAATCCAGAGATAGATACTTATTGGGAAGAAACGCTATTAATGATATTGCAGAAAGGGCAGGGAATGGAGGAAATCAAAAAAGAAAACTGCCATCATTGCTAAGAAAATGTTAAGAGTAGGCTGGATGGGCTAAATGACCTATTCCTGTTCCTCGATAATGGCCCGGATTTCTTTCCTACACATCCGCTGATGATGTGTTGTTAATGTCCCGAAAGGTTATTGGGCTTCTTTTCATATTTTAATTTAATAAGCAGCAATCAGACCAACTTTTAGACTACAACCACCAAAGTAATGGTGTCATCTACCCTTTAGCACTATAGGGGGATGGGGCGGAACTATCCTGTTCCCCCATTTTAAAAGAGTGGCGAGAGGAGCGGGCCTGGGATAAAACAGCGAGAGCAGTGGCGGCGGCACTATAGAGAGAGGCAACGCGAGGAACCTTCAAAACAGAAAAAAAATCAGTGCTTGGGCCTCAGCTATTCACAATCTACATCAATGATTTGGATGAGGGGACCAAATGTAATATATCCAAGTTTGCTGATGATACAAAACTAGGAGGGAATGGAAGTTGTGAGGAGGATGCAAGGAACATAAGAACATAAGAAATAGGAGCAGGAGTAGGCCAATCGGCCCCTCGAGCCTGCTCCGCCATTCAATAAGATCATGGCTGATCTGATCCTAACCGCCAATCTACTATCTATCACAGAACCATCTCCTGCATCTAACAGAATTGCACACACGAAATAGGAGCAGAATCAGGCTACACAGTCCCTGGGCCCGCTCCACTACCCACAGGGCCATGACCGATCCGAACCTAGACTCATGTCCAAATTCCTGCCCGCTCCCCGTAACCCTTAATGCCCTTTACTTCTAGGAAACTGTCTATTTCTGTTTTAAATTTAATTAATGTTGTAGCTTCTACAGCTTTTTGTGGCAGCATATTCCATGGACCTACCACCCTCTGAGTGAAGTAGTTCCTCCTCATCTCAGTTTTGAAAGAGCAGCCCCTTATTCTAAGACTATGTCCCCTAGTTCTCGTCTCACCCGTCATCGGGAACATCCTCCCCGCATCCACCCGATCCAACCCCTTCACAATCTTATATGTTTCAATAAGATCGCCTCTCATTCTTCTGAACTCCAATGAGTAGAGTCCCAATCTACCCAACCTCTCCTCATATGACCACCCCCTCATCCCCGGGATTAACCGAGTGAACCTTTTTTGCACTGCCTCGAGAGCAAGGATGTCTTTCCTTAAGTAAGGACACCAAAACTGTATGCAGTATTCCAGGTGCGGTCTCACCAATACCTTGTACAACTGAAGCAATACCTCCCTATTTTTATATTCTATCCCCCTAGCAATGAAAGCCAACATTCCATTTGCCTTCTTAATCACTTGCTGCACCTGCATACTAACCTTTTGAGTTTCGTGCACCAGGACCCCCAGATCCCTTTGCACTTCAGTACTCTCCAGTTTCTTGCCATTAAGATAATAAATTGCTCTAGGATTTTTCCTGCCAAAGTGCATCACCTCACACTTTCCAGTGTTGTATTCCATCTGCCAAATCTCTGCCCACTTACTTAGCCTGTCTATGTCCCCTTGCAGGTTTTTTATGTCCTCCTCACTCACTACTTTCCCTCCCATCTTTGTATCATCTGCAAATTTTGATATGTTACACTTGGTCCCTTCCTCCAAATCGTTAATATAGATTGTGAAGAGTTGGGGACCCAGCACTGACCCCTGTGGAACACCACTAGTTACTGATTGCCAGTCTGAGAATGAACCATTTATCCCAACTCTTTGCTTTCTGTTAGATAGCCAATCCTCTATCCATGCCAGAATATTACCCCCAATCCCGTGATTTTTTACCTTAAGCAATAATCTTTTGTGTGGCACCTTGTCAAATGCCTTTTGGAAGTCTAAATACACTACGTCCACTGGTTCCCCTTTATCCACTCTATATGTTACTTCCTCAAAGGAGGCTTCAAGGGGATATAGACAGGCTGAGTGAGTGGGCAAGAACATGGCAAATGGAATATAATGTGGAGAAATATGAAGTTATCCACTTTGGTAGGAAAAATAGAAAAGTAGAGTATTTTTTAAATGGTGAGAGATTGGGAAATGTTGGTGTTCAGAGGGACCTGGGTGTCCTTGTACACCAATCACTGAAAAAGTTAACATGCAGGTACAGCAAGCAATTAAGAAAGCAAATGGTATGTTGGCCTTTATTACAAGAGGAATTGAGTACAAGAGTAAAGACATCTTACTGCAATTATATAGGGCCCTGGTGAGACCACACCTGGAGTATTGTGTACAGTTTTGGTCTCATTACCTAAGGAAGGATATACTTGCCATAGAGGGAGTGCAACAAATGTTCACCAGACTGATTCCTGGGATGGGTGGGATTGTCCTATGAGGAGAGATTGAGTAGACTAGGCCTATATTCTCTAGAGTTCAGAAGAATGAGGGGTGATCTCATTGAAATATACAAAATTCTTACAGGGTAGATGCAGGGAGGTTGTTTCCCCTGGCTGGTGAGTCTAGAACCAGTGGTCACAGTCTCAGAATAAGGGGTTGGTCATTTAAGACTGAGATGAGGAAAAATTTCTTCACTCGGCGGGTGGTGAATCTTTGGAATTCTCTACCCCAGAGGGTTGTGGAGGTTCAGTCGTTGAGTATATTCAACTCAGAGATCGATAGATTTTTGGATATTAAGGGAATCAAGGGATATGGGGATAGTGCAGGGAAGTGGAGTTGAGGTAGAAGATCAGCCATGATCTTATTGAATGGCAGAGCAGGCTCGAGGGGCCGAATGACCTACTCCTGCTCCTATTTCTTATGTTCTTACAACACTGATGGGAGTAAGATCTAAAACAGAACTGAATGGGAAGAGTTGTATTCAGCCTCATGAACAGTGTGACGTCACCCAGAATCAGATACCAAGTCAAACGCAGTAGATAGTGAGACTAAATGTGAGGGGCCTGAGTTATGAAGGAAATCAGGTCAAAAGCAGGCAGCCACCAAGTGGTTGAACACAGGTCAAAGGTGACATAGCAGCATCACGCCTGTACAAGTGAGGCTTTTGTTAAAAATGTATTGTTCCCTTAGGTTAATGGCTGACATTTAAATCCAGCAGCAGTTTTATAAAACCAGCGTGTTCCTCATCACTGCTTAGACACACCTCCTAGTGGCCAGTTCATGAGGAGGCCCAGTAGTGAAACAGAACAGGCTGCACACCTACTCCCAACAATGTCTTTTTTTTAATAAAACTCGTATATTTGTTGAACCATTTGTTTTATGGCATACTTGAAACATACTGCTCATGCACCTTAGACGTGTATAAAATTAGTGCAAGTCTAAGGGACAGAAGTAAATTTAAGAGTGCAGGAATGCGAGTGATAAAATCTCTCAGTACCTCTGAAAGTAAGACAGACTTGCATTTATATAGCGCCTTTCATGACCCCAGGACATCCCAAAGTGATTTACAGCCAATGAAGTACTTTTGAAGTGTAGTCACTCTTGTAATGTGAGAAACGCGACAGCCATTAGCGCACAGTAAGATCCCACAAACAGCAATGACCAGATAAATTTTTTTTAATATATAAAAAGGTGTCGGTTGAGGGCCCGGGCACGGGAGAATGCCCCTGCTCTTCTTCAAATAGTGTCATGGGATTTTTTTTTACAGCCACCCGAGAGAGCAGACAGGACCTCGGTTGAAACGTCTCATCCAAAAATTGGCACCTCCAACAGTGCAGCACTCCCTCAGCACTGCACTGGTGTCTCAGCCTAGATTAATCGGCTCAAGTCTCTGGAGTGGGGCTTGAACCCACGAGCTTCTGACTCAGAAGCAAGAGTGCCGCCCACTGAGCCACGGCTGACAGAATTTAAGCAGGATACCTAGCTCCCAATGGTTCAGCGGCTAAATGCGCGGCCCAGTGCGATTCCGAGTCATACAAATCTGGACGGTTCCAGGTCCAATCTGCTGGCTGCGCAGAGTGAACTGATCTGGGCTGGCGCAGCTGGACATTGCTTGGATTGGCACCAACACCCCTTGGTTTGGGTGAGGGGGAAGCGGAAGGGGGTTGAAAGCAGGCGGAGGGTTGCACTCCTGTTTGATCTACAACCATTGCTTGAATGTGCACATGTGCAGGCCAAAGGCTGGGCCTGACCGTCGTGCCCCGCCCCACCCCACCCCCTCGATCTTCCCAATAGTCAAACAGCCTGTGGACACTCAGTCTCTCCATTCACACATGAAGAATGGTCAATGTCACAGCTGGATCGGCACTGCAGGATAAGAGTGCCTTCAGGAGGAAGAGAATAAAAAGAGAAAGAGACAATATATTAAAAAAAAAACACAACTCTTACAAACAGCTGCTAGACAATAAACACGGATAACATGTATTCATGTGTCCAAACCTTATTAAAATCGGTAAGCATCCAGGTCAGACTGTTGGACTGTCTTGCAATAAAGTAGTTTAATAGATTCTTGATATACCCATCCGATGAGGTTAGACATGTAGCAGAAACACATGTCTAAGCCGAGACAATTTGAGCTCCGGTTTAGTTTTGATATCAATGTTACAAAATGCATTTGATTGCTTACTGGTGCAAGCATGTGCCTTGCTGTGTTTTGGGCTGCATTTAAGTATTGGTGCAGAAATTCCGATCCCTACGGGTGGGTACGCGCTGTGCACCCACGCGTAGGGACATCAGAAATGCTGGTTTCAGGCATGCACTGCACATACGCTGGAAACCGGCATTTCTGATCAGTCAAGAAAGCTCTTGACAGATCCTCCGCCTGCCCGGGAGCAGGGCCTCTGCGGGGGGAGAGTTTCGCTTTTTGGAGACCCTCCTCCCGCAGAAAACACTTACAATTCTTGCGTAAGGCCTGCTTTTACCAGGAGAAGAGTTGAAAAAAGTAAAAAAAAAAAATTTCCACTGATTTATCATTTAAAAATACTTTAAAGAAAGGTAAGTTTATTTTTAGCCCCATTAAAAAATTATTTTTTCAAAAAATAAAATTTTTGTTTAAAATACTTAATTTATTGTAATTTAAAGTCATTTTAAAAATGTGATTTTAAAAAAAAATTTATTTAATGTTTTACTATGTTTTGGGGTGATCTCTATTCATATATTTGACAGGTCTTCCTGTCAAATGTATGAAGGGAGATTCCCTTCTCTGATTGGCTCCCCATGGCCCACGTGATCCCAGGGACGCTGCGAACCGCCTGCGCCTCTGGGATACGTGGGCCCTGCGCACCGGCAGTTTGGAGAGGCCCAGCAGCGGAACTCTGCGCCTCCCGGGAGCCCTCCGGTCTAGGCACAGATTTTTCCAGATCGCAGCCCTCCGCCCGCGGATGCTGCAAACCGAAAATAAAAACAGGAAATGCTGGAAACACTCAGCAGGTCAGGCAGAGAGAGAGAGAGAAACCAGTTCTGAAAATAGGTTGTCGACCTGAAATGTTCACTCTGTATCTCCCTCCACAGATGCTGTCTGACCTACACTAAGGAATGTTGAATTAAAAACAGAAAATGCTGGAAACACTCAGCAGGTCAGGCAGTATCTGTGGAGAGAGAAACAGAGTTAACGTTTCAGGTCGACGACCTTTTGTCAGAACTGGAAAAAGTTAGCGATGTAACAGATTTTAAGCAAGTACAAAGGCAGGGAAAAGCAGGGGGTGGGGATAAGGAATATTGGCTGTTCCCCAAGACCAGTGATACATTACTCACTGTAGGCCTTCTTCATTCTATGAATCCCATTCAATTCCACAGACAGTACACATACACCATTACCATATGGGGGACAGAAGCACATCAGGAACGCTATCCCTTTAAGAGCTTGGCTTGCTTTAAGCTCGCCTTCCATCCCTGCACAGATCCTCGTTATCAAATGCATTTTCATTTCAACCAGCAGAGGCCGCTGAGAGACGCAAGTATAACATGATAATATGCAGATATAAATAAGTAATTCTAAGTAGCACCAGATCCTAAAGAAAACAGAAGGGTTGGGAGGAAGTGAGCTTTGTATGTAGAGCTGCACAACATTTTCAGAATGACAAAGACCAAAGCTATAGTGTGTAATCCACACTTTTGTTACCTCTGGACTCGACTACTCCAATTGTCTCCTGGTCGGCCTCCCAACATCCACCCTCCAGAAATTTCAGCTCATCCAAAATTCTTAACTCGCAGCAAGTCCCGTTCACTCATCCCCCCCCCCGTGCTCGCTAATCTATATTGGCTCCCAGTCCAGCAACGCCTTGAATTTAAAATTCTCATCCTGGTTTTCAAATCCCTCCATAGTCTCAACCTATCTCCGTGACCTCCACAACCACCCCCCCCCCCCCCCAACCACCGAGATCTCTGCGTTCCTCCAATTCTGGCTCTTGCGCATTCCTGATTTCCTTGGCCCCACCATTGGGAACCGTGCCTTCAGCTGTCTAGGGCCCAAGCTCTAGAATTCCTTCCCCAAACCCCTCTCTCCTCCTTTAAGACGCTCCTTAAAACCTACTTCTTTAACAAATCTCCAAGCTTTTGCTCACCTGTCCCAATATCTCCTATGTGGCTTGGGGTCAAACTTTGTCTGATTACGCTCCTGTGAAGCGCCTTGGGACGTTTTACTACGTTAAAGGTGCTATATATTTATGCAAGTTGGAATCTCATACTCTTGCTCATTCATTCAAATTCCTCATACAAATATGAGCATATCAAAATAGTACAGAATCTGTCAGTAGGATGCTGAGGTTTTAACTCCCAGACCAACTTGGAACATTCATCACCCTTACCCGTCTGTTTAAGGAAATAGCTCTGCTGAAAGGTAATTGTTCTGCAGACAGCGAGGATAGAAACTGCTGCATGGCTGATACGGTAATCATAAAATGGGTACACTGGTCTCCAGATTCTTCCTTGCATTTTGTGCTTAGTCAAGGAGTAATGGAAGAGACATCTACTAGTTTATTAATCTTTGTTTCAGGTGTCTTGTCTCAGTTTCTATGAATAGAAGAAACAAGTTACTAATTTTTGTCTTAGTTATTTAGGCTCCTTAAAGTTGCTGTGCCATACCATATTTCCTCTTATTTTCTCCTTCCCCATGACTATCCTTCAAGTTCTGCTTTTCCAGAGCTGCAATCTGACTCACTCCGGTTACTATATCTGGTTTAAAAAGAAGCCTAAATTTTGTCATTTATTTGCAGCCAACTTCCTGCAATCCACCTCTCCTACACCAGCCAGGTTTACCACGAGTTATTTATAAAGTCAACACCCCTTTGAACCTGCCTGAACTAGCCAGCCACTCATTAACCCCAAATGTATCTACAGGACTCACAATCCCAACCAAGGACTGGCAACAGCCCTGAAAACACAACTTTACAGCCTGTAAATTTTCAATTTCCAGGCAATATTTACTTTTGAGAACCTCCAGCTGCAACCTCCCTACATCATTTATTTTGTTCCGTTCACTCATCACCCCTGTGCTCACTGACCTACATTGTCACCCGGTCCAGCAACGCCGCAAATTAAAAAAAAAAACTCATCCTTCTGTTCAAATCCCTCCATGATCTCACCCCTCCCTATCTCTGGTACCTCCTCCAACCCTCCGAGAACTCTGCGTTCCACCAATTCTGATCTTGTACATTCCCACCATTGGCGGCCATGCCTTCAGCTATCTTTGCCCCAAGTTCTGAAATTCACTCCCTATATCTCTCCGCCTCCGTCTCCTCCTCCCGTACCTCTTTGACCGAGCTTTAGGTCACCTGTCCTAAAATATCCTTATGTGGCTCGGTGTCAAATTTTGTCTGATTACGCTCCTGTGAAGCGCCTTGGGACATTTTACTATGTTAAAGGCATTATATAAATGCAAGCTGTTATTGTGTAGGTCACCACCTCCGGCTTCTCTCCTGCTCCTTTCACTAGTCCATCCACCCTCTTTCTCTGTCTGCATCCTTGGTACCTGCAAACCTAAATCACTGCCCTATTTGCTTTATCCCTACCCACAAAAGGAAACGATTCATAATTCTTACTATTGAATCCCCAACCTCTATAACCTCCCTCCCAACTCTTGCCCTCGTCCCATTTCCCTCCACAGATTCCCCATCACTTCCTCCTCCTTTCCCTTCAGCATCTAAAAATTCATATTTGAATCAACTTGGTTTGTGTTTCCCTTCACGGCGAAGATCATTCATTCACAAGTTCCAAAAAACTCAAAAAGAACTAAGTTTTTCTTCAACCAATAAAGTCATTGAAGATGGGCTGTGGCCTCCTCTGCTCTGAGCTTGCGAATGATCTTATCCAAGAGGGGAAAATACAAGCCAAGTCATTTCATAATGGAAAGTCCATTTGTGGAGCTACACCCTATTCCTGTTAAGAACATCCAATGTAAAATTTCCTACTTCTGCCACCTAAGCTAGGAGTAGAATGGGCTTGATCCTTGACTCAGTAACCAACTAAATCAGCAGTCACATTATCTTCAACAGATATAAAAGGAAGATTTTGATGTCAATGTAGTGAGTTAACTTGATTGCATAAGTTCCACTACATGTTGAAACATGTTGAAATGGCAGAGAACATACAATGTCGAGAATCTTTACATATTTTCTCCAAAAATGTCCTTAACTACATTTTTACAGGTATAACTGGTAATCTGAAGCATAGGTACTGATAACCAAACAAAACCACTTAAAAAAAGAGCTTCCAAAATGCTTGCTGAACTTCTGAAAAGTAAATTAAAAGAACGGAGTGAGTATTGACACCACTGTGTCAGCCAATGTGTCAGAGGCAGGACGGGACTTACAACAAACAGAGTCTATTTTACAGCAAACAGAGTCTATTTAAAAAGTCTCTACAAACTACAGCAAACAGAACTCATGAGTGAAACTACAGCAAAGTCTCCCAATAAAGGCAGGATTATTTCTCCAGCAGTTAGTGCAGAATAGTTACATAATACAAATTATGTGCGTAAAATCATTTCCATTCTGGCCAGGACTTGTAGTGTCACTATACGCAGCCTTAACAGAAACTCGTGAATTACAAAAGCTAAATGGGCCCAGAATGTTTTTTGGAGGGTTTTTGGGAGTAGAGGAACTTCCACCCAGTGCATGGATTTGCTCTGACGATCTCCCAAATCCCCCGGGATCAGGTGCCATCTGCATAGTCCGGGTATGTGCCGTTGCGACACTAATGGTACCAATAGGGTGCCCAACCCCGGTGGGGGACGTGGTGGCAGTGATGGAAATTCGCTGCGACACCTTGCTGAAGTGCAAGTGGGCCCAGAGGCCAAGAGGGAGCTAAATTTAAAAGCAAGACTGCTGCCACCTTAACTGGAGACAGGTTTTATCGTCGGGGAAAATGGTCTTTTAAATTTTACCACAGGTATTGACGAGGGTGCAAATGGCAGTAAATAAGTCATTACAAGTTATCCTTCATCCGGCCTCACTACCTCCAGAATCTCTGACAGCCAGCCAATAGTGTGGGCACATGGCGTAACCGAGTCCCACTCCAAACTCCAAATTCCACTCCCACTACATTGCCTTTGTGGCCCCAAGAGGTGGGTGGAGACAACAGCAAATGGTTGGCTCAATGAGAAACAAAAACAACTAAAGGTGCAGCAACAACAACAAGACCTTTACAGAGGGCAGAAATGAGGACGTGGAGCAGAGAAAAGCCCTGAATAGGTACAATGTCCCCCATGTTCTCTCCCCACCAACAACAGTATGTTCTTGTCCGTACACAAGAATGGAATTTTATTTTTGAAACCTTCAAGACTAGGTCAGAAAAGCCTTTAGCTTAGTGAGTCACACCGACCTGTGCACCAGCATGGAAACTTACTTTATTTAGATTTAGGTCTTTTGCCCATTGGAAGTACAATTACAATTGTCACTAAGAATTCCATATCAGCACACATTTTATCCCCCCCCACCTTTCCCCTTTGCTCCACTTCACAACCCCATCCATCGCACAACTTCCACAGGCAAGGGCAGAGGCCTCAGGCCTCTTTTTTTTTAATTCACAGGATGTGGGCATCGCTGGGAAGGCCAGCATTTATTGCCCATCCCTAATTGCCCTTGAGAAGGTGGCTGCCTTCTTGACTTGCTCGGCCATTTCAGAGGGCAGTTAACAGTCAACCACATTGCTGCGGGCCTGGAGTCACATATAGGCCAGACCGGGTAAGGACGGCAGATTTCCTTCCCTATTAGTGAACCAGATGGGTTTTTAATGACAATCTGGTAGTTTCATAGTCACCATTACTGACACTAGCTTTTTATTCCAGATTTATTTAATTGATTAACTGAATTTAAATTCCCCCACTGCCGTGGTGGGATTTGAACTCAAGTCTCCTGATCATTAGTCCAGGCCTCTGGATTACTAGTCCAGTAACATAACCGCTATACTACAGCATCCTCAGGCCCCAGCCAATTCTGCTTTATTGCAGCTACCGCAAAAGTGCATGTGAATAACCCAGGCCAACCCTTCCTGTGAACTTCTTTACCTTCCAGCTGACCTGGATTCAGTGCTGCACCAGTCGGCACTGACACTGGGAGCTTGCTGTATGGGTGATCCTACACTCAATAGTACTGAGCTTTCAACATGCTACACACTATGACACACAGTCCTACTGCTCCCTCAGCATTTCTTGACAACACAGTACACATCCCTCACAATTCAATAATGAAAGGCATTGTATAAATGCAAATTCTCCCTTTTCTTTACTGCCTGATTTGCCTCCTGCTCTTCACTCATGGAGCTTCGGTGGTGTCTTGCGCGGTGGGTCTTGCACCTTTACCGAGGATCCTCAACAACAACAAAAAAAATGCTAACACACAAGAATTTGTGCACAATTTCTGACCTCCGCACTTGGTCCTTTGGCCCACAAAACTGACACAAACCCGGCGTCTGTGGCCAAGGGCTGAAATCAGCACTGCAGACGCACAAAAAAAAGCACATTCCTGTGATCAACCTCCGCTGCAAGAGCTTCTGAATGGATGAATATCTCTCACAAGGCTGCTCCAGTTCTGACTGCTACATCGGAGATAAAAGAGACACTGGGCGACAACGAAAGAGCTGCATTTTTTAACGCAGAGGTGCACCCCCACATGGCCCCATGCCATCCATGCTTTCACACAGAAATCTCAACATCATCATTTTCAGCCAAGATTCTTAAAATAAAACTCCCCTGATGGCTCAGCAACTTTATCCAGCGAGTAGCTGAGCCTCACAACTAGGAAGGTCGCTGGCTTAACCCTTGGTCCATGATGAGTTAGCCGATTTCAGTCGAGGTGCCCCAAGCCTCGAATTTGAAGTTCTCATCCTCATTTTCAAATGCCTCTCTATCTCTGTAACCTCCTCCAGCCCTACACGGGGACGGGAGCATAGTGGTTATGTTACTGGACTCGTAATCCAGAGGCCTGGACTAATGATCCGCCGAGATGAGCTCAAATGAATTTGGTTATGGTGACCATGAAACTATCGGATTGTCATAAAAACCCATCTGGTTCGCTACTGTCCTTTAGGGAAGGAAATCTGCTGTCTTTACCTGGTCTGGCCTATATGTGACTCCAGATCCACAGCACTATGTTTGACTCTTAACTGCCCTCTGATTATTCACTGCTAACCATATAACATGCATTAATGGCCCCATGTTTACTATGAAATGCAGGATTTACCAGATCATGTTCCCTAGCAAGCCACTCAGTTGTATCAAATCGCTAGGAAAACACCTCACAGACTGCAACAGTTCAAGGCCTATGAGGAGAGATTGAGTAGACTAGGCCTATATTCTCTAGAGTTTAGAAGAATGAGAGGTGATCTCATTGAAACATACAAAATTCTTACAGGGCTTGACAAGGTAGATGCTGGGAGGTTGTTTCCCCTGGCTGGGGAGTCTAGAACCAGGGGTCACAGTCTCAGAATAAGGGGTCGGCCATTTTAGGACTGAGATGAGGAGAAATTCCTTCACTCGGCGGGTGGTGAATCTTTGGAATTCTCTACCCCAGAGGGCTGTGGAGGCTCAACGTTGAGTATATTCAAGACAGAGATCGATAGATTTTTGAATATTAATGGAATCAAGGGATATGGGGATAGTTCAGGAAATTGGAGATGAGGTAGATCAGCCATGATCTTATTGAATGGCGGAGCAGGCTCGAAGGGTAAATTGGCCTACTCCTGCTCCTATTTCTTATGTTCTAAGGCACGGCTCACCACCACCTTCTCAAGGGCAATTAGGGATGGGCAATAAATGCTGGCCTTGCCAGCGACGCCCACATCCAATGAATAAAAAAAAGAAACCCTCCAAGAACTTCGAGGAAGACAGTATTTGTCCAAGAACCAGTCACAAAATATTGACTTCAATGTTTTCAGAGATATCTCAATCACCCCCAAACAATGCCAAAACTTGCCCCCCTTCCCATTGCTGACAAATGCCAGGAATGCACCACCAGTCAGCCAAACCCTACATTCCAACCCCTTTCCAGTTCTCCCAAACCCCTAGAGTGCCCCTCCACAGTGCTGCAAGGTTGTGTTGCCAAATCTCAGCACCCCCCGCCCCCCCCCAGTGCATCCAAATCCCCCAGGAACAGGACAACCCCCCGCGTGCTGTTCAACCCCAGTTACTGGCCCTCCCTCCTCAGTACAGCTAAACACTCGGAACCAACCTCCCAAAAGGTAATGGATAAAAATTGAATCCAGGAATGTGTATAAAATAAAAACCACTCAAGAATAAGAATAATTTACAGTTTTCACAGAAAAACTCAGTCACAACATGCTAACAATCCCAGAACAGCGAGTAATAAAAACAGCATTTGACTACAGTTACTGTAAACCAGTGACGGAATAAGTCAAATTATTTTTACGTATATTCTAGACATTGAAATAAATTATCTATTTCCAAGCACCTGATTGGTCTTGAGGGAACATGACCCAGTAAATCCAGCATTTGACAGTAAACACGGGGCCATTAATGCAGGTTACACGGTTGGCAGTGATCAATCAGATCCAAATTCATGACATGCTAGTTGACCTCTCGCTCAGCGCCTCTGCGATTCCCCGTACCTACTCATTCCCCGTCTCAGCACTCCCAACCTTAGTTCTCTTTCCCCTGTGCTGTCCCAGCTCTATCCTCTGACTCCAACAACTCCATCTCCACTTGATCCCCAGGCTCTCAACTCTTCACCGCATTGCTGCCCCGGCTGTATCCCCAAACTCTATCGCCATGCTGTACTGGCTCCATCTCAAGGCTGTTGGTTGGCCATTCCTCCCAGGCTCTCTAGGCAATTTATCTTTCCTATTTATAAGTGTAATATTCTTACATTAAGACATACAGTAAACAGCACTTTTAAAATCCATTCAATTACAAGTTCCAGTTCTCAAAAGACTAACAAACCACCAAAACTCCAATTATATTAAAAAGGAAAAAAAAAAGGAAATATATCTCAGGATCCTTCTGTTACACACTTCAAGGATGTTCCAGACTTCAAAAAGTTACCGGACCCCTGATGGGCCTCAGACTCCATTCCACTCTGCCCTGCCCACCTTAGGCCTCAAACTCCAACACTACTCCACTCTCTCACACCTGGTGCTGAAGGACATGAGGGAGAAAATTTATGGGGCAATGAATATTGTAGAGGAGAAGTTCCTGAGCACTGGAGGAAGCAGGCAAACACGGTACCTATTTCTGGCCCAGGCACCTAAAAGGTCCATTAGCCCAACGTCTATAACAAAAACAAAGAATAATAGATTCGATTGTAAGGGATAGTTTGGAGAAATGCCTGCATAGCAATAAGTTAAAACAGCCAGCATGTTTAGAAGGTGAAGATCCAGCCTGACAAACCTGCTCGAGGGTAGAACATAAGGCGAGATAAGACATCAGTTAAAAATAGAAAACAGGGAGTTACTTGGGAAAGTTACTTTCCATCGTCACACAGTGGGGAGGTGTTGAGTGGAGTCCTGCAGGGAGCAGTGCTTGAACCCCAGTTTCTAATTCACGTGAATGAACGAGATATTGAAGCTTACTATAAACTGGCCATATTTTCTGGCATCACTAAAAACAAGGGAAAGCAGTAAAGACGGGGGCTTCAGCTAAAAAAAAAAATTGTTGAATGATCTGATATGCAGTCAAATAGACAAATGTAGAGGTAATAGAATGGTATATTGCAACAACAACTTGCATTTATATAGCACAATTAACTTCGTAAAACTTCACAAGTGCGCAATCAGACAAAAATTGACACCAAGGGGGTGATATTGGGACAGGTGACTAAAAGCTTGATCAAAGAGTTAGGTTTTAAGGAGCATCTTAAAGAAGGAGAGAGAGGTGGAGAGGTTTAGGGAGGGAATTCCGAGCTCAAGGCCTAGACAGCTGAAGGCACGGCCGCCAATGGTTGCTGGGGGGGGGGGGGGGGGGGGGGGGGGGAGGGAGAAAGGAAGTCGGCGATGTGCAAGAGACCAGAACTGGAGGAACATGGAGATCGCGGAGGGTTGTAGGGCTGGATGAGGATACAGAGATAGGGAGGGGTGAGGCCATGAAGGGATTTGAGCAGAAGGAGGAGGATTTTAAAATTGAGGCCTTGCTGGACCAGGAGCCAAATGTAGTTCAACGAGCACAGGGGTGATGGGAGAACAGGACTTGGTGCGAGTTAGGACACGGCAGCAGAGTTTTGGATGAGCTCAAGTTTATAAATGGTGGAAGATGGGAGGCCAGCCAGGAGAGCGTTGGAATAGTCGACTCTGGAGGTAACAAAAGCATGAACGAGGGTTGCAAAAACAGATAAACCCGTAATACTAGAATTCAGAGGTGATGTTAAGACTTTACATTGCACTGGTTAGACTACCCTTAGAAAACTGTGTTCAGTTTTAGTCACCGTGCCATAAAAAATACATACATTGATATAGTGGCTTTAATGTAGCAAAACCTCCCAAGGTGCTTCATAATATGGGGTCTTTGGAAAACATACAGAAGAGCAACTAAAGCAATGGGGAGGAGTTAGGAGGAAGGATTAGTGTAGAAAATGCAGGTAAGGGGGATGTCATAAAGAAAGACTTGCATTTATATCGCGTCTTACACGACCACCGGACGTCTCAAAGCGCTTTACAGTCAATGAAGTACTTTTGAAGTGGAGTCACTGTTGTAATGTAGAAAACGCGGCAGCCAAAATTGCGCACAGCAAGCTCCCACAAACAGCAATGTGATAACGACCAGATAATCTGTTTTTGTTATGTTGGTTGAGGGATAAATATTGGTCAAGGACACCGGGGAGAACTCCCCTGCTCTTCTTCGAAATAGTGCCATGGGATCTTTTCCGTCCACCTGAGAGCAGACGGGGCCTCGGTTTAACGTCTCATCCAAAGACGGCATCTCCGACAATGCAGCGCTCCCTCAGCACTGCACTGGAGTGTCAGCCTAGCTTTATGTGCTCAAGTCTCTGAAGTGGGACTTGAACCCCCAACCTTCTGACTCCGAGGCGAGTGTGCTACCAACTGAGTCACAGCTGACACACATGAAGGTATATAATATTGATTGATATTTGATAATGCACAAAGTCAACTAGGCAAGTAAGGCTGGAGAGTTAATCAAATTTAATGAAAATATATATTTTTTTAAATATCAAGAACTTGTTTAAATACTAAAAAGGAAAAAAAATACAAGGCTATGTGGAAAGAGTAGGGGGAGGGGGGGGGGGGGGGGGGGAAGAAATTGGTTGCTTTGCGCAAAGCCCCTAGCGCTCGGCCGCGGCGCCGCTAACGCCTCCCGTGAAATTCAGCGGTAGCTGGTAGCGCCCTGCGCCGCCGGCGATGACATCATCGCCGTGCGCAGCGCCCCGCTCGCACCCCATCCACAAACTCCGGTAGCGCCCCCTGACCTATCGTCGGACGATATGTCCGACAGGGTATGGGTGGTGTTTGTGCAGCCGCGGTGGCGCAAGTTAAAGGACAGGTGTCGGTTTTAGGCCGACTGCCAGCATCTGCCCCCTTCCCCTTTTTTCCCCATTCAGGGTGCCGGCTGCGATCGCTCAGCCCAGCACTCCTCTCGAGTGCCGGGCTGCTTTCACGGCACCCCGCTCCCCGGTGGTCCAGCAGGGCCCCAGTGCGCACAACGCTAGGCCCCTCACCTTTAATCAGAAGTCGCACAACACCAGGTTATAGTCCAACAGATTTATTTAATTTTACAAGCTTTCGGAACAGTTCGCTCCTTCGTCAGGTAAGTTAGCAGTGAGAGAATCTCCCAGAATTCACAATTTAAACACAGACAAAATATATTCAAATCTTTCCCACATCAAAGAGCACAGCCAAGACAATGAGATGTGTCCCAGGGGGTCCAACGTGTCAAACCACCTGCTGGCTGCATATCCTGTCAATCTGTGTAGGTTCTTGTGTTAGTCTTTTTAAAAAAAACACCTGGGAAGACCGGCCATGATGTCAAGTCACGTTCTGTATCGTGACATGAACCCGATATCGCGATTGAGGCCATCCTCATGAGTGCGGACAAGCCCTGCGAATACACAGGATCTGCTCAGACGAGGAGGAACGCGATGGACACCTACGGACACTGAAAGACGCCCTCGTAAGAACGGGATATGACGCTCGACTCGTCGATCGACAGTTCCGACGGGCCACAGCGAAAAACCGCATAGACCTCCTCAGAAGACGAACACGGGACACAACCAACAGAGTACCCTACGTCGTCCAGTACTTCCCCGGAGCGGAAAAACTACGCCATGTTCTTCGCAGCCTTCAACATGTCATCGATGACGACGAACACCTTGCTAAGGCCATCCCCACGCCTCCACTACTCGCCTTCAAGCAGCCGCCTAACCTCAAAAGTACCATCGTTCGCAGCAGATTACCCATCTTTCAGGAGAACAGCAACCAAGACACCACACAACCCTGCCACGGCAACCTCTGCAAGACATGCCAAATCATGGACACAGATACCATCATCACACGTGAGGACACTACCCACCAGGTACACGGTACATACTCATGTGACTCGGCCAACGTTGTCTACCTGATACGTTGCAGTAAAGGATGCTCCAGAGCATGGTACATCGGCGAGACCATGCAGACACTGAGACAACGTATGAACGGACACCGCGCAACAATCGCCAGGCAGGAGGGTTGCCTCCCAGTCGGGGAACACTTCAGCAGCCAGGGGCATTCAGCCTCGGATATGCGGGTAAGCGTTCTCCAAGGCGGCCTTCGAGATACACGACAGCGCAAAATCATAGAGCAGAAACTGATAGCCAAGTTCCGCACTCATGAGGATGGCCTCAATCGCAATATCGGGTTCATGTCACGATACAGAACGTGACTTGACATCATGGCCGGTCTTCCCAGGTGTTTTTTTTTTTAAAAAGACTAACACAAGAACCTACACAGATTGACAGGATATGCAGCCAGCAGGTGGTTTGACACGTTGGACCCCCTGGGACACATCTCATTGTCTTGGCTGTGCTCTTTGATGTAGGAAAGATTTGAATATATTTTGTCTGTGTTTAAATTGTGAATTCTGGGAGATTCTCTCACTGCTAACTTACCTGACGAAGGAGCGAACTGTTCCGAAAGCTTGTAAAATTAAATAAATCTGTTGGACTATAACCTGGTGTTGTGCGACTTCTGATTTTTGTCCACCCCAGTCCAACGCCGGCATCTCCACATCATGACCTTTAATCAGGGGAGGGAGGCCTGTAATATCGCGACACGCGTGGCGCTGTTGCACGTAGCGCCGCGATATTCAGTTGTAGCGCCCCAGGAAGGAGGTGGAACGCTTCCAGTAGTGTCCCGCCTCCTGCTTGGAGCGCCACCACTAAATTTACGGCACTGGGGGGCTAACTTTTTCAGGGAGCTAAAAGTACCGCCCCGGCGAAGGGAGAGCTCTTTCAAAGAGCCGGCACAGGCCAAATGGCCTCCTTCTGTGCTGTATGGTTCAACGAAATCTTTGGAATCATCTCCCAAATGAGTCAGTAGAAACAGAGTTGTTGAGACAGTTAAAGTACCAGTGGGATGAACTTTAATAAGACGAATGATCTTTTTATGTCCCAGATTTTTCTTCAGTTCTTCTTCCAATATCAATTGAATACCTTGTCGTTAGGAATTGCACAGTGCCCAGGCTAGTGACTTGTTCACTGATTTTATTCCGACACACAACGTAGCGGAGAACAGAAACTCAACATGCAGGGGAAAGCAAGAGATAGGAACACCGTGGGGGGGATCAGAGCTGCATGATGCACATACACCACCCCGCACTCCACATACACCCACACACACTCCACAGAGAAAGAAAAACTTATTTATATAATCGCTTTTCATGACCTCAGGGCGCCCCAAAGTGCTTTACAGCCAGTGAAGTACTTCTGAAGTGTCACTGTGGCAACGTAGGAAACGCGGCAGCCAATTTGCGCACAGCAAGCTCCCACAAACAGCAATGTGAAAACGACCAGATAATCTGTTTTTTTGTGGTGCTGGTTGAGGGATTGCATTGGCCAGCACGAACTCCCCCGCTCTTCTTCAAAATAGTGCCATGGGATCTTTTACATCCACCCGAGAGGGCAGACAGGCCCTCGGTTTAACGTCTCATGTGAAAGACAGCACCATCCAAAAGTGCAGCACTCCTTCAGTACTGCACTGGAGTGTCGGCTTAGAATGAGAGACTTGAACCCACATCCTACTGACTCAGAGGTGAGGGTGCTTGCTACCCACTGAGCCACAGCTGTCAAACCAGTGTTCTCTTATTGTTGGACTACATCCAGTTAAACTTAATGCATTAACAGCCCCATCCAACATAACCCACACACGCTACAGAGTTACCCAGTGCTCCGTTAATATGAGCCTACACCCAGTTAAACTTAAGGGTCATATTAATATGCATTGAGGACATGGGCTACACAGGGCTGTTAGTGCCTCCGGGGGATGCTAACAGGGCACAAAGGGGTTATCGCCCGCGGGGGGGGGGGGGCCGAAAGAAGTGCCTCCCGCGGAATTCGGCGGGGCGTTGCCGATAGCGCCGTGCCCCCAGCCGCGGCGCTGCCGATGATGTCATCGCTGCGCACAGCGACCCCTTAGCGCCTCGCCGCGTCCCTTACCCACCCCGCGGCCGAGATTCTGCTGCGCCCCGCGAGGCTGCCGCAGGGCGATGTCAGCGCCAGCCTCGTGGATCGCGAACCAGGCCGAGCTCCCCTCGCGGGGCCGTATTTAAAGGGGAGGTGCAGCTGCAACCCGAGCCGCCATTTTCTTCTTTTGGCCGACCTCCAGGTCAGCCCTTCGTGACGGCCCTTGGCATGGTTCGTGGCCGCCACTGCGCAGCCCGGCACCGCGTCTCTGTGCCGGGCTGCAGCCATGGCACCACGCCACCCTGGTGGCCTCGTGTGTGCCATCTGAGGCCCTGCAGAGCTCGCAGCGTCCCTCCCCTTTAATGGAAGGGGAGGGGCGGTGAAACGCGTCAGCTCTACACGGAGCAGCTGCGCACAGTTCCGGTGTTGGAGCGCTTTATGCCCCCGACACCACCCCGAGAGGAAGTGGAGTGCCCGAGGTACCTCTCCGGGGCGGCAAGCCAAATTTAGCGGCCGGGGCGGTACTTCTGCGCCGGGCGCTAAATGTCCGGTGCTAATTCAGTTACCGCCCCCAAACGGGGCGTAACCGAATTTCGTGCCCAAATAGACGGTTTTATGAACATTGGAGACTATCCATTAATTCAGCAATCTTACCACCCGAAAAACAAGTGGCATCGAAATATGTGCAGGTCACTGCCTCCAATAATAGACATAATGGTGCATTATCTCCAGCACAGAGACTCTGTCGAGAAAGATTAGCCAAGATTCTCCATTTTATACCAGTTAGAAACATTTAGTTCCTCAGATCTGTAATCACTGCTGATCTGTGCTTGTCAAACAAAGTAATAAAGATAGCTGGAAACAGGTGAGAGAAGAAACCTACTCATCTCTGTTTGCACACTCTACATTTGCTCGGTGATGGAATGTTGTCGCAGTGATTGGCAGGCAACAGCTATTCCCTGCAGGACTCAGTGCCGTCCAACGCCACGCAGATCAGTGGACCTATGCTGCAACTGGGAACCAAGAGCCGATTAAGGGATGCAGAAACTGAATAGAGAATGATCCCTTGTTTCTTTTCCCCCCTTTCATTCTCAGGACGTGGGCACTGCTGGCAAGGCCGGCATTTATTGCTCATCCTTCACTGACCCAAGCAGGTGGTGGTGGGCCTTCCGGCAGTTTGATACAACTGAGTGGCTTGCTCGGCCATTTCAGAGGGCAGTTAAGAGTCAACCACGTTGATGTGGGACTCGAGTCAGATAAAGGCCAGACCGGGTAAGGACGGCAGGTTTCCCTCTCTAAAAGGAACATTAGTGAATCAGTTTTTACCACAACCAGACAGCTTCATGCTCACTTTTACTGATACCGGCTTAATTTTTTTATTTTCAAATTTCAGTAAAATACTGAATTCAAATTCTCAAACTGCCACGATGAGACTCATCTTCTCTGGATTATTAGGCCAGGTCGCTGAATTACAACGGATTTTGAAAATGCTATATAAATACAACTGACCTGTGATGTAACCATCAACCTGAGAAAACTGACTTCATTTTAGGAAAATCTCACATTAACGCCTGCACTCCCAACACATCGAACATAAAACAAATCTCAATACTACTTCCTGTAAACTCTTACTGACCCTCTCTTTGGTTTCCAATCAAATGAGACTAACACATCTATCTATATAAAAGTCTGGCATCTAGTTCGCATCCCAACACTCCAGATATTATACTCTGTTACAGGTGCTTAAATAGAGAGAGAGAGAGAGAGAGAGAGAGAGAGAGAGAGAGATGGAAAGCTGGATTTCCCTGATCTGGAGCCTGATATCTACAGGAAGCCGCAATTACAAAGGCTTGCTTATTTAGACCACTTGCCCACAGAAAAGCTATTTCCATGATCCAGTGGTACTGCCTTTTTGCCAACATGCAACACCACATGGGAAACGACACAGCTTGATTCCAATTACTGTTGAGTTTCCGATCTCGGCCAGGATGCCTGTTTATGTACACCATCACCTCCAAGTTCCCCTCCAAGTCACACACCATCCTGACTTAGAAGTATATCGCCGATCCTTCATCGTCGCTGGGTCAAAATCCTGGAACTCCCTCCCTAACAGCACTGTGGGAGTACCTTCACCTCACGGACTGCAGCGATTCAAGGCGGCGGCTCACCATCACCTTCTCAAGGGCAATTAGGGACGGGCAATAAATGCTGGCCTTGCCAGTGACACCCACATCCCATAAACGAATTTTAAAAAATGTAGCGTGTTTTTTTTTAAATTCAGTTCATATGGTACAATTTTGAAGGGGGTACAGGAACAGAGAGACCTGGGGGTTCACATACACAAATCTTTGAAGGTGGCAGGACAAGTCCCCAAGGCTGTTTAAAAAAAACACCATACGGGATTCTTGGCTTTATTAATAGAGGCACAGAGTACAAAAGCAGGACGTTATGCTAAACCTTTATAAATGACTGGTTAGGCCTCAGCTGGAGTATTGTGTCCAATTCTGGGCGCCTCACTTTAGAAAGGATGTGAAGGCCTTAGAGGGTGCAGAGGAGATTTACTAGAATGATACCAGGGACAAGGGACTTCAAGTGATGTGGAGAGACTGGAGAAGCTGGGATAGTCCTCTTTACGACAGAGAAGGTTAAGGGGAGATTTAATAGAGGTCTTCAAAATTATAAGGGTTTTTTGCTGGAGTGGATAAGGAGGAACTGTTTCCAGTGGCAGGAGGGTCAGTAACCAGATATATAGATATATAGATAGATATATAGATATATAGATATATAGATATATAGATATATAGATATATATATATATATATATATATATATATAAAGAATTGCAGACCCAACCAAGTTCCACTGAAAGCTATGCCATCTATTTTGCCTTTTTAATAAAATATGTAAAAACAAACTCGGCTGCAAAGATCCTGGTTGCAAAACCCCGCTAATCTTCACCTTAGAGAGGAGAAAACCAACTGAGCCAGCTATGCTTTCACACCATGTACATTATTTAAAATAAACAAGGTATTATATGCCAGTGACAGATGCAATTGGCTCCACCATTATCACAGGTCAGAGCAGCCAACATCTCACTAGATGTACAGGCCTTGAACAGAATGATATTCACGCAATCGACCGCACATCTTTATATTTCCAAATGCATTCAGAAGCACTATAAAATGTCAGAATGCCAGCTATCACCATTGTACACACACCTCGCCCCCCCCCCCCCTTTAGGGTGGGCTCCCCTGAGGCAAAGGTGGGTGGGGGGGGTGGGGGGTTATTTGGCCAACGCTCCCAGTCCCGATCACTATTCAGTGACTGCTTCTGCTAAGTGCATGCATGTGCTGTCAGGCCAGGGCTGAATTGGCCTCAAATAGCCTACTGACACTCAGGGATTAATCACAATACTTATTTCCACTGACTTTGATGTAAAAAATTTGATGTGAATAAATAAATATCGGGAGAGATGTAAAACGGGCTGCCAACTCGCTATCACCCGGTTTACACTTATCGTATAAAGTCAAGATCTACCCCTCACTGTCCAAACTCATTCATGAAGATTGGTACCTTGGGTAAGGCTACAGGTGCTCATAGAACACAACATGCTGCAGAGGAAAGAATGGATGAAATAAATGACTTATTTTGATGTACGTCATTTAGCATTAAACATGGCATTTTATATTTAAATGGGCTTACTATCAGTGTGGTTCTTGCCAATTATGAAAATCACTCCCAGCATTTTCCTGATAATGACAGCTCTGGTAATGGCATATTTTCACCAGCTCACTGTTAATGAGCTGCATTGTGTAACCAGGTTTATGCGCTGCCATCATCTTCGGGACCGTCCCCCGCCCACCACCACCACCACCCCAGATAGACTTTTCAGTTTACAAAAAAGGAAAAGAAAAGTTAATTGAACTACAAAATGCAACCCTCAATACTTCAACAAAGTTAAACGGAAGCAAAACGCCCTGCTGGAAATCTGAAATAAAAGCAGAAAAATGCACAGCAAGTCAGCCAAGACCTGAAAGAGGTCAACATTCGACCTCGGGCTTTCACCAGGCTCCCACCTGAAATGTTAACTTGCGGAGGTCTTCACACGGTGCAATGTACCCATCAGAAACAACAGAAACTGCTGCCTCTTAGCACACGGCAACCTGATCCTGAGCATCAATATGCCAAGCAAACTGGCAACAGCAGCTACCATATTCCTCTATGACACTCCACCCCTTAAAATAAGACAGGGACATGGTTTGTTATATTTATGTATAAACTAATAGTAGTCAGTGTTGTAAAAGTAGAATGCCACTCAAATCCCTGAGCAATACAACAACTTGCATTTATATAAGCGCCTTTCCGACAACAAAAACATCCCAAGGCACTTCACTGAGACGTAATCCAAAAAAAAATAGATGCCAAGCTAAAGGAGGAGACATCAGGAGGAGTGACCAAAAGCTTGGTCCAAAAGGTGGGCTTTCAAGAGGGTCTTAAAGGAAGAGAGGTAGGTGGAGAAATTTATGGAGTGAATTCCTGAACTTTGGGTTTCGACAGCTGAAGGCACAGCCGCCAATGGTGGGGCAAAATGTGGCGTGGGGGGAACGAGGTGTACATAAATCATAGAGGGGGGGGGGGCTAGAGGAGGGAAAGGTGAGGCAATGGAGGTATTTAAATACAAAGATGAGAATTTTAAATTTGAGGCATTGGGACACTGGGAGCCAGTGTAGGTCAGCGAAGATAGAGGTGATTGGCGAATGGGACTTGGTGCATCATCGAATACAGGCAACAGAGTTTTGAATGAACAGAAGTTTATGGACAATGCCAGCGCCAGCCAGGAGAGCACTGGAATAGTCTGGAGGTGACAAAGCCATGGATGTGGGTTTCAGCCACGGATGTGCTGAGGTAGGGGCAGAGGTGGGTGATATTACAGAAGTGGAAGTAGGTACTCTTTGTGATGATGATGCTATTGGGACTGAAGGTCAGCTCTAGGTCAAATAGGACATCAAGGTTGCAAACAGTCTGGTTTGGCCTGAGACAGTGCCTGGGGAGGGGGAATAGAGTCAATGGCAAGAGTACAGGCTTCATGGCAGGTGCCAAAGGTGATGGCGGGCTTCGGTCTTTACAACGTTTAGCTGGAGAAAATAGTTCATCCAGGACTGGCTGTCGGACAAAGTCTGACGACACAGAGGCAGTGGTGGAGTCGAGGGCGGTATCGGAGAGGTGGAGCTGGGTGATTTAACTTTTGCACATGACGGGCCAGAACACAACAACAACTTACATTTGTACAGCCCCTTCAAGGTTGTAAAACGTCCCAAGGCGCTTCACTGGAGCGTAATCAGACAATAACCGATACCGAGCCAAAAGGAGATGACATTAGGTCAGGTGACCAAAAGTTGGTCAAAGAGGTTGATTTTAAGGAGGGTCGAGAGGTTTAGGGAAGGGCTTCCTGCGTTTAGGGCCTAGACAGCTGAAGGCACTGCCAACAGTGGTGGGGTGAAGTAAGTGAGGTACGGACAAGAGGCCAGAGTTGGAGGAATGCAGTGTTCTCAGAGGCTGGAAGAAGTTGCAGAGATAGGGAGGGGCGAGGCAATGGAGGGATTTGAAAACAAGGATGAGAATTTTGAAATCGAGGTGTTGCTTAACCGGGAGCCAATGTCAGTCAGCGAGCACCGGGGCGATGGGTGAACAGGACTTGGTGTGAGTTAGGACACGGGCAGCCGAGTTTTGGGATGACCTCAAGTTTATGGAGGGTGCAAGATGGGAGGCCAGCCAGAAGAGTCGGGACTTTATATCACCTGTGTTTGACAGTCAGGCCCCACTTAAATAAGTCCCTTTCTTCCAACCACCCTCTACCCAAAAAAAAGCAAAGAAATAAATCTGTTCTCACAACGATCAACTCTGTCTTCTAGAAGATAAGAGCTCTAATTTAAAATAAAAACTTAGTAAACTTTTCAAGTACATTAACTGGTGTTCACAGTATTGGCTCCACAAGCCAGTCACCTCTTTCAAGGCCATGGCAGTGCCAGTTTAAAGAAGTTCATCTCGACTTTATTTTTGGCCCGATAACTGGATTGAAGATCTGTGACAGCCCCTGGAGTTTGCAAAGCTGCCTTTTAAACAACAAAACAAGAACTGGAGGTGTAAAAAGTTACAAGCTGGTGTTTATTTAGGGAAGGGGGTGGAAATCACACGAACGAACAAATTGAGAAGGACAGGAAGATATCCCTGAGCCGGGGAGACTCACCGAGGAGCAGCAGCCGGTGTGTCTGCTTGTACTCGCGTTTCTCCGCCTTCAGGCTCTTGTCGATGCTCCGGCTGCGTTTCTTGTCGGCTTTGAGCCGGGCTTTCTCCTCGGCCCGGAGCCGCTCTCTCAACTGGCCGTCGGGATGCTCGTGTTGGCCGGCTTCCCCTTCCCCTCCGCCGGCGGCGGCAGCGCTGGCATTGGCCGTCCGGCCCCCCGAGTAAGCGATGGTGGAGGCGGCGTGGGGACCGAGGAGCCGCGATCGGAGGCTGTAACACGTCCCCATGGTGAAAGACTGTAGCCAAAGAACGGATACAATCCCTCAGCCCGGGCCGGGCTCGGCGGCTCCCAGCGATGGTAACTCAACCAAGGGCAACTTCAGCCGCAGAGAATCACCATAATCCAGCAGGGAGCAGACAGCCCAGAGAGAGGCGAAGCCCAGCTCCCTCTCTCTTCCCTCCTCCCCTCTTCCCTCCTTCTCTCCTCCCCTCTTCCCTCCTTCTCTCCTCCCCTCTTCCCTCCTTCTCTCCTCCCCTCTTCCCTCCTTCTCTCCTCCCCTTTCCTTTCTCCTCCCCTCTCCTCAACCCTTCCTTCTCCTCTCCCCTTCCTTTCTTCCCCTCTCCCCTTCCTCTTTCTTTCCTTCCTTTCTCTCCCCCTCCTCTCTTTCTTTCCTTCCTTCCCCCTCGCTCCTTCCTTCCCTCTACCTTCTCTCTCGCTCTTCTTCCTCTTCGTGTGCTCTCTCTTTCTCCTTCCTTCCCTCTCCCCCTCTCTCTCTCTTTCTCTGTCTGTCTGTCTCTTCCCTACACCAAAGGAACGGCCCAGATCCCTGGCCTTGATTCCTCTACAAACCCCCCCCACACACACACACACACACTTTCTGCCCCTTTTGGCTATTTTTTTTAGAACATGCAGAAAGATAACAGTGCCCTCAGTGCCACGTGATCAGGAAATGAACTATTTTTTTAAAAACACACACATTACCGTAACTGACTGGCGCTAAATCGCCTCTTCTCCAAATCAACTTTTCACCCCCACCCCCTCAAGGGGACTTCGGTTACACTGTACAAATCCCACTGATCTTTCTAAAACACCTGCCCAGCCTCAATCCTTGTAGTTTAAAAGAAAGTTGACCTATTTTATTGCCTGGCTCGCCATAAAAAGCAAATACATTCCATTATAAATCTTAATTGTTTTTTAAAATTAAAAACAGTAGTAATGCATACAGATATCACACTCCAGGGGGGAGGAGGGTCACAATTTGTTGAAGACCCAAAACCAACTTCAATTGCTGGGAGCCTTTGATCCGTAACCTGAAACTGGGTCGCATGGGGTGAAGTTTCCGTTAGTTTTGCGCCCAGATGCCAGTACAATCCGGGCGGAATCGGCCGAAACAACGCAAACGCTCGGGGAATTTAAAACGTAAGTGAGTTACGCCCAAAACCGCTTGCGTTCGTGTTTTCCGCAATTTTTTCCGCTGGTTCAAGATTCAATTCGCCGGGATCAGGCCCCGCCCACAAAGCTGGCCACGCCCCCGGGTGGAAATTTGCGAGTTTTTGCCGACTGCGCTGGTTCGGGGGAGGCTCCTCTGATTGTCATTTTCTTTAGGCGCACAGGCCCGAGTAGGCACATTTAAAAAAAAATTCATGTCAAAAAATATTTAATTTACTGAGAAACTGACCAGTTAGTGTACACCAATGAAACTATTAGATGGTTCAGTATATAGTTTTTTAAACTAATTTTCAGTGATTTTAAAATCAGGTTACTCAGAGGTGGAGGACTGGACACCCTCAATAAAAATGCTTATTTTTGGTGATAAACCCATTTTCAGTGGGATTAGTAAAACTGCACCAGGTTACCGCTCTTAAATACATCAAGGAAAACTTTTTAATGGAAAGAAAAAAGAAACAATTATGCTGCCTTATTGCACTGGTTCATGGAAGATTTTACATTTGCGATTAGCGGAGACTTGAAGTGTAATGTAACCAGCGCAATTTCAAGCGTATTTTGGTGCAATTTCCCAATTGCGTCCAAAGCGGAAACTTGACGCCCCTCCAAAGCCCCCTGACCAAACAGTAAAATCTAATTGACCCCAGCCTGTGTTTACTTCACAATTGAACTTCACAGGCTACAGCTGTAAATGTAACCCCACTATTTAAGAAAGGAGGAAGAGAGAAAACGGGGAACTACAGACCAGTTAGCCAGACATCAGTAGTAGGGAAAATGCTAGAATTGAATATTAAGGATGTGGTAACAGGGCACTTAGAAAATAATAATAGGATTGGGCAGAGTCAACACGGATTTATGAAAGGGAAATCATGTTTGATGAATCTGTTAGAGTTTTTTGAGGTTGTAACTAGCAGAATAGATAAGGGCGAACCAGTGGATGTGGTGTATTTGGATTTTCAGAAGGCATTCGATAAGGTATTTAGGTTATTAAACAAAATTAGGGCTCATGGGATTGGGGTAATATACTAGCATGGATTGAGGATTGGTTAACAGACAGAAGACAGAGAGTAGGAATAAACGGGTCATTTTCGGGATGGCAGGCTGTAACTAGCGGGGTACCGCAAGGATCAGTGCTTGGGCCTCAGCTATTCACAATCTATATCAATGATTTGGATGAGGGGACCAAATGTAATATATCCAAATTTAGTGATGATACAAAGCTAGGTGGGAATGTAAGTTGTGAGGAGGATGCAAGGAGGCTTCAAGGGGATATAGACAGGCTAAGTGAGTGGGCAAGAACATGGCAAATGGAATATAATGTGGAGAAATCTGAAGTTATCCACTTTGTTAGGAAAAATAGAAAAGCAGAGTATGTTTTAAATGGTGAGAGATTGGGAAATGTTGGTGTTCAGAGGGACCTGGGTGTCCTTGTACACGAATCACTGAAAATTAACATGCAGGTACAGCAAGCAATTAAGAAAGCAAATGGTATGTTGGCCTTTATTACAAGAGGATTTGAGTATAAGAGTAAAGATGTCTTACTGCAATCATATAGGGCCCTGGTAAGACCACACCTGGAGTATTGTGTACAGCTTTGGTCTCCTTACCGAAGGAAGGATGTACTTGCCATAGAGGGAGTGCAACGAAGGTTCACCAGACTGATTCCTGGGATGGGGGGATTGTCCTATGAGGAGAGATTGAGTAGACTAGGCCTATATTCTCTAGAGTTTAGAAGAATGAGAGGTGATCTCATTAAAACATATAAAATTCTTACAGGGCTTGACAGGGTAGATGCAGGGAAGATGTTTCCCCTGGCTGGGGAGTCTAGAACCAGAGTTACAGTCTCAGAATAAGGGGTCGGCCATTTAGGACTGAGATGAGGAGAAATTTCAGAGTGAGGTGAATCTTTGGAATTCTCTACCCCAGAGGGCTGTGGAGGCTCAGTCATTGAATATATTCAAGTCAGAGATCGATAGATTTTTTGATATTAAGGGAATCAAGAGATATGGGGATAATGCAGGAAAGTGGAGTTGAGGTAGAAGATCAGCCATGATCTCATTGAATGGCGGAGCAGGCTCGAGGGACCGAATGGCCTACTCCTGCTCCTAGTTCTTATGTTTAGCAAAACAATGCAATATATAAAACAGTGAATTATCTGACTGACCATGGACAACACCAGGGGAGATCCACTAGTATCTATCAATCTATATTAAAGTTAGTACCTTGGATGGGCTGTTTCATTGAAAACTTACAATAAGTGCCTACAGTTCCTGTTAGGTGGTGCTGTACTGGTTATTTTTAGTGTTAAAGATGTCACACTGTGATATACAAGAGATGCTATTTAATAGTTAAAGAAAGAACGAAAGAAAGACTTACATTTATATAGCGCCTTTCACGACCTCAGGACATCCCAAAGCGCTTTACAGCCAATGACAATACTTTTGAAGTGTCGTCACTGTTAGAGTATATTGGTGTTACACATTGTAAATCAGAGAATATGGTCACTCTCTTACCCGTTTTTGATATCTTCATGTTGTTGTTTCTCTTTGTCTCTCTTTTACTTCTGGCTCTTTCTTTACTCTGCTGATTCTCTCCCCTTAACTCTTCTTTTTGATCCTTTCTCTGTCCCTGTCTGCTTCTCTCTCCATCTTTTTCTTCTTTCCCTTCAGATGTAAGGTGGGGATGGGGAAAGAACGCACCAATGGTCGCAACCTGCATTTGGTTGAGGGAAAATGTGGCCCTTACTGACTTACTTCCCATGTCCTCTCCAATACCTCGTGCTTTCCCCACCCTCTTAGAAAAAAAGTCTTGCATTTAAATAGCGCTTTACAGCCAATGAAGTACTTTCGAAGTGCAGTCACTGTTGTAATGTCGGAAACACGGCAGCCAATTTGCGCAGAACAAGATCCCACAAACAGCAATGTGAAAATGAACAGATCATTTTTTTTTTTAGTGCTGTTGGTTGAGGGATTCATATTGACTAGAACTCCCCTGCTCTTCTTCGAAATAAGCCCTCTCACCCTCAAATAGTTTTCCTTTTCCCCTCTTAATCTCCCTTCCTATCTGCTTCCCTCTTGCTCCCATTGTGTCCCCTATCCCTTCACTGTTCCACTACCCACTTCTCCTTCCTATCAACCCCTTAATTCTATCACTGGCCCTACCTCTTCCCCTTTGAAATACCCACTGAACTCCTGTATTTTCCACTCCCCTTTGCTCCACTGCCACTCACTTCACCTTTAACCCTCCATCTACTCTCCTACCTACTCCCTCAAGGGTGGGTAGTGAGACAGCAACAGGCCACCCTCAAAACAGTTCCCCTCTTACTCTCCCTTCCTATTTGTTTCCCATGAAGATGCTTTGTTTGCTTTCATAACTCAACTTGTGTTTTTTTTAAAGAAATTAAATTAGAATGAGGAAAGGAACTGTGTGCCTGGCCTCCTTTCTATTTGTGTCTTTCTTTCTGACTCATGGGTGTTAGAAGTTAGGATCTTTATCTCACAGACCAGGTCTAAATATTTATCATTTGCCAGGAAAACACAGGTAGAAATAATTAGTTGGCTTCAAAATGCACCTTTTTCTTTTGAAAATTGAAGTAACAGTAAATGAAGAAAAATTCTCTTCCATTCCCTCTCTCCCTCAGTTTAATACACTTTTTAATATATATAGAACGCAAAACAAAAGCTACAATAGCTAGATCAGAACATTGTCTTCTCCCCCTCTTACATTCACACACATGAGTTCTGACGAAAGGTCTTCGACCTGAAACGTTAACTCTGTTTCTCTCCCCACGGATGCTGCCTGGCCTGCTGAGTTTTTCCAGCATTTTCTGTTGTTATTTCACACACACATACCTTCTGCTTTTGAAATCTGTCAACTTGTTTTACAAAATTATTTGAAGAAAAGCTACCAGACAGAGAGTTCTGTGAGCTAAGGAAAAATATCCCATCAGTAGAGCTGACTGAACAGCACAGGTGCACCCTGGGAAATTAGGTACCGTGCACATTCTGCACATGCTCAGATTGCACAATCCAGGTTCAGCACAGAGCCTCAGCTCTGAGCAAAAATATTAAATCCAACCTCGGCTTGTGGGAGAGGCTAAAGCCTTCAAGTAGAAACATTAGTGAATATATTAAAAAGCACAAAAGGGAATTTAATGGATAAATTTAATTCTGTTATTGTGACATTTTTAATTTTGTTTACAACAACAACTTGTATTTATATAGCACCTTAAACATAGTAAAACATCCCAAGGCTCTTCACACCAGTGTTATCAAACAAAATTTGACACTAAGCCACATAAGGAGATATTAGGGGAGATGACCAAAAGCTTGGTCAAAAAGGTAGGTTTTAAGGAACGTATTGAAGGAGGAAAGAGAGGTAGAGAGGCGGAGAGGTTTAGGGAGGGAATTCCAGAGCTTAGAGCCTTGGCAGCTGAAGGCACGGCCGCCAATGGTGGAGCGATTAAAATCAGGGATGCTCAAGAGGCCAGAATTGGAGGAGCGCAGGTATCTTGGAGGGTCGTAGGGTTGGAGGAGGCCATGGAGGGTTTTGAAAACAAGGTTGAGAATTTTTAAATCGAGGCATTGCTTAACCAGGAGCCAGTGTAGTTTAGCAAGCACAGAGGTGACAGGTGAACAGGACTTGGTGCTAGTTAGGACACAGGCAGCAGAGTTTTGGATGACCTCAAGTTTACGGAGGGTGGAAGATGGGAGGCCAGCCAGGAGTGTGTTGGAATAGTCAAGTCTAGAGGAGCCTTTCTTTCTTTCTCTCTCCCACAGAGCGGTCGGCAGCGGGGAAGGAGGAGCGGACCTGGTTGGAGCGGCAGAGGCCTGAGGTGAGTCATTAAACTCACCTACGTGGCCTTTTTCCCCAGCGGGGTAAGAGCTTCGCGGGATTTTTCAAAGGCAGGGGGCGGGGCCAATTCATTGGTACCCGTATATAGGTGGAGCGGTTGCTAAACCCGAGACACTACACTAGTAGTGACTCCCACCCTCCCACCTCGTCTAACCTTTAGGGGTAGAGGGAATTTAAAAGGTAGGTTCGATTTTATATTTTGTTTTCAGGGACTTAACTCCTGGACCTAAGATAAATAAGTTTAAATTTTAGTAATAAAGTAACATAAGGGTTAAGTCATGACAGGAAGTCTCGGACCCGTTTCATGCTCCTCCTGTGCCATGTGGGAAACCAGGGACACTTCCAGTGTCCCTGACAACTACGTGTGCGGGAAGTGTGTCCAGCTGCAGCTCCTGACAGCCCGCATGGCGGTGCTGGAGCTGCGGGTGGACTCACTCTGGAGCATGCACGATGCCGAGAACTCGGTGAATCGCTCATTTAGTGAGTTGTCCACACCGCAGGTAAAGGCTAGGACAGACAGTGAATGGGTGACCAAGAAGCAGGGCAATATCAGGAAGGTAGTGCAGGAGTCCCCTGTGGTCATCTCCCTCCAAAACAGGTATGCCGCTTTGGATACTGTTGGGGGAGATGGCCTACCAGGGGAAGGCACCAGCAGCCAGGTTCATGGCACCATGGCTGGCTCTGCTGCACAGCAGGGCGGGAAAAAGAGTGGTAGGGCTATAGTGATAGGGGACTCAATTGTAAGGGGAATAGACAGGAGTTTCTGTGGCCGCAAACGAGATTCCAGGATGGTATGTTGCCTCCCTGGTGCAAGGGTCAAGGATGTCTCGGAGCGGCTGCAGAACATTCTGAAGAGGGAGGGTGAACAGCCAGCTGTCGTGGTGCATGTAGGTACCAACGATATAGGTAAAAAGCGGGAAGAGGTCCTACAAGCAGAATTTAGGGAGCTAGGAGCTAAATTAAAAAGTAGGACCTCTAAGGTAGTAATCTCTGGATTGCTACCAGGGCCACGTGCTAATCAGAATAGAGAGAACACGATAGTGAGATTGAATACGTGGCTTGAGCAGTGGTGCAGGAGGGAGGGATTCAAATTCCTGAGGCATTGGAACCAGTTCTGGGGGAAGTGGGACCTGTACAAAAGGGACGGTCTGCACTTGGGCAGGACTGGAACCGATGTCCTCGGGGTAATATTTGCTAAAGCAGTTCGGGAGGATTTAAACTAATATGGCAGGGGAATGGGAACCTATGTAGCGAAACAGGGCGAAGTAATATGCAGTCAGAAACAAATGTTAGAAGGGTGAAAAACAATAGGGGAAGGCCGAGTAAACAAAGGCAAGAAACACAAAGGGCCATACTAAATCATAAGTCTAAAAGGACAAAGGATGTTAATAAAACAAGCCTAAAGGCTCTGTGTCTTAATGCAAGGAGTATCCGTAATAAGGTGGATGAATTGATTGTGCAAATAGATGTTAACGGATACGATGTGATTGGGATTACAGAGACGTGGCTCCAGAACAATCAAGGCTGGGAACTGAACATCCAGGGGTATTCAACATTTAGAAAGGATAGAATAAAAGGAAAAGGGGGTGGGGTAGCATTGCTGGTTAAAGAGGAGATTAATGCAATAGCAAGGAAGGACATCAGCTTGGAGGATGTGGAATCAATATGGGTTGAGCTGCAGAACACCAAAGGGCAGAAAACGTTAGTGGGAGTTGTGTACAGACCTCCAAACAGCAGTAGTGAGGTGGGGGAGGGTATGAAACAGGAAATCAGAGGTGCGTGCAAAAAAGGCACGGCAGTTATCATGGGTGACTTTAATATGCATATAGATTGGGCTACTCAAACTGGAAGCAACACGGTGGAGGAGGATTTCCTGGAGTGTTTAAGGGATGGTTTCCTAAACCAATATGTTGAGGAACCAACTCGAGGGGAGGCCATCCTGGACTGGGTGTTGTGTAATGAGGAAGGACTAATCAGCAATCTTGTGGTACGAGGCCCCCTGGGGAAGAGTGACCATAGTATGGTGGAGTTCTACATTAGGATGGAGAAGGAAACAGTTAAGTCAGAGACCATGGTCCAGAACTTAAATAAGGGCAACTTTGAGGGTATGAGGCGTGAATTGGTGAGGTTAGATTGGCAAGCGATATTTAAGGGGCTATCAGTGGAAGGGCAATGGCAGACATTTAGAGATCGCATGGATGAACTACAACAATTGTACATCCCGGTCTGGCGTAAAAGTAAAAAAGGGAAGGTGGCTCAACCATGGCTAACAAGGGAAATCAGGGATAGTATTAAAACCAAGGAAGTTGCATACAAATTGGCCAGATGTAGCAGCAAACCCGGGGACTGGGAGAACTTCAAAACTCAGCAGAGGAGGACGAAGGGTTTGATTAGGGCAGGGAAAATAAAATATGAAAGGACGCTTGCAGAGAACATTAAAATGGACTGCAAAAGCTTCTATAAATATGTAAAAAGAAAGAGGTTAGTAAAAACAAACGTAGGTCCCCTGCAGTCGGAAACAGGGGAAGTCGTAATGGGGAACAAGGAAATGGCAGATCAATTGAACAAGTACTTTGGTTCGGTGTTTACTGTGGAGGACACACACAACCTGCCGGAAATAAAAGGGGTCAGAGGATCTGGTAAGAGGGAGGAGCTGAGGGAAATCCTTATTAGACGGGAAAAGGTATTGGGAAAATTGATGGGACTGAAGGCTGAAAAATCCCCGGGGCCTGATGGTCTGCATCCCAGAGTACTTAAGGAGGTGGCCTTGGAAATAGTGAATGCATTGACGATCATTTTCCAACATTCCTTAGACTCTGGATCAGTTCCGATGGAGTGGAGGGTGGCTAATGTAACCCCTCTTTTTAAAAAAGGAGGGAGGGAGAAAGCAGGGAATTATAGACCGGTCAGCCTGACATCGGTCGTGTGTAAAATGATGGAAGCAATTATTAAAGATGTCATAACAGACCATTTGGAAAGTGGCGACATGATAGGTCCAAGTCAGCATGGATTTGTGAAAGGGAAATCATGCTTGACAAATCTTCTGGAATTTTTTGAGGATGTTTCCAATAGGGTGGACAGGGGGGAACCAGTAGATGTGGTGTATTTGGACTTTCAGAAGGCCTTCGACAAGGTCCCACACAAGAGATTGGTGTGCAAAGTTAAAGCACATGGGATTGGGGGTAATGTGTTGACGTGGATTCAGAACTGGTTGGCACACAGGAAACAAAGAGTAGGAGTAAATGGGTACTTTTCAGAATGGCAGGCAGTGACCAGCGGGGTACCGCAGGGTTCGGTGCTGGGACCCCAGCTGTTTACATTATATATTAATGATTTGGACGAAGGGATTAAATGTAATATCTCCAAATTTGCGGATGACACTAAATTGGGAGGCAGTGTAAACAATGAGGAGGATGCTAGGAGGCTACAGAGTGACTTGGACAGGTTGGGTGAATGGGCAAATGTATGGCAGATGAAGTACAATGTGGATAAATGTGAGGTTATCCACTTTGGTGGTAAAAATAGAGAGGCGGACTATTACCTGAATGGTGGCAGATTAGGGAAAGGGGAGGTGCAACGAGACCTGGGTGTCATGGTACATCAGTCACTGAAGGTGGGAATGCAAGTGCAGCAGGCAGTCAAGAAAGCAAACGGAATGATGGCCTTCATAGTAAGGGGATTTGAGTACAGGAGTAGGGAGGTGATGCTGCAGTTGTACAGGGCCTTGGTGAGGCCACACCTGGAGTATTGTGCGCAGTTTTGGTCTCCTAACTTAAGGAAGGACATTCTTGCTATTGAGGGAGTGCAGCGAAGGTTCACTAGATTGATTCCTGGGATGGCCGGTCTGACATATCAAGAAAGATTGGGTCAACTGAACTTGTATCCTCTGGAGTTCAGAAGAATGAGGGGGGATCTTATAGAGACATTTAAAATCCTGACTGGTTTAGACAAATTAGATGCGGGCAGAATGTTCCCAATGTTAGGGAAAACTAGAACCAGGGGTCACAGTCTAAGGATTAAGGGGAAGCCATTTAAGACTGAGCTGAGGAGGAACTTCTTCACCCAGAGAGTGGTGAATCTATGGAATTCTCTTCCACAGAAGGTTGTTGAGGCCAGTTCGCTAAATATATTCAAAAGGGAGTTAGATATAACACTCACAACTAGGGGGATCAAGGGGTATGGCGAGAAAGCAGGAATGGGGTACTGAGGTAGCATGTTCAGCCATGAACGCATTGAATGGCGGTGCAGGCTCGAAGGACCGAATGGTCTACTCCTGTACCTATTTTCTATGTTTCTATGTAACAAAGACATGGATGAGAGTTTCAGCAGCAGATGAGCTGAGGCGGAGGCAGAGTTGGTCGATGTTACGGAGGTAGAACTAGGTGGTCTTAGTGATGGAGCGGATATGTGGTCGGCAGTTCCTTTCAGGGTCAAGTACGACACCAAGGTTGCGAACAGTCTGGTTCAGCATCAGACAATTGCCAGGGAGATGATGGAGTCAGTGGATAGGAAATGGAGTTTGTGGTGGGGACCGAAGACAACGGCTTCGGTCTTCCCAATATTTAATTGGAAGAAATTTCTGCTCATCCGGTACTGGATGTTGGAAAAGCAGTGTGACAATTTAGAGACAGTGGAGGGGTCGAGAGAAGTAGTAGTGAGGTAGAAAGTACATGTGGAAACTGACACTATGTTTTTGGATGATGTCACCGAGGGGCAGCATGTAGAAGAGAAATAGGAGGGGGCCAAGGATAGATCCTTGGGGAACACCAGAAGTGTCGGTGCGGGAGCGGGAAGAGAAGTCATTGCAGGTGATTCTCTGGCTACGACTGGATAGATCAGAATGGAACCAGGCGAGGGCAGGTCCCACCCAGCTGGATAACAGAGGAGAGGCGTTGGAGGAGGATGGTGTGGTCAACAATGTCAAAGGCTGCAGACAGGTCGAGAAGGATGAGGAGGAATAGTTTACCATTGTCATAGTCACACAGGATGTCATTTGTGACTTTGATAAGAGCCATTTCGGTACTGTGGCAGGGCGGAAACCTGATTGGAGGGATTCAAACATGAAGTTCCGGGAAAGATGGGCACAGATTTGGGAGGCGACAGCATGTTCAAGGACTTTGGAGAGGAATGTGAGAAGTAAGAAGTGTGACTTCTCACATTTGTCCACCCCAGTCCAACACCGGCATCTCCACATTTTGGAGAGGAAAGAGAGGTTGGAGATGGGGCAGTAGTTTGCAAGGATGGAGAGATCAAGGGTTGGTTTCTGAGGAGAGGGGTAATGACGGCAGATTTGAAAGAGAGGGGGACAGTCCCTGAGGAGAGAGAACCATTAAAAATATCAGCTAACATGAGAGCCAGGAAGGGAAGTTGTGTGGTCAGCAGTTTGGTGGGAACAGGGTTGGGGGAGCAGGAGGTGGGTCTCATGGATGAGCTCGGCGAGGCCATGAGGAGAGATAGGAGAGAAACTAGAGAAAGATGTGAGTTCAGGCTAGGGAAGGGGGGAGCCTTAGAGGAAGTTTGGCCCGGTGGGCTAAGGGAAGGGAGGGAAGTGGCAGAGGCAGTTGAACGAATGGTCTTAATCTTAGTGACAATAAAGTCCATGAGCTCCTCGCACTTATTGTTGGAGGTGAGGGTGGAGGAGGCAGGGGCGAGGGGTTTAACAAGATGGTTTGCAGTAGAGAAGAGAATCCGGGGATTATCTTTGCATTCCAGGATGATCCTGGAACAGTGAGCAGTTTAGGCCGAGGAGAGCAGGACCCAATAGTGCTTTATGTGGTCCAGCCAGATCTGGCGGTGAATGGCTAGATCTGGCGGTAAACCATTACTTTGAACGTAGAAACAGGCTGTTTGGCCCAACCAATCTTCTGCTGGTGTTTTTCCTCCACTCGAGCAATTGTCCTAATCCCAGGTGCCCACTCTGTTCACCTATCTAACCTATCCTCGAATGTTAACCGTCTCTGCTTCAAGCACTGCATTCCACAGCCTCAGAACCCTCAGTATAAAAAGGCCTCTCCTGCTCTGTCCTAAATCTCCTACATTTAATCTTATATATATGTCCTCTTGTACGAGGCCCTTAGGCATTTGGAAACAGTCTGTTTCTATCTATTCTGCCCCACCAGTTGTTAATTTTAAACACCACGTATCTCCTCTGTTATAATGAAAACAAACCCCATTTTTTCCAAGTCTTTCTACATATTTGTATTTCCTCATACCAGGCAGCATTCTACTGAACCTACGCCATACCCTCTGGTGCCTCAACATCCTTCCTATATTGTGGAGCCCAAGAGTGAATACAGTACTCCAACTGTGATCCCATTCCATTGGCTCTCCATCTCCTTACTTTTATTAATCCTGGATTTTACTGACTCTTTGTCTGTTGTTGTCATATGTCCTTAGCAGTCCCCCATTAGTAGTTTTTTAGCCACTTTGCTTATGTTTATTTTTATGAAAAGCAATGGGTAATTAAAACATTTCAGACATAGGGACATAGGAATTGCCAGAAGAAAAAAGATCGAGGTCCATCTAGTTCGCCTTCTACCATCCCGTTACTCACTTGATACAACGATAATGGAGTTGTTGACAAATCATGACAATCGATCTTTACTGATTCATCTACAACAGACCCAGACATGAGGTGAGGGAAGCCCCAGTGGTGGAGAGCTTTGGGAACCATCGGTCCAAAGTCGCCTGTTCCTCCCAAGCATACTATACTTACCACATGTCATGTCTGAAATTACTCATATACTGTATCCCAAAATGTTATTTTTCTGAAAGAAATCTAGCTGATTTGATCAAAACAGAAGAACAAGCCTGAGCACATCAAGGCATCTGCACACTTGCTGCTTTGTGTTGAATACCCAGTCTTTTTGCCTATACCTACCTGCACTCAGAGAATTACGTATGTGAACCTTCTGTTCCTCCACACACTTCAACATCTTTCCATTGCGTATAGACTCCTATTCCTTGTTTTCCTCCCGAAATCCATCATTTCACACTTCTCCACATACTTAAGTTGGGTTCACCACCTGTCCACCCATTCTGCTAACCCGTCTAACTCCTGCTAAAGCCCTATAGTCCTTCTCGTCGTTTGGCAAACTTTTGTGTTGTCAGAACATTGTGCCCCTATGCCCAAAAATATATATATCAAAAGTGAATCCAGCACTAAACCCAGGGTACACCACGTCCAACCCATCAGCAATCGAAGTGTCACAAATTAACCCTAACCCTTTGTTTGCTGTCCGTCAATCAAACTTCTATCCATTCTCCTACACTCCCTCTTATGGCAGACATTTACATTTTTGTAAACAAGCAGCCTGTGAATCAGATTATCGCATGCCTTCTGAAAATCTATATATAGTACATCTACTGCATTCCCTTTCTATATCCAACCACTGCACTGCCTCAAAAATCTTAAATTTGTCAAACATGTCTTGCCGTTAACAGATCCTTGCTAGTTGTGCTGACTTCTCACATGACCTACGGGATACTCCCGAGTATGATCTTGGATTTTGAATTCTAAGAGTTTGTCCGCCGCTGACATTAAGATAAATGGTCTCTAGTTATTTAGTTTATCCTTCTCTCCCTTTTTAAAAAGAATTGTTACATCGACTATCCTCCAGTCCCCTGGCACAATTAGTATATCCAAGGATTGAGACATTGTGGCCAGAGTCTGTGCCACCTTTACTCTGACTTCCTTCAACAGCCTGGGTGCAGCCATCAGGGCCTAGTGACATATCCACCTTGAGTTCTACTCATTTTATCAGAACCACAACCTTTTGTACATCCCTAACAATTTTTAAACATTCTTCTCTGGTACATCTACAATCTCACTTCTACCGACATTTATAAACACAGACACAACACATTTATTCAATATCTCCATCATCTTCCACAGTTTAGAGTCTTCTTCATCGCCGAGCAGTCCTACGCTCTTTTTAATTATTCTTTTAGTTTTAACATAATATAAAAAGGAGATACAGGAAACTCTTTCGTATCCGGCACCGACGGGACCGGGATGGTGCCGGTTGATTAAAAATTCCGGATAACGGAGAGGTATATCTAACAAGGCTATTTTTAACAAACAAAAATAAAAAAATCAAGAAATGTGCAGTATAATTGGGTACTCCCCTACAGAATGTTGTGTTAAATGGATGGTGGAAGATGCTTGATTAAGTACAGTAATGCCAGTTGAGGGTAATCCATAACTCTTTAATTACTTAACAGTAAAACAAAACTTATAAACGACTGTATACTGTAGTTTTCGGAGTATGAATTCTGCCGGTTATTAGAGAGTTCCGGATATTTAGGTGCCGTTTAAACGAGAGTTTCCTGTACAAGGTTTTATAAGTATCAGCTAGTCTTTTTCATATTCCCTTTTTAAGCCCTTCTAAACTAGTTTTTCACCTCCCCAATATATTTATGATTTTCTTTAATATTGTTAGCCCAAGTTTTATCATATGTCTCCTGTTAAGTTTCATTTTAGTTGTAATCTCTCTATTTATCCACAGATCTCTATCCTTTAATGCACTCCCTATATGTCTTTTAAAAAATATATCTATTTTGTACTCTGTCCATCTCCTATTTGAATATTCCCCGTCGCTGATCTGTCGCCCTGTTTGCTAACCTTTCTGCAATGTGGGCCAGGTCCCTTTTTATTTTGTGGAATCTTGCTTTTCTCCAGCTCAACACCCTTATTTTTGAGTCGTACGTATCCTTTTCTATTTTCACATTGAGCCTAACTATGTTGTGGTTGCTATTTCCCAATTGCTTTCCTCGTCTCACATTAGTTATGTGTTCCACCTCATTTCTCAGAATGAAATGAAGCATGAGCCTAACAGTGCCCCTCCCCAATGAGCAATTCCGCTGTCATGTTCCAGAAGTGCTGCGTTGGAGGGTGGAATGCACTGAGGTGCATGCTTTTCCTGATTAATGCCAGTCAAAGCCATACATCAGTATGAAACCTCTGGCATACCTCGGAATGATTATTTTTTCCCAGCACTGTATAGTCCTTGGGTGTGCCTTCCTATGGTATTGGGAGAAGGTGTAGGAATGCTGTTGTCACCTTTTGAAAAAAACAGTCTAAGTTGTCCAAGCAGTTTTTTTGCGGAACACGAGACTGCATCACGCACTATAAAGGAGGTACGGCCAGTGACTTTTAAAGGCTAACTGTTCTGGTAATTTAATGAACAATTCTAAAACAGAACACCTTGCCAGTTACAAGAACAATCTAAAACTTATTGGGGTTCATTTTGACTTGGGCGATAGGTGTAAAACGGCTGATATCGGACCAGCCGCCCATTGTGCATCTCTCCCGATTTTAATTTCCGTTAAAGTCGGGAGAAATATGCAACGGTCGGCTAATCCGCTATCGCCTAAATCGCCAAAGTCAAAATTACCCCCATTGACATTGGACGCAGAAAGTACGTCTGCTTCCACTGTACAAATTATTCTTTTCGCATCCTCTCCTTACAGCATCAGTAATGTGCAGTCAGAGCCGACATTACATACCGTGAATTCAGACACACAGGCCTAGAAATTCGGGTTTTTAACGTCACCCGTTATCGCCATAGTTGGGCGAAAAAATGGCAGCCACTGCTCTTCTGCCAGCGGGTCCCGCGGCGGCCGCCATTTTGGGATGGCTGGCAGCGCAGACGATAGAAGCGATCGCTCAAGGGATCACTTGATGCCCGATCTGTGACATTGGATTTTGCCACTGCACTTACCAGGATGCCTGAACAATGTTGAGAAGCAGGGAGGAGGCTGCAGCCGTGGTATTTAAAGGGATCATCAGCAAACATTTGCACCTGACATGGTTATGTAGTTTGACTGGCTCTGTGCTACTTTCTGCAACTCCACCAGCTTTACTAACTTCTTTCAAGGTTCTAAGGTAACAGAGCGTGTTGTTGCAAGTGCAGAACCCCATCCTCATTTAAAGGCTTCTGCTCACAACACTTGCTCACAGTCATGGGGGCTGTACTGGCAGTCAACCTCGCGTTCAAGGATCTTTGGCAGAGGGAGCGGAGGCAGCAAAGAAGACAGGACGATGCGCTCAGAGGGAGGAGGAGGAGGGCCATGAGGGCTCTCAACAGGAGGTCTTACCCACCTAGGCACTTCTCCTACCTCCACTTAAGTGAAGAGCAGTGCATTAGGAGGCTGTGCTTCACCAAGGAGGTGGTCACAGAACTCTGCCACCTCCTGCAACCAGACCTGCAGCCTGACAGCAGGGTGACCACGGCTCTCCCAGTGACAGTCAAGGTCACTGTGACCCTCAATTTTTTCGGCAGCAGATCCTTCCAGTCTGCAGCAGGAGATATAGCTAACATTCAGGGAGGTCACTGAGGCTCTCCACACCAGAAGGGACTACGCTTTTGTCTTCTCTCTGAGCAGAGAGAAGCAGAATGAGTGCGCATGTGGCTTTGCCAGGATAGGGGCTTCCCCATGGTGCAGGGTGCCATTGAATGCAAACACATGGTTTTACGGGCGTCGCATAACAATCCGGAGATCTTCTGTAACCGCAAAGGCTACCAATCGCTTAATGTGCAGGTGGTGTGCGACCACGCTCAGCGATTCCTCAATGTCCATGCCCACTATCCTAGCAGCAGCCATAATGCCTTCATCCTACGTCAGTCCGTGTGCCAGCAATCTTCCAGCCACCACAGCAAACTTGAGGGTGGTTGCTCGGAGACAAGGGTGTCCACCTGGCTCATGACTCCTCACCGCAACCCCAACACTCGTGCTCAGCACTCGTATAATGAGAGCCTTGCTTCTTCCAGGAACATCATCGAGACCATCGGCCTACTGAAGCAACGGTTCCGCTGGCTTGACCATTCGGGAGGAGCCCTCCAGTACTCAGCGGAGCGGGTGTCCCATTTCCTGGTGGTCTGCTGCATGCTTCACAACTTGGTCATCATGAGGGCACAGCCCTTGCCACCAGGGATTGTGGGACCGCCTCAGGAGGAGGACGAGGCAGAGGAGGAAGAGGACAAGGAGCAAGAGGAAAAGGAAGAGGAGGGTGGGAGGAGGCAGGCAGCCAATCCTCCTTCCGGATGGGCTGTCAGTGAATGGCTCATCAGACTCCGATTCCAATGAATGAAACCTCAGATCCCCATTACTCACCACATCCCCATCATACCATCCCTGTGTCACGGAATATCACACCATCCTCCTGGGCACAAAGCTGAAATGAGGACACAACAAAAGATTACAAACAAAAATTAATAAATTTATCAAAAATCATGTCACACATATTTACAGCGCAAATATGAACTAATCACCCTTGTGCAATCCCTTAGTGCCTGTTGTTACTGTGCCTTTTCCTGATCTAGTGTTCCACGAAGTGCTCCCCTAGTGGCTGCAGCACGGCTGGTGGAAGGCTGCTGAGTTTCCATGAGGGGGACTTCAGATGGCCTTGCAGGGCAACCTCGAGCAGCTCTGGCCCTTGAAGGCCCAGCTGTAGACATGGGCGGCAGCAGTCTGGACTGGCTGGCTGACCAGCAGCGGCAAGGGCAATGGCGGAGTGGCAGTAGTGGGAACAGGAATGCTGTCATTCTGAGTGAGGACAGCAGGTTCCTGCTCCACTGACCCACTGCCAGTCCCCCCGGGGCGGCACCTCAGCATTCCTAGCAATCTGTTGGAGCACAGATTGCTGGGATGCTGCGACACCCTGCAAGCCCCGGTCGGCACTCGTAAACCCAGCCACGATCGCAGCAGTCAGAGCTTGGGTGGCTTCAAGCTGAGACTGCATGAGAGCAGTCTGAGCTTCGATGGCACTAAGCAGAGACTGCATGCGAGCAGTCGGAACTTCCATTGCAGCACTAAGATGTTGGGTCACTTCCGCCTGTGCTGCAATGCCCATCATGCGGTCAAGACGGTCTCTTTGGGAGTGTACCATCATTTCCAGCGTAGAAATCCTGGGCTCCATGCTCTGCGCAGAGCCTCGTGCAATATCGGAGGCAGACTCCTCCACGCTCAACATCGCCGATATATTCCATTTGCCATGTTCTTGCCCACTCACTTAGCCTGTCTATATCCCCTTGAAGCCTCTTTGCATCCTCCTCACAACTTACATTCCCACCCAGCTTTGTATCATCAGCAAACTTGGATATATTACATTTGGTCCTCTCATCCAAATCATTGATATAGATTGTGAATAGCTGAGGCCCAAGCACTGATCCTTGCGGTACCCCACTAGTTACAGCCTGCCAACCCAAAAAGTACCCTTTTATTCCTACTCTCTGTTTTCTGTCTGTTAACGAATCCTCAATCCATGCTAATATATTACCCCCAATCCCATGAGCCCTAATTTAGTTTAATAACCTCTTGTGTGGCACCTTATCGAATGCCTTCTGAAAATCCAAATACACCACATCCACTGGTTCGCCCTTATCTATTCTGCTAGTTGCAACCTCAAAAAACTCTAACAGATTCATCAAACATGATTTCCCTTTCATAAATCCGTGTTGACTCTGCCCAATCCTATTATTTTTTAAGTGCCCTGTTACCACATCCTTAATAATAGATTCTAGCATTTTCCCTACTACTGATGTCAGGCTAACTGGTCTGTAATTCCCCGTTTTCTCTCTTCCTCCTTTCTTAAGTGGGGTTACATTTGCTACCTTCCAATCTGCAGGAAACGTTCTAGAATCTATGGAATTTTGGAAGATGACAACCAATGCATCCACTATCTTTATAGCCACCTCTTTTAAAACCATAGGATGTAGGCCATCAGGTCTAGGGGATTTATTGGCTTTCAGTCCCATTCATTTCTCCAGTACTATATTTTTTACTAATACTAATTAGCTGGAGAACTCACTTCTCGAGCTGGCTGAGGTCCTGCGTGTCCGCCTGGCCCTGCCTGTCTGCTGCTGCTCCCTCCGATTATGGGCCAGCTTGGCCTGCAAGAGAAAGGGAAGTGTGTGAGTGAGTGCGGTGCAATGTGTTTGGATGTTGCACCTGCCATAGTTGAATAACTGTCAGTGTGTGCATGGTGTGAGATGTGGGTGTGAGTGTTGCAGCAGTGAGGGTGAAGTGAAGCTCTGATTGTGAGGTGTGAGTGGTGATAGGTAGAGATTGTTGGTAGGTGAGTGCTGGGGGTGTGGTGCATTGAGAAATGTGTGAGGCTTGTGGTGCAGATGGTGGGATATGGCATTTGCTGAAGCCTTCACTCACCTTGACCACCCATGTGAGGTCATTAAACTTCTTCCTGCATTGGATGGTGGACCGTGGCACCAAAGTACTCACCGTTACATGGTCGGCTATCTCCTACCACACAGTTTGGGAGGTATACAGCGAGTGCTTTTTGCCACTTTTGGGGTAGAGTACAGCCTGCCTCCTCTCCATGGCCACAATGAGTGCCTCCAGAGCTTCATCGGAGAACCTCCTGGCTCTCTCCCTGTTATGACAAACTGTCATTGCTTTCGATCCACAACTCTTGCTTGTGCTTCTCCCTCTACTTGTTGGGGCGGCTGCAGTTCCAACTGCCCTGCCAATGAGGTGCTGTAGCATCAATGCACCTCCCCTTTAAGTAGTGGAAAAAGCCTGTGGCACACATGACTGCGAATTAGACTGGACCCGATATTGGTCCACCTGTTGAGCATTAAGCCAATGAGCAGCAGTTTTAGCGCTGAAATCATGACTATAATCATGTTAATGAGGAGTGAGCACGAATTTTGTGTGCTACCTCGACCATTTTAAGGTGGCGCAGCTTAACATCGTTTGGCTGCCCATTTTGTGGCTATGTCTGATTTCTAGGCCACACTGTCCACGATTTTCCAAACATTTTTAATGCCATTTTTCTCTTCTCCCTCCTATATAGAATACATTGGGATATTTCATACGTTAAAGGCGCTATGTAAATACAAGTTGTTGGAAAATCACAGGCAGAGCACCCCAAATTTCAGATAAGTAGTCTTGGCGGGGAAGGCTCCTCAATGGAAGTGCAAAGTTGGAACATTACTCCTGTTGTAAGAGTTTTGTTGATTAGTATAAGAATCATTAGATTAGTGTTTGACATTTGGTCTGTGAAACATCGGTCTAGAAATTTGTCTTCGGCGGTGGCGCTAAACGGGCGGATTTGGATCGGCCGCCCATTATACGCAACGGCTGATGTTCAGTTACACTGCAGTCAATAGAACTGAACAGCAGGCGCTGCGTACAACGGGCGGCCCATCCATCGCCCGAGATTCATTTCTGACCATCATGTTTACCAGTACTTTACGATCATTAAGGCACCGATTGTTCAGCTGTGAATGACTTGTGAAAGGAGGGCTGGAATCATCACGGACAATCTCCACTGCCTTGGCACGATAAATATCATCAGAATCATGGTGATGTTCACATCACTTCCTCAGCCCTTCGCCAATATCCTCATCCAACATTAACACTAAATCCTGACTCTGGATCACAGCCTGAACATCAGGCCTTGGTGCCAAAATTCAGTTCTTAAGCCTGGCTGTGTGAACTTGGTCCAAAGATTGGTCTAACTTATTATATTAGATGCTTATGGTTTGCCATGACAGCCAATTTAAAAACAATAGCTGTATCTTGATTCATTTTAGTCTCTTTGACATATGATAGAAGGTGTGGAGTGTATATATTGTGATACACAAGGTATCGCTATTGTGTGGGACAGGCTGGATGGACTAGAGGGTCTTTACCTGTCCGTCACTGTTCGTATGTTCAGCTAAGACAAATCTTCACGGTGGTTACAATCTCTGTCAGCTTTTGACAGCCTCTACATGTGATTGGAAACAAATGTTAGAGTGCTGAAATGGTACCGTGACAACAATGAAGCATTTTGTCTGAGATTTTGATTTCTTTAATTTTGTCATTGTACATTAGTGGTTAAAAACCAGCTTCACTGACCAAAATCACACCCCCGTGTGGAAGTGCAGTTTTTGTCTCGGACAAAATGGCTTCCTTGAATTTAAACTGATATAAAATGGCCGACTTTGACTTGTTTGGAAAGCAAAGAAAAATCCATTGCTATGTTTTTCGTGAAAATAAATTTAAAGTTTTAGACTACGCTGTCAGCAAAAGTCTGCCAACACAAAAGAAAACAGGCTTAAATTGAGATAACCAAGGGCTAGTAAAGTAAACATCCAGGGTCTTGGTCTTGGTGACAAAAGAACAAGACAGATAGACTCCATTTTCTAGGGATTAGTTAGTTTCACCGTAAGGCATTTCTTATGTGTTTTTTTTTTAATTTTTAACTTAGCTTACCTTAAACAACATGTCATGTGATTGTATTATCAGTGTCTAAGAATACTCCATTTTCTGTTTTTTGGCAGTCTGTCATCATAGCTAATTGGGCTATGGTTGCAGTCTCCTTGCAAGTAAAATATAATAAACAGCCTTCTTTGACGATATTGTTTTAAGAGTCTTACTCGGAAGTCAAAACTTCGACACCCGCCCAACTGGATACAATCCTCGCAACAATGAGTCAGTTTGTCTGATGGAGGAGCCAAGCCATTCTATTCAAATACAAACATCTTTTGGGAGTTGTTCAAATATGTTTTTGATTCACAATCTTTAAAAAAAAATGAACAGAAAGTTATTTAAGTGAACTTGGTCCAGGTCATTATTTTGGAAAGTATTTATCAGCCTGTCTTTTTTAAATCAGTGAGTCTATCTGTGGCCTTCTAAGAGAGATAATAAAGCCAGGTAGCTTCTGTAAATACAAAAAGAAAATACTGCAGATTCTGGAAATCTGAAAAACAGAAAATGTTGGAGATACTCAGCAGGTCAGGCAGCATTTGTGAAGAGAGAAACAGAGTTAACATTTCAGGTCGATGACCTTTCGTCAGAACTGGAAAAAAGCAGGAAATGGAACAGATTTTTAAGCAAGTGTAGGAGCTGGGAAAGGGGGGAGGGGATGAAAGAACAAAAGGGAAAGTCTGTGATAGGATAGAAGGCAGGAGAGGTTAAGAGACATTAAGAGATATTCAAGGCAAAAGGAGATGGTAATGGGACAGGTTAAGAAACAAAAGATGGCTCTAGATGAAGTGAAATTGCGCTGGCAGAATGAAAGACAGCTGCCATGTGGGAGAGAAGAAAAGAAAACACAAACAAAAAAAAAGTGTGGAAAAATATATATATGATAGGGGCAGAGGTTATGATCTGAAATTGTTGAACTCTATGTTGAGTCCAGAAGGCTGTAAAGTGCCTAATTGAAAGATGAGGTGCTGTTCCTCGAGCTTACGTTGAGCTTCAGTGGAACAGTGTAATAGGCCGAGGACAGTGAGGTCTGAGTGGGAGTGGAGCGGAGAATTAAAGTGACAGGTGACCGGAAGCTTGGGGTCCCCCTTAAGGACTGAACGGAGGTGTTCCGCAAAGCGGTCACCCAATCTGTGTTTGGTCTCCCCAATGTAGAGGAGACCGCATCGTGAGCAGCGAATACAGTATACTAAATTGCAAGAAGTACAAGTAAATCGCTGTTTCACCTGGAAGGGGTATTTGGGGCCCTGGACAGTGGGAAGGGGGGAGGTATAAGGGCATGTGTTGCATCTCCTGCGCTTGCACGGGAAGGTGCCGGGCGAAGGGGAAGGGGTGTTGGGGGTGATAGAGGAGTGGGCCAGGGTGTCACGGAGGGAGCGGTCCCTTTGGAATGCTGAAAGGGGAGGTGAGGGGAAGATGTGTTTGGTGGTGGGATCACGCTGGAGGTGGCGGAAATGGCAGAGGATGATCCGTTGAATGTGGAGGCTGGTGGGCTGAAAGGTGAGGACAAGGGGAACCCTATTGTGGTTCCAGGAGGGAGGGGCAGGGATGAGGGCAGAAGTGTGGGAGATAGAACGGACACAGTCAAGGGCCGTGTCAACCACAGTAGAGGGGAATCCTCGGTTGAGGAAATAGGAAGACATGTCGGAAGCGCTGGTATGGAAGGTGGCATCGTCAGAGCAGATGCGGGGGAGACGGAGAAACTGGGAGAATGGAATAGCATCCTTACAGGAAGCGGGGTGTGAGGAAGTGTAGTCCAGGTAGCTGTGGGAATCAGTGGGCTTGTAGTGAATGTTTGTCAATAACCTATCCCCAGAGATGGAGACGGAGAAGTCGAGGAAGGGAAGGGAAGAGTCGGAGATGGACCATGTGAAGGTGAGGGAAGGGTGGAAATTGGAAGCAAAGTGAATGAAATTTTCTAGTTCAGGACGAGAGCAGGAAACGGCACTGATACAGTCATCAATGTACCGGAAAAAGAGGTGAGGGAGGGGACCTGAGTAGGATTGGTACAAAGAATATTTCCACATATCCCACGAAAAGGCAGGCATAGCTAGGGCCCATGCGGGTCCCCATAGCAACACCCTTAATTTGGAGGAAGTGAGTGGAGTCAAAGGAGAAGTTGTTCAATGTGAGAACAAGTTCAGCCAGGCGGAGGAGGGCTGTGGTGGATGGGGACTGGTTGGGCCTTTGTTCTGTGACTGGAAGCCTGTGTCCAGTGGTGTACCGCAGGGATCGGTGCTGGGTCCCTTGCTGTTTGTAGTGTACATTAATGATTTAGATATGAATGTAGGAGGTATGATCAGTAAGTTCGCAGATGACACGAAAATTGGTGGAGTGGTAAATAGCGAGGAGGGAAGCCTCAGGCTACAGGACGATATAGACGGGTTGGTCAGATGGGCAGAACAGTGGCAAATGGAATTTAACCCTGAAAAGTGTGAGGTGATGCATTTTGGGAGGACTAACAAGGCAAGGGAATACACAATGAATGGTAGGACCCTAGGAAGGACAGAGGATCAGAGGGACCTTGGTGTGCATGTACATAGATCCCTGAAGGCAGCAGGACAGGTAGATAAGGTGGTTAAAAAGGCATATGGGATACTTGCCTTCATTAGCCGAGGCATAGAATATAAGAGCAGGGAGGTTATGATGGAGCTGTACAAAATGCTAGTTAGGCCACAGCTGGAATACTGTGTGCAGTTTTGGTCGCCACACTCTAGGAAGGATGTGATTGCATTGGAGAGGGTGCAGAGGAGATTCACCAGGATGTTACCTGGTCTGGAGCACTTCAGCTATGAAGAGAGACTGGACAGGCTGGGGTTGTTTTCCTTAGAGCAGAGAAGGCTGAGGGGGGACCTGATTGAGGTGTACAAAATTATGAGGGGCGTAGATAGAAAGCAACTTTTCCCCTTAGTAGAGGGGTCAATAACCAGGGGGCATAGTTTCAAGGTAAGGGGCAGGAGGTTTAGAGGGGATTTGAGGAAAAACTTTTTCACCCAGAGGGTGGTTGGAATCTGGAACTCACTGCCTGAAAGGGTGGTAGAGGCAGGAACCCTCACAACATTCAAGAAGCATTTAGATGAGCACTTGAAACACCATAGCATACAAGGCTACGGACCAAGTGCTGGAAAATGGGATTAGAATAGACAGGGCTTGATGGCCGCGCAGACACGATGGGCCGAAGGGCCTCTTTCTGTACTGTATAACTCTATGGCTCAAGGAAGAAGTGGAGCGCCCTCAGGCCATCCTGGTGGGGGATGGAGGTGTAGAGGGATTGTACGTCCATAGTGAAAATGGTGAGAGAAGGAGAAGAATAACTACATAAGAATATTACTTATATCATAGTTTAACACAGCAGTTGCAAGCTATTTATTATTTTCTACTACAAAAGGAGCTAGCTAAGAACATACATAAGAACATAAGATGTAGGAGCAGGAGTAGGTCATTTGGCCCCTTGAGCCTGCTCCGCCATTCAATAAGATCATGGCTGATCTGATCTTGGCCTCAACTCTGCTTCCCTGCCCGCTCCCCATAACCCTTGATTCCCTTATCGTTCAAAAATCTGTCTATCTCCACCTTAAATATATTCAATGACTCAGCCTCCACTGCTCGCTGGGGAAGAGAATTCCAAAGATTCTCGACCCTCTGAGAGAAGAAATTCCTCCTAATTTCCATTTTAAATGGGTGCCCCCTTATTCTGAAATTATGCCCCCTAGTTCTAGATTCCCCCACGAGGGGAAACATCCTCTCTGCATCTACCCTGTCAAGCCCCTTCAGAACCTTATATGTTTCAATAAGATCCCCTCTCATTCTTCTAAACTCCAATGAGTATAGGCCCAACCTGCTCAACCTTTCTTCATAAGACAACCCCTTCATCTCCGGTATCAACCTTGTTAACCTTCTCTGAACTGCCTCCAATGCAAGTATATCCTTCCTTAAATAAGGAGACCAAAACTGTACGCTGTACTCCAGGTGTGGTCTCACCAACGCCCTGTACAGTTGTAACAGGACTTCCCTACTTTTATACTCCATTCCCTTTGCAATAAAGGCCAACACTCCATTTGCCTTCCTAATTACTTGCTGTACCTGCATGCTAACTTTTTGTGATTCATGTACAAGGACCCTCAGATCCCTCTGTACCTCAGCATATTGTAATCTCTCCCCATTTAAATAATAATTTGCTTTTTTATTCTTCCTACCAAAGTGGATAACCTCGCATTTTCCCACATTAAACTCCATCTGCCAGATTTTTGCCCATTCACTTAGCCTATCTATATCCCTTTGGAGATTCTTTGCGTCCTCCACACAATTTGCTTTCCCACCTATCTTTGTATCATCAGCAAATTTGGCTACATTACACTCGGTCCCTTCATCCAAGTCATTAATATAGATTGTAAATAGTTGAGGCCCCAGCACTGATCCCTGCGGCACCCCACTAGTTACAGTTTGCCAACCTGAAAATGACCCATTTATCCCGACTCTCTGTTTTCTGTTAGTTAGCCAATCCTCTATCCTTGCTAATATATTACCCCCAACCCCGTGAGCTCTTATCTTTTGCAGTAACCTTTTATGTGGCACCTTATCGAATGCCTTCTGGAAATCCAAATACCCGACATCTACTGGTTCCCCTTTATCTACCCTACTCGTTACATCCTCAAAGAACTCCAGCAAATTTGTCAAACATGATTTCCCTTTCATAAAACCATGCTGACTCTGCTTGACTATATTATGATTTTCTAAATGTCCTGCTATCACTTCCTTAATGATGGACTCCAGCATTTTCCCAATGACAAATGTTAGGCTAACTGGTCTATAGTTGCCTGCTTTCTGTCTCCCTCCTTTCTTAAACAGGGGCGTTACATTTGCGGTTTTCCAGTCCGCTGGAACCTCTCCAGAATCCAGGGAATTTTGGTAGATTACAACCAATGCATCCACTATCTCTGCAGCCACCTCTTTTAAGACCCTAGGATGCAGGCCATCGGGTCCAGGGGACTTGTCCACCTTTAGTCCCATTAGTTTGCCGGGTACTTTTTCTCTAGTGATAGTGATTGTTTTAAGTCCCCCCCCCCCCACCCCAATAGCCCCTTTATTATCCATTATTGGGATGTTTTTAGTGTCTTCTACTGTGAAGACTGATACAAAATATTTGTTCAAAGTCTCTGCCATTTCCCTGTTTCCATTTATTAATTCCCCAGACTCATCCTCTAGGGGCCGAATGTTTACTTTAGCTACTCTCTTCCTTTTTATATACCTGTAGAAGCTCTTACTGTCTGTTTTTATATTTCTTGCTAGCTTACTCTCATAAGCTATCTTCTCTCTCTTTATCATTTTTTTAGTCGTCCTTTGCTGGTTTTTAAAAATTTCCCAATCCTCTGGCCTTCCACTATTCTTCACAACATTGTAAGCTTAACGATTATAAAAAATATATATGTTGCATTACTGCTACTATTTGTTTATACTTTTATTATTTAATACATTTGTTTGGCACTTTAAGTCAAAGTCCAGTGTAGTATTATTCTGCTATCTTCTGACGACATGGAGCATCACATGAGGGCATGCGGCAAACCAGTAGCTGAAATAAACTGAGGAGGGTTTTCTGTTCGATCCCTGGGCATGCTACTTGACCGAGGAATCAGGGCAAGTGAAAACACTCCCTGGGACATAGAGATTTAGGGCTCACTGATGAGAGTAGTCTGAGAGATGGAAGCCAAAAATAAATCCACAGTAAGAAAGAATAAAGACGCACCAAAATCGTAACATATCTCTATGGTAACCATGCCACCTGCCAGCAATGCAGTGCCTCCAACTCTAAGACATACAAAGTGAACAACTGCATCAATGTCCAGTATTGTTGCTTCATGTGCTCTTCTGATTCCTCCCTTTTCACACAGAAGCAGGCAAGCGCATCCCCAAACCTGGCTCTTCAACTTTGCTCAGCCTTGATAGCACTTTCGCCTGAGTCAGAAGGTCATGGGTTCAAGTCCCATTACAGAGACTTGAGAACATAATCCAGGCTGACACTTCAGTGCAGTGCTGAGGGAGCGCTGCACTGTCGGAGGTCCCGTCTTTTGGATGAGACGTTAAACTGAGGCCCCGTCTGCTCCCTCAGGTGGATGTAAAAGATCCCACGGCACATTTGGAAGAAGCGCAGAGGAGTTCTCCCCAGTGCCCTGGCCAATATTTATCCCTCAACCAACATCACTAAAAACAGATTATCTGATCAGTTATCTCAGTGATGTTTGTGGGAGCTTGCTGTGCGCAAATTGGCTACCACGTTTGCCTACATTACAACAGAGACTACGCTTCAAAAAGTACTTTATTGGCTGTAAATTGCTTTGGGACATCCTGAGGTCATGAAAGGTGCTATATAAATGCAAGTTCTTTCTTTTCTTTCTTGGGTTTATTTGCATTAAACTCTCAGATAGGTAAAGCCATCCTTCTTCGCCAGGTCACACTTTCACCTAGCTGATCCAGTTTACTCTTGAATTTATTGCTACATATACATTACGAGCAGTTTTAATATTCTCTACATCCATAAGTTTCATTGAATGATTGCTGTCAGCATGTAACCCAATTCTAGAAACTTGGAACAACAACAGAAAATGCTGGAAACACTCAGCAGGTCAGGCAGCATCGTGGAGAGAGAAACAGAGTTAACGTTTCAGGTCGATGATCCTTCGTCAGAACTGGAAAAAGTTGGAGAAGTAACAGATTTTAAGCAAGTGTGGGACAGGGAAAGCGGGGGGAGGAAAGAACAAAAGGGGCGGTCTGTGATAAGGTGAAAGGCAGGAGTGGTTAAAAGACAAAAGGGATGATGGTACAAGGCAAATGGAGATGGTAATGGGACAAGTTAAGAAACAAAAGATGACTCTAGATGAGGTGTAAATGACAATAGCAGAATCATCAACAGCTGCCATGTGAGAGAGAAAAGAAAACATGGGGGCCGAGGTTATAGTCTGAAATTGTTGAACTCGATGTTGAGTCCAGAAGGCTGTAAAGTGCCTAATCGAAAGATGAGGTGCTGTTCCTCGGCTTACATTGAGCTTCATTGGAACAGTGTAAGAGGCCGAGGACGGTGAGGTCTGAGTGGGAGTGGAGCGGAGAATTAAAGTGACAGGCGACCGGAGGCTCGGGGTCACACTTATGGACTGAATGGAGGTGTTCCGCAAAGCGGTCACCCAATCTGTGTTTGGTCTCCCCAATGTAGAGGAGACCGCATCGTGAGCAGCGAATACAGTATACTAAATTGCAAGAAGTACAAGTAAATCGCTGTTTCACCTGGAAGGAGTGTTTGGGTCCCTGGATAGTGGGAAGCTAGGAGGTGAAAGGGCATGTGTTGCATCTCCTGCGCTTGCACGGGAAGGTGCCGTGGGAAGGTGAAGGGGTTTTAGAGGAGTGGACCAGGGTGTTGCGGAGGGAGCGGTCCCTTCAGAATGTTGAAAGGGGAGGGGAGGGGAAGATGTGTTTGGTGGTGGGATCATGCTGGAGGTGGAGGAAATGGAGGAGGATGATCCGTTGAATGTAGAGGCTAGTGGGGTGAAAGGTGAGGACAAGGGGAACCCTATCGTGGTTCTGGGAGGGAGGGGAAGGGGTGAGAGCAGAAATACGGGAAATGGAACGGACACAGTCGAGGGCCATGTCAACCATGGTAGAGGGGAATCCTCGATTGAGGAAAAAGGAAGACATATCGGAAGCACTAGTATGGAAGGTGGCATCGTCAGAACAGATGCGGCGGAGACGCAGAAACTGGGAGAATGGAATAGAGTCCTTACAGGGAGCGGGGTGGGAGGATGTGTAGTCCAGGCAGCTGTGGGAGTCAGTGGGCCTATAGTGGATATTTGTCGATAGCCTATCCTCAGAAATGGAGACAGAGAAGTCGAGGAAGGGAAGGGAAGAGTTGGAGATGGACCATGTGAAGGTGAGGGAAGGGTGAAAATTGGAAGCAAAGTGAATGAAATTTTCTAGTTCAGGGTGAGAGCAGGAAACGGCACCGATACAGTCATCAATGTACTGGAAAAAGAGGTGAGGGAGGGGACCTGAGTAGGACTGGAACAAAGAGTGTTCCACATATCCCACGAAAAGGCAGGCATAGCTAGGGCCCATGCGGGTCCCCATAGCAACACCTTTAATTTGGAGGAAGTGAGTGGAGTCAAAGGAGAAGTTGTTCAATGTGAGAACAATTCAGCCAGGCGGAGGAAAGCTGTGGTGGATGTGGACTGTTGGGCCTCTGTTCAAGGAAGAAGTGGAGCGCCCTCAGGCCATCCTGGTGGGGGATGGAGGTGTAGAGGGATTGGACGTCCATAGTGAAAAGGAGACGGTTGGGGCCAGGAAACTGGAAACTGTTAAAGTGGCGGAGGGCATCAGATGAGTCGCGAATGTAGGTGGGAAGAGACTGGGCAAGGGGAGAAAAAATAGAGTCGAGATAGGAAGAAATCAGTTCCGTGGGGCAAGAACAGGCTGAAACGATGGGTCTACCAGGGCAGCCCTGTTTGTGGATCTTGGGAAGGAGGTAGAAGCGGGCTGTGCGGGTTTGGGGAACTATGAGGTTGGAGGCCATGGAGGGAAGATCTCCAGAGGAGATGAGGTCAGTGACAGTCTTGGAAACAATGGCTTGATGTTTGGTAGTGGGGTCATGGTCCAGGGGGAGGTAGGAGGAGGTGTCGGGGAGTTGGCATTCAGCCTCCGCACGGTAGAGGTTGGTTTGCCAAACAACAACAGCACCACCCTTGTCAGCAGGTTTAATGACAATGTTAGGGTTGGATCGAAGAGAACGGAATGCTGAAAGTTCAGAAGGAGGTAGGTTGGAGTGAGCAGAGAAATTGAGACGGCTGATGTCACGCCGGCAGTTAGCAATGAAAAGATCAAGAGAGGGTAAGAGGCCAGAGGGAGGGGTCCAGGTAGAACGAGAATTCTGAAAGCGGGACAAAGGGGGGGAAGACTCCTGGCCAAAGAAGTGGGCATGGAGATTGAAGGCAACGGCAAAAGAGCTCGGCATCATGCCAAGCTTGAAATTCATTGAGATGGGGGCATAAGGGGATGAAGCTCAGACCTTTGCTGAGGACTGATCGTTTGGGGTCAGAGAGGGGAAGGTCAGAGGGGATAGTGAAAATACGGCAGGGGGTGAGATTGGAAGAAGGGATGGGGTCAGAGGAAAGTGAAGGGGAAGAAGGTTCTGGATGGGTGTTGGTGTCCAAGAGTTGTTGAAGCTTGTGATCCTTGACATCTGAAAGGAAGAAAAAAAGTTTTTTGTTGAAGCGTCGGATGAGGCGAAGAATGAAATGGAACTGTGGACCAGGACAGCTTTGAGCGTCAGTGCTGCTGAAGAGAGAGGTCGAGAGTGTTCATGTGGCGACGCATCTTTAAACTTGGTGATGCTTTCTGCTGATGTTCTGTATCCCACACCAACGTCCTTCCTCTTATAACTTTACAGACACTGTAAATATTTGAGTGTTTTCTCTCAATGAAGTTTACACAAAGACACAAAGACGTCACTGGAACAAGGCATTGTTGATTAGCCTAGATGTTCCTGGTTCTGAAAAGCTTGCTACCTGGCAAGGCTTTGACAATCTTCAGCAATCAGCATTTAGTTAGTCAGCCTCTTATTTTATCTTGAGTTTCCCAGTATGTCCTTGAATATCCTGAGGCTCTAAAAGTTTAAAAAAAACAAAATATCAAAATGTACGCCAGTCAATTGAGGTCAGTCATTTAAAAACTTTTCTTTGAGGAGATCCCCTGCAAATATTGTCAGATACCTGGGGACCTCTGTCCTAACGTCCTAAAGACTGTGGCCTAGATTCTCCACAGTTGGTACATTCGGGATGCATCTCTCAGTGTGGTGGGACGTCTACCTGTCACAAAGATATGCCCTTGGCCCCCAAGCAATCTTCCATTCTTAGGGTCATCACCATGTTGCAGGTGGGCTCCCCAGCCTCTGCTTTTTTTTTGCATGAAGTGCACATTTTAGGCATATTATGAAATCATACGGAGCGAGCCTTTGGCTTAGTGGTAGCATTCCTGACTCTGAGTCAGAAGGTGCCGGGTTTAAACCCCGCTCCAGACAGTCCCGACAAGTGGAGACCGAAAAGTGGAGCTCTGAAATCTGGGTTGACATCCAGCAGGATACTCACGTCCCTGGGTGTGGGTGGCCCCCACCCCCTCATCATATGGGTTGTGGGAGCCCATAAAACCCTCCCACCGTACAAGACTAACCACTCTATCGACTGGTATAAAGATGGTTATGGCCTCTCGAACTGTTAATCAGTCTGCGAAGCCCTCCACTTAACACTATTCTCTAAGGGAGCAGCGTGAAGATACAACACGGTGGCATAGTGGTTAGCACTGTTACCTCACAGCGCCAGGGACCCAGATTCGAATCCGGCCTCGGGTGACTGTCTGTGTGGAGTTTGCACATTCTCCCCGTGTCTGTGTGCGGGTGCTCCGGTTTCCTCCCACAGTCCAAAGATGTGCAGGTTAGGTTGATTTGGCTATGATAAATTGACCCTTAGTGTTAGGGGGGATTAAATATGTGGGGTTACGGGGATAGGGTGGGATATGTGTCAGTGCAGGCTCGATGGGCCAAAATGGCCTCTATCTGCACTGTGGGGATTCTGTGAACACCACCATGGAACTTTATCGCTGCACTGTGCTGGAAAGTGGGAGTTTGGTGAGGACAGTGTAGATTGCTCGACGCACCAGCACTCTCTGACCGGGCTCGTACGAGAAAAATGGTCACTTGGGTAAGGGCTGGCACTTGTTGAACTGGCTATTAAGTCCAAACATGCCGAAAACCTTTGTTTCTCTGGTGCCATGCAGCCAATACTATGAGTAGGGTTGCCAACTCTGGTTGGATGTATTCCTGGAGGTTCCATCATATGACCTCACACCTCCAAATATCCCGCCCAGTCAAACAGCCTTGATTCTAATCTATAATATTTTTGGAACTAATAAACAAAAGCGTTCAAAGAAAATGTAAAAAACACACTTTTTTTTACTGCCTCTATGATTTTTCTCCCGAGTTGCTGGCAGCAGTATCCTGAAGATTAATCTTCAATTCCTGGAGACTCCAGGGCAATCCTGGAGGGTTGGCAACACTAACTACAATGGTGGGCATAGAGGCCCGAGACCTACAGATAGTCCAGTGGGTTTCAGTGCAGCCAAATGCAGCTGTCCAACACAAAACACACTGGCTCATTAGGGCTGTCAAAAATACATAAATTAGGAACCATCCCCATAATATAACTGGAGCACCTGAGCCGCAATCCTATTCCCAATGGGTGCTGAAATGGGGAAAGTAAGAAAAAATATATATATTGTCTGGGTGGCCCTTACGGCCACCCAACATGCCTATTCTTCTGCACCCCAGCCTCAAAAGACCCCAAAGTGATTCCCTGCCAGAAAACAAAATGGCAACACCTGACAGGCAGCCAGCAGCCCTTTACTGGCAGCTGGCACCAGAAATTGTCCCCTCCCGCTCCCCATGGTGCTCCGAGCATGTCATGCACTACACACTGGAAGTGCCAGAGCAACCGCTGAGCTCTCATTGGCACGCATGCCCGCTGAAGGTCCGGCAGCGACGGTACTGTGCAGGGACCCACATTGTCCTGAAAAATCTCCCACTGCGTGATGAGATGGCAACGTTATGTTGTGGGATGGGTACTACTTGCTGAATGCAAAGTGGTAGCATCCACATTCAAACACAGCCATTTTCACAATACAGCAGGCTGACTTTGACCTGCCCTGGCTGTCAGTACATGGGCTACACATTGGAGAGTGCAAGAGTGCTGCAGCTGTTTGCAATGCTGATTTGCTAGCCGAGCGACCTGTGTTTGTGGTCAGTCTCAGTATTATGTGGCTTACATAACTACCCATAATTTAAACTGTATCTTAGCTTGAGAAAGAAAGACTTGCATTTATAAAGTTCCCTTTCATATCTCTCAGCAACGTCTCAAAGCATTTCACACACAACAAATTACTTTGAAGTGCATTGGTGGGCATTTTGCACACAGCAGGATGCAACAAACATGACATGAATTGCCTGCTTATGGTTGAAGAATCTCGACCAGGACATCAAGTGAGCTCTCTGCAGGGAAACTCTAGAGCTATTGAATCTTTACTGTCCACCTCAACCAAACAGGTGATTTCTGAGTTTAACGTCTCACCCGAAAGACGGCACCTCCAACAGTGCAACACTCCCTCAGTACTGCACTGAACTGTCAGCCTAGGTTATATACTCAAGACTCTGGTGTGGCCCTCGAACCCATGATCTGCTGACTGAGGTGAAAGAACTACCAAGTGAGCCGAGCTTATAATGTAAGGATTTTGATGCCCTTCAAATTGATTACTTTGATTGTTTGCTGCTGATTATGGATTGCTACGGCTGTAATGTATATGAAGGTTAGTGAAAGGCAACTCCAAGCTGAGAAATGACATGTGAATTGACCATGGGACCACACACTGCTGTAGGCAGACAACTATGACAACAATGGGGCTGCTGAGGTGATCTAAGGACAGCTTTAAGCACAGACACCCTTAATGAGTCGCTGGCTGCAGAAATCCTACCCCCAACCTGTGAGCAATCCCAGTGCTAAATGCGACTTCCAAAATATTTAAAGTAGTTGACCTTGTGTTATCTGGCGAGGCCAGACTGCTGCCCAGTATAGTCACAGCACTCAACGTACAGTGGTCCCAGTGCATCATAAATCGAGAGTTTCCCTGAAGCAACATTGACCTGAACCAACCAATGTGTGTGATTCCTGACTTTATGCTTACCTGAGCCAGCCAATGTGTTGCACAGTGTACCATAATGAAGCCAAAATTAAACCAAAGTAAGCAAATTCAGACTAATCCAAATTGGCCATTTGAATTTTGGGATCACTGGGGATTAGTTGACTTTTGCTGCATTGTGGTTTTTTTCTTTTTTCTTTTAAGGATAATTTCTTCTTGTGTTGTTATCTTCTCCCATTTTTCCAGTTGGGTCTGTACTACACACAGAGGGCAGTTCGACAACTTGCTTCCAAGGCTCCATCAGTGCTGCTCTGAAACTAACCATTATGAAGTACACAAGCAAATCCAAAGTAACTGACCCTCTGATTTCCTCTCGCTGTGGGGGAGTGTGTAATCTGCAATCCTGCCCCCAGCAATGCAGCCAAGACGTGGAACTCAGGAATATGGAGAATTGCCCATAGAATCATAGAATCTCACAGCACAGAAGGAGCCTATTCATCCCATTGTGTCTGTGCTGGCCTTTTGCTAGACCAATCCAAAAGAAATGCCATGATACTGTTATCTCCCTATGGTGCTATATCTTCCTCAGTCTAGTGTCTAACTCCTTAAACTCTCTAAAAAACCTTAAAAGTACTTCTATCTATGCCATTGGTTCCAGCATGGACCACGGCTTTTGGCTGCTTTCCCTCCCTTCCCACGAGTTTTTCCATCCATGCCGTGATGTACTTCACCTTGGCACCAGAGAGTCAACATATCATTCGGAACACCCAGTCACAGCAGTAAAGAAGCTGTCTATTCCTCTGGCTATAGAATCCCCCACTTCTACCGCTTTCCTATTCCTGCCTCTTGCTCTACCCCTCCAGTCCCCTGCACCATGATGCCAAAGTATTACTCAAGACCATGCTCCTCTGAGTCATTGTTACCATCCACCTCATAGTTGTCCAATACTATGTATTATTGGACAGTTTCAGTAACTCAGGGGTCCTTGCACTTATGACTCCTGGTTCTCTCAGCAGATGGTCACTATCTCTGTGTCCCACTTAGCATTGCCTCTTGGGTGACAACATCCTGGAGAATGCAAACCAGAAATTCTTTATCCTTTCTGATCCCGGGGAGTGTGGCCAACTGCTCCTCAAGCACAGAGATCCTCTGCTTTGGAGATTCCGTTCTTTGATACTTTGTGAAAATTATAGAATGATACAACACAGGAGGCCATTCAGCTCATCATACCTTTGCCAGCTCTGTGAAAGAGCTCCCAATTAGTCCCACTCCCCTGCTTTTTTCCCATAGCTATGCAAATTTCTCTATTTCCAATATATATTCAATTCCCTTTTGAAAGTTATTATTGAATCTGCCTCCACCATCCTTTCAGTCAGTGCATTCCAGATCATAACTCGCTGCATAAAAAAATTCTCCTCGCTGGTTCTTTTGCCAATTATCTTAAATCTGTGTCCTCTGGTTGCTGACCCTCCTGCCAGTGGAAACAGTTTCTCTTTATTTATCCTATTAAAACTCCTCATAATTTTGAAGACCTCAATTAAATCCTTCCTTAACCATGTCTGCTCTAAGTAGAACAATCCTAGCTTCTCTCGTCTCCCCACGTAACTGAGTTCTCTCATCCCTGGTGCCATTCTAGTAAATCTCCTCCGCACCCTCGCCAAGGCCTTGGCATTGCTGGTTAACCAAAGCCACAGATTAGGCAAAATATTACTGCAGGTTACTACCACTTTCTAGCATTTTAAAGTCTTAAATTTTCAGAACTCTAAGTCACAATGTAAGCAGGTTTCATTACTGCTGACACATTGGGCCAAATACTGGTCCAGCTCTGCTAAACCATCTAACAAGCTTCAATGGAGCTGCTTAAAGTTGTACCAGGACAGGGAGGGGCAAAACACTCTGTGATCTACTACTAGCCGGAAAATGGTATCAGAAACATTCATAATCAGCATAAATCTAAAGATCAGGGGCTGTGCTTGTTTTCTGAGAGCAGCAGGGGTTACACAAGGGGGTGACCTGTTGAGCCTGCAGTGAATGAGCAATCACTGGGCAGCACTAATGCTGCAGTGGCTGAGCTTGCTCCTCCGGCGCTGTAGATGGCGCTGTGCGCGGAGGCCAGGTGCGACAGCACGCTGGGCCCGGTTGCGGTCAGCGGCGGTTTGTTTGTGTCTCGGTCTATGAGCGGCCTAGGGGAGACCAGCGGCCGGAGCGGCGTGGGTGCTGGAGCCGGCGCCGGGCTCCGGGGCAAGGGGATGAGCGAGGAGTACTTCGGGAGCGCTGCGGACTGGGAAGAGCAGGATGGCTCCATGGTGAGAGCGAGGGGGCCCCAAATTCGCCTTATCCTGTTTAAAGATAGGCCGCGAATGGCGGAGAGGCGCCGAGAGAGAGGGAAGGGGCCAGGGGCGGGGCCATTGGCGGTGGGCGGGACCAGTGGGGATGCCGGGGTTGGGCGGGGCCAATAGCTGGCGGGGGGCGGGGCTAATGGCTGGCGGGGGGCGGGGCTAACCCAATTCCAGCCACTTTAGTGCCAGGCTGCCCCCCAGCAAAAAGCCTGTTTGTTCAGAAACTGCAGCTCCCCCTCCCCCCGCTTCTATTTCTGTTATCACATGATGTTGAGACATTAATTAATCAACTAAAGTTTTCAATGAACTTTCATAAGCAACGTCAGGACTGACTGCCATTGCCCTCCCCTAGCCCCTATTCTGTCTGTCCCATCTCAGCACTGCGTCCCCTCAGCAGCTTCTGCCCGGGGCCAGGCTGCCAGCCAGCACTGGGCAAAGTGCCAGATCAGTGGTTTGACACTCTGTGCTGTTAATGTTCACCTGGTGTGTCAGTCTGGGTCTGTGACAGACAGTGTGGGCTCAGGATGTTCCTGTAAACTGTCTTACAATGTGCTTATAATTGCCTGTGATTGCCTTAGTATAGCGTTTAACCTCCACCCTCACCCCCAGGTACACTCAGGGAGAACATGTTGTGATTTTAAACTCTGTCCTCTGTGCACTTGTATTTACTTGTATAAGCAGGGCTGATAATATTTATGAGCGGCTCCAAGAAACATGTAAATCTGCACCTATTATTTTTAGTAACTTGTTAATCAAATCTAACAGCTTTAATGAAGGAGACGTTTACTTAATTAGGGTGTCTGTCAGCACAAGACCTGTGCGTGAAAGAAATGCTTGCATTTATATAGCGCCTTTCGCGACCTCAGGATGTCCCAAAGCATTTTACAGCCAATGAAATACTTTTTGAAGTGTTATCATTGTTGTAATGTCAGAAACACAGCAGCAATTTGTGCACAGCAAGCTCCCACAAACGGCAATGTGCTAACGAGCAGATAATTTGTTTTAGTGATGTTGTTTGAGGGATAAATATTGGCTGTGACTCTAGATTTTATTAGAGCGTGACAAAGCCAAGTTTGTATTCCTCATGCACAAATAGGTATTAAAATGTGGAATTGTCTCAGCGCTCCTGGGCTAGGTTGGGGAAACGTCAGCCAGGGTTCCCATTTCTGGCCGCTAACTGGATACCCCCCGCTGGATAGTGTGCGAATCAATGTCGGATGAAGACGGGATCAGGCTTGGTGCCACCCATAGTTGAATAGCTGCACCAGAGGTTGAGAAAGAATGGCATGATATACAGAAATAATTATCTGGTTAACGTTACAAGTCCAGAACTCTGCAGGAAGTTCACTAGGGTCAACTGTTTTTTTCCAGTTCTGATGAAAGGTCTTCGACCTGAAACGTTAACTCTGTTTCTCTCTCCACAGATGCTGCCTGACCTGCTGAGTATTTCCAGCATTTTCTGTTTTTATTTCAGATTTCCAGCATCCACAGTATTTTGCTAACACTGACCCACTCCCAGGGACCCTCTGCAAATACTGACCCACTCCCAGGGACCCTCTGCAAATACTGACCCACTCCCAGGGACCCTCTGCAAATACTGACCCACTCCCAGGGACCCTCTGCAAACACTGACCCACTCCCAGGGACCCTCTGCAAACACTGACCCATTCCCAGGGACCTTCTGCAAATACTGACCCACTCCCAGGAACCCTCTGCAAACACTGACCCACTCCCAGGAACCCTCTGCAAACACTGACCCACTCCTAGGGACCCTCTGCAAATACTGACCCACTCCCAGGGACCCTCTGCAAATACTGACCCACTCCCAGGGACCCTCTGCAAATACTGACCCACTCCCAGGGACCCTCTGCAAACACTGACCCACTCCCAGGGACCCTCTGCAAACACTGACCCATTCCCAGGGACCTTCTGCAAATACTGACCCACTCCCAGGAACCCTCTGCAAACACTGACCCACTCCCAGGAACCCTCTGCAAACACTGACCCACTCCTAGGGACCCGCTGCAAATACTGACCCACTCCCAGGAACCCTCTGCAAACACTGACCCATTCCCAGGGACCTTCTGCAAATACTGACCCACTCCCAGGGACCCTCTGCAAACACTGACCCATTCCCAGGGACCCGCTGCAAATACTGACCCACTCCCAGGGACCTTCTGCAAATACTGACCCATTCCCAGGGACCCTCTGCAAACACTGACCCATTCCCAGGGACCCTCTGCAAACACTGACCCACTCCCAGGGACCCTCTGCAAATACTGACCCATTCCCAGGGACCCTCTGCAAACACTGACCCATTCCCAGGGACCCTCTGCAAACACTGACCCACTCCCAGGGACCCTCTGCAAATACTGACCCATTCCCAGGGACCCTCTGCAAATACTGACCCACTCCCAGGGACCCTCTGCAAACACTGACCCATTCCCAGGGACCCTCTGCAAATACTGACCCATTCCCAGGGACCCCCAGCCAATACTGACCCATTCCCAGGGACCCTCTGCAAACACTGACCCATTCCCAGGGACCTTCTGCAAATACTGACCCATTCCCAGAGACCCCCAGCCAATACTGACCCATTCCCAGGGACCCTCTGCAAATACTGACCCACTCCCAGGGACCCCCCAGCCAATACTGACCCACTCCCAGGGACCTTCAGCCAATACTGACACACTCCCTGGGACCCTGTTGAAATACTGACACACTCCCTGGATCCCCTGTATATATTCACACACTCCCTGGATCCCCTGTAAATACTGACGCACTCCCTGGGACCCTGTTGAAATGGTAACACACTCCCAGGGACCCCCTGCAAATACTGATTCTCCCAGGGACCCCCTGCAAATACTGATTCTCCCAGGGACCCCCTGCAAGTACTGACATTCCCAGGGACCCCCAGCCAATACTGACACACTCCCAGGGATCCCTGTGTACACTGACATACTCCCAGGGATTCCCTGCAAATACTGACACACTCCCTGGATCCCCTGTATATATTGAAACACTCCTGGATCACCTGTAAATACTGACACACTCCATGGGACCCTGTTGAAATACTGACACACTCCCTGGGACCCTCTTGAAATGGTGACACACTCCCAGGGACCCCCTGCAAATACTGATTCTCCCAGGGACCCCCTGCAAATAATAACACGCTCCCAGGGATCCTGTTGCAATAATAACTCACTCCCAGGGACCCTCCTGCAGGTACTGACAAACTCTCAGGGACCCTCTGTATATACTGACACATTCCCAGGGACCCCCTGCAAAAACTGACCGATTCCTGGGACCCTCTGAAAATACTAACGTAGTCACGGGAACCTTTTGCTAATATTAATACAATCCCAGGAATCCGTCTGAAATAAGATCCAGCAGAGAGTCTCAACTTCCCAAAGGGCCCTGTGTTACTGCAGGAAGTGGTTCCATCTGTCTACAGCATGGGAAGTAATGTGCTGCTACACCAACAAGTACAGAACAATTCAGAAATTAAATGATTTCCAGGATGACGCGTGCTCCCAGTTTGAAACCTATGGCCTGCCAGTCCTCTTTCTTTATCACCTCCCCCTCCACCACTGCCAGCTTTCTCCCCTGTCCCGATGTCATTGACTCTCTTGGGTATGGCTCCATAGGTATCAGCAGCCCCTTGGTACCTTGTCAATGGTGCCATTCTGCATGTTTATTGGGTGACCGTTTGACCAATGGGGACATCACAGGAGAGCCCGATATGTTCTTGTCCCAACACGCGTGTGCTTCCAGTAACTGGATAACGGTCAAGATGGCAGACTCTTTCTCATTTCCCCCTTACTAACCCAGGGTGCTGAGGCCAATTTTAATGCTTCTGCTGCCATCCTAACCAAGAGCTAATCCAGCGCAGGCTGGGAGTTGAACCTGAGACTCCCTATCTCTGTAACCTCCACCCCTACAACCCTCTGAGATATCTGAGCTCCTCCAATTCTGGCCTCTTGTGCACCCTCAATTTTCATCGCTCCACTATTGGCGGCCGTGCCTTCAGCTGCCTAGGCCCTAAGCTCTGGAATTCCCTCCCTAAACCTCTCCGCCTCTCTGTCTCTCTCTCCTCCTTTAAGTCGCTCCTTAAAACCTACCTCTTTGCCCAAGCTTTTGGTCACCTGTCCTAATGTCTCCTTATGTGGCTCAGTGTAAAATTTTGTTTGCTAACGCTCCTGTGAAGCGCCTTGGGATGTTTTACTATGTTAAAGGCGTTATGTAAATACAAGTTGTTGTGTCTTACCGTTACTCTTTCATCAGAATAAAAGATCTGATTCATGAGGGTGACCCTTTTGGGTTTTGAAGCTTTAGGTTTGAAGTTTCAGGGGAGGGGGAGGGAAAACTAGAAAGGGAAAGAGAGGGAGAGGGTCTACACGGGAAGCGCATCGCTGGCCTGACTAACAGTTTGATATCCCCACACAGCACGATGAGGACGATGGGGACGGTGAAGATGATGCGGAGGTGCAGCAGGAGTGCCTGCAGAAATTCTCCAGCCGAGATTACATAATGGAGCCACCTATCTTCAACACACTGAAAAGGTAACTGAAACCCGCAGTTACAGACAAGCTTGGCACCAGTCTCACCCAGCACTGTGCCAGTCACACCCAGCACTGTGCCAGTCACACCTGACGCCAATGACACTCGACACTGTGCTAGTCACACCCAGCACTGCGCCAGTCACACCCAGCACTGTGCCAGTCACACCTGATGCCAATGACACTCGACACTGTGCTAGTCACACCCAGCACTGCGCCAGTCACACCCAGCACTGCGCCAGTCACACCCAGCACTGTGCCAGTCACACCTGACGCCAATGACACTCGACACTGTGCTAGTCACACCCAGCACTGCGCCAGTCACGCCCAGCACTGTGCCAGTCACACCTGATGCCAATGACACTCGACACTGTGCTAGTCACACCCAGCACTGTGCCAGTCACACCTGACGCCAATGACACTCGACACTGTGCTAGTCACACCCAGCACTGTGCCAGTCACATCTGACGCCAATGACACTCGACACTGTGCTAGTCACACCCAGCACTGCGCCAGTCACACCTGATGCCAATGACACTCGACACTGTGCTAGTCACACCCAGCACTGTGCCAGTCACACCTGATGCCAATGACACTCGACACTATGCTAGTCACACCCAGCACTGTGCCAGTCACACCCAGCACTGTGCCAGTCACACCTGATGCCAATGACACTCGACACTGTGCTAGTCACACCCAGCACTGTGCCAGTCACACCTGACGCCAATGACACTCGACACTGTGCTAGTCACACCCAGCACTGTGCCAGTCACACCTGACGCCAATGACACTCAACACTGTGCTAGTCACACCCAGCACTGTGCCAGTCACACCTGATGCCAATGACACTCGACACTGTGCTAGTCACACCCAGCACTGTGCCAGTCACACCCAGCACTGTGCCAGTCACACCTGATGCCAATGACACTCGACACTGTGCTAGTCACACCCAGCACTGTGCCAGTCACACCTGACGCCAATGACACTCGACACTGTGCTAGTCACACCCAGCACTGCGCCGCTCACAACTGGCACCAGTCACACTCCGTATTGTACCAGTCGCACTGCGGACCAAGGCTTCCGTAGTTTTCTTATCCCCTTTGAGTATGTTTCAGCTATGAAAATAAAAATAGAACAGATTTTTGTTCAAAAAAATCCTATAACCACAGCAACAATCTCTTTCCATCTGTTTCCTCTGCACCTTATAGTATTTAGCTTGAAGTTTGTGTGCTGTACAGATGATAATCTGGACAAATGCGAGGGCGATCCCGTTCTCCAAGAGTTAAGCCCGCTCTATAACCAGTGCCTCCTGACCTTGTGGTGCATTTCCCCCGGTGTCACGTACCTGTTCTTCATGTAAGGACCTGGCCTGTGAATGTCCCCGGTTGAGATCAATTCATTTGGCACAGACCAGTATTGAACCTGTGTGCCTCAGTACCGCACAGGGCGGGGCCTTTACCCGCGAGAATGATATGCTGATAGGGTTAGATGAAGAGTGGTGGGAGGAGGCTCGTTTGGAGCATAGACCCCGGCATAGACTAGTTCGGCCGACTGAAAGAAAGAAAGACTTGCATTTATATAGCGCCTTTCACGACCACCGACGTCCCAAAGCGCTTTACAACCAATGAAGTACTTTTTGAAGTGTAGTCACTGTTGTACTGTAGCAAACTGTTGTAACAGGAATGGCCTGTTTCTGTGCTGTAAATTCTATGTAATAGGCCATTGGGGAGCTCGGTATTGAGTTTTAAAGCTGGAGCAAGGATCAGCTTCCAGGCCTGGGAATGATGCTGATCGATGCACTGGCAGCCAGCGACACCTGCTGGTTGTCCGGGAGCATAAGCCTACTCTGAGGCATATGCCCACTCTGAGACCTGACTTGGCTACCAATCCAGTGAAGGGAAAAGATAAATCTCTCCTCACAAATGAACAAATACTGAAAGTATTCTCACTCCCTTCCATACCCCTCCACCAGCCAAAAAAAAGGTGGTTCCCTTTAACTTCATTTTTGTTTAATTTCTGTTGGATTATGCGCTATTTTTTTGTAGAATCAGAAGTGTACGCAGGGAACAGAAATGGTGCCAGAACAGCACCCTGTGGGACACCGCTGCCCACTTTCAACCACTCTGAGAAACTGCCCTTAACTCCCACTCTCTGCTTCCTCCCTTATAACCAGTTTTTAATCCACTTTGCTACGCTCCCCCTAATTCCATATCCTTTAATCTTCTCCAATAGTCTCATGCGTGGTGCCTCATCAAAGGCTTTCTGAAGGTCCATGTACACCACATCCACTGCATTCCCCCCTCCACCACATCCGTCACCTCCTCAAAGAACTCTTATCGAGTTTGTCAAGCACGATCTTGTTTTCAGAAATCCCGGTTGGCCGCTTCTAATTATTTTCCTCTTCATCTAGATATTTATAATTTTATTTTTTAATTAAAAATTTCAAAATTTCCTCTAGCACAGATGTTAGTCAATTTGGCCTGTAATTACCTGGATAAGTCCGGTCTCCCTTTTTTTTAAAAAATGGGCACTACATTGGCCACTCTCCAGTCCTCTGGCACACATTCAACTCTCAACAAAACTCTAATTTCTAGAGACTCTGCTATTTTTTCACCCATATCCAAAGCATTGATGTACACTCCCTTTTTACATAACATGTGGAGATGCGTTTGAAATTCAATCTAGCTTTTGGCATCTTGTTAGTTGGTTAAAACCCTTTCAATAACTAAAGACTCTTGAGACCAGTGAACGGTCCCAGAACTGAACCCAGTGATACCCACCTCCAGACACTCTGAGGAACTGCCCCATACTCCGACTCACTGAGTCCTCCCTTCTGACTACTTTTTAAAATCTAACTTGCCATCCTTCCCCTGATTCCATAGCCCTTGATCTTCTTCTGTAATCTCCTGTGTGTGGGTACCTTGTCAAAGGCTTTCTGGAAACAAAAAGCTGGGATGTTGGACATCGTGCGAGTTTGCAGTACGTGTTCCTGACCACAGTGTGTCGCCAAACTTCCAACTATTTTATCTACACAAGAATTCCAAATCCCGACATTCAACAACGTTCATTCTGGAGATGTTATGTTGGTACAAGTTATTGAAAAGGTTTTGTCAAACTAAAAACATATGAAAACCTAGATTGAATTTCAATCCCAACCCAGCCATGTTGAGTAAAAATTGAGTTTTACTGGTTCTAATTCAGTGCCTTCTGAATTATTCCTGATATACAGGTATCAGTCAGCTGAGCCTGAGAAAAATATCGGAGTTGTCTCTGACTGTCACACCAACACTGGGGTCTGAACAGCCCTTTTCATACGCTACACGACTTTTGGAGTGCCACTCAGGCTTCGTAGGTAACCATCCAGGAAAAATAATACAAGTCACAAAATACAGAGCAGTCTCTGCACTGACCTCGAGAGCAGGGGTGGGCAATTATTTGGGCTGGAGGGCCATTAACAAGTTTGGGTGAGCTGCTGAGGGCCGCACACCAATGTTCCTCCTAAGGTGTGTGGCTGCGGACCAATCACGAGGTCCATGCAGGCAGCTCACCAGCTCCTGCCGCTGTGCGGTCACGCAGCATATTTAAAGGGACCACGCGCGGAAAAAAATTAGGGAACATTGCCGCACACATAAAATGAATTGTGTTAACAACAGCTACCATTAAAATTTGTTATGGCATTTATTGTATAAAGAAACCTTCACGTCATTTCAACACTTAATAAAATTCACAACACTTACTAACATGCTGATGAACGTGATACAGGTTTACGAGTCACATTGAAAAGTGCTCGGTCTGTTTATTTCAAATGGTCTAAAATTAACTTCATTCTTATAGTGGAAAATGAGAGATCGATTCTAATTCCACTGGCAATTATAAACAAGGTATAAAGGTGTTAAATTATAATCAAGGATAAAATCATTGATCCAACCTTTAAAAATTGCACATGAAAGTGCTACTTTGATGATTTTGAAACCTCGCTAAGAAATAATTAGGTGACTCGGAAAATGATTTATGCCGCAAATTGCGCCCCAGGTCAGCCATCAAATTGGGCTTGTTCAATGTCAACGTGCGATCACTCCTGAGGAAAGCCAAGACGCCGATAGAGTTTGCGGACTTTCAATTGAGAATGACCACCAGTAATGCACCATTATAAAGCACAGTTCATCCCCGAGTGCTATTTATTACTAGGACTGGCCAACAACATAAATCTCTACAACCCTCTTCCAGTCGTGACAATAACCTTAAATTGTTCGTGCTATGGGGACAAAGGGCTTAAATAAAAACAGTCCAATGTCCAATATACCCGGGCCCATTTAGATATGCCTCCACTATGCTAATCAAGTGGGATAATATTAAAACGCGTGAATAATTGTGCAAGAATTAATAACCCCACTAACATGTGTGAGCAAAGTGTTAAACTGATAAATTTGAAACAGGCCAACTCATAGTGTTGATCATCATTCCCACTTCTACCCTCCCAATAATTTATAAACATAAATTCAGAAAGTAGTCAAATACTATCTTAAATACACAAAATGTAGTGTAAAATAGTAAAATCTTCCATTACTAAATGAATGAAATGATTGATCGATCGATTATATGTTGTACTGAGAGTCTACGGGGCTGTTTGGCAGAGTGGCTCGAGTCTGGGGCCTCCGACGCGAGAGGTGTTCTTTTTTTAGTGTGCTGAGTATGGGAGCCCGAGGCTTCGCAAGGCCTGAACTACAATCGCGTGCCATTACCTGAAGTCCTTGTGCTCCGGGATCCACTCCCGTGTCTAAGACGGTGATGAGACCTCCCCTGCCGTCGCACTCTGGGTACTGGGAGAGGAAAGACACAGTGCCAGTCTCTTTCTTCGGTGAAAGAGTCCTCGAGATGAACAGCCATGACTCGACTCAGGCTAATGTGCAGCTCGAGCTCTGGCTCGCGTTCTATTTCTGTCCCGCCCAGCGGGCCAGATGGAATGAACTGACGGGCCGTATTTTGCCCACCACTGCTCTAGAGCTACTGTCTCCTTTACTATACACACGCTGACCCCGAGAGTTACCGTCTCCTCTAATACACACTGACCCTGGGCCGTGAGGGATATGACAGTGACTGACCCCGGGCCGTGTGGGATATGATAGTGACTGACCCTGGGCCGTGTGGGATATGACAGTGACTGACCCTGGGCCGTGTGGGATATGACAGTGACTGACCCCGGGCCGTGAGGGATATGACAGTGACTGACCCCGGGCCGTGTGGGATATGACAGTGACTGACCCTGGGCCGTGTGGGATATGACAGTGACTGACCCTGGGCCGTGTGGGATATGATAGTGACTGACCCTGGGCCATGTGGGATGTGATAGTGACTGACCCTGGGCTGTGTGGGATATGATAGTGACTGACCCTGGGCTGTGTGGGATATGATGGTGACTGACCCTGGGCCATGTGGGATGTGATAGTGACTGACTCTGGGCCGTGTGGGATATGACAGTGACTGACCCTGGGCCGTGTGGGATGTGATAGTGACTGACCCTGGGCTGTGTGGGATATGACAGTGACTGACCCTGGGCCGTGTGGGATAAGATGGTGACTGACCCCGGGCTGTGTGGGATAAGATGGTGACTGACCCTGGGCCGTGTGGGATATGACAGTGACTGACCCCGGGCTGTGTGGGATATGATAGTGACTGACCCTGGGCCATGTGGGATATGACAGTGACTGACCCTGGGCTGTGTGGGATATGACAGTGACTGACCTTGGGCCGTGTGGGATATGATAGTGACTGACCCCGGGCTGTGTGGGATATGATAGTGACTGACCCTGGGCTGTGTGGGATATGATGGTGACTGACCCTGGGCCGTGTGGGATATGACAGTGACTGACCCCGGGCTGTGTGGGATATGATAGTGACTGACCCTGGGCTGTGTGGGATATGATGGTGACTGACCCTGGGCCGTGTGGGATATGATAGTGACTGACCCTGGGCCGTGTGGGATATGACAGTGACTGACCCCGGGCTGTGTGGGATATGATAGTGACTGACCCTGGGCCGCGTGTGATATGACAGTGACTGACCCTAGGCCGTGTGGGATATGACAGTGACTGACCCCGGGCCGTGTGGGATATGATAGTGACTGACCCTGGGCCATGTGGGATATGATAGTGACTGACCCTGGGCCGTGTGTGATATGATAGTGACTGACCCTGGGCCGTGTGGGATATGATAGTGACTGACCCTGGGCCGTGTGTGATATGACAGTGACTGACCCTGGGCCGTGTGGGATATGATAGTGACTGACCCTGGGCCGTGTGGGATATGACAGTGACTGACCCCGGGCCGTGTGGGATATGATAGTGACTGACCCTGGGCCATGTGGGATATGATAGTGACTGACCCTGGGCCATGTGGGATATGATAGTGACTGACCCTGGGCCGTGTGGGATATGACAGTGACTGACCCCGGGCCGTGTGGGATATGATAGTGACTGACCCTGGGCCGTGTGGGATATGACAGTGACTGACCCTGGGCTGTGTGGGATATGACAGTGACTGACCCTGGGCCGTGTGGGATATGACAGTGACTGACCCTGGGCTGTGTGGGATATGATGGTGACTGACCCCGGGCTGTGTGGGATATGATAGTGACTGACCCTGGGCCATGTGGGATATGATGCGGAGATGCCGGTGTTGGACTGGGGTGGACAAAATTGAGAGGTCACACAACACCAGGTTATAGTCCAACCGTTTTATTTGAAATCACAAGCTTTCGGAGCTATCGATAGCTCCGAAAGCTTGTGATTTCAAATAAAACTGTTGGACTATAACCTGGTGTTGTGTGACCTCTCAATCATGTGGGATATGACAGTGACTGACCCCGGGCCGCGTGTGATATGACAGTGACTGACCCCTGGCTGTGTGGGATGTGATCATGACTGACCCTGGGCCATGTGGGATATGACAGTGACTGACCCCGGGCTGTGTGGGATATGATGGTGACTGACCTTGATTGTATATGTTTCACTTCCCCAGGTATTTCCAGGCAGGAGGCTCTCCAGAACATGTGATCCAGATGCTATCTGAGAATTATACAGCAGTAGCACAGACTGTAAACCTGTTAGCAGAGTGGCTGATTCAGACAGGTAACACATGGCCAGCACTGGGTAAACTGGTAAAGCTGAAAAATACAAATTGAACACGTCTTTGATGTATTGAGGATAACTCGCTGATCTTTTCTTGTGGAGGGAATCAGATCCTTTCCGCTGGGTGTCTCTGAGAGCGCGGTGGAGTGCCTGCGACTTGGCCTGGGCCCTGATGCTCTCAGCAGCTGCCGCCCATGTTTTAGGAGGGGTTCAGGCTCAGCCCTCCTCTGATTTTCTCTCTCCATCACAGTGGGAATTAAAAGTTGTGAGGGTGATGCTACCACCCCCGGTTGCTGTGGCACCTTTGTTGGCGTTTCAATGTGATTCCCCCCTTGGTAACACACCGACAGTGATGGGTTATGTGCTTCCTTAATGGGGAGTCTCGGTCTTCGATGATAAGTGCCAGATTCAGTTGTCTCAGTGACATTGTTAATTTGGTGTAATTTCTTCATTGGACCCGAGTTTAAATTATGGTAGGTTAAGTTATTAACGTATTGTGTAATTTTAATAAAAGGCTACACCTGAGGCATTTACCAATCCCTTTCTCTTTCAGACACTGTTCAATCTGTTGTGCATTTATTGCATTTTCTGTTATTATTTCTGGTGTAATTATGTTGCGCAAGGTTCTTTCCTTGGAGCTAATTGGGTTGTGTTATGTCTGTGGGACCCGTCTGTCTGATTGGGTTGTGTCTACAGAGACCGTCTGTCTGATTGGGTTGTGTCTACAGAGACCGTCTGTCTGATTGGGTTGTGTCTACAGAGACCGTCTGTCTGATTGGGTTGTGTCTACAGAGACCGTCTGTCTGATTGGGTTGTGTCTACAGAGACCGTCTGTCTGATTGGGTTGTGTCTACAGAGACCGTCTGTCTGATTGGGTTGTGTCTACAGAGACCGTCTGTCTGATTGGGTTGTGTCTACAGAGACCGTCTGTCTGATTGGGTTGTGTCTACAGAGACCGTCTGTCTGATTGGGTTGTGTCTACAGAGACCGTCTGTCTGATTGGGTTGTGTCTACAGAGACCGTCTGTCTGATTGGGTTGTGTCTACAGAGACCGTCTGTCTGATTGGGTTCATAGAATCATACAGCGCAAAAGGAGGCCATTTGGCCTATTGTGTCTGTGCCGGCTCTTTGAAAGAGCTCTCCAATTAGTCCCACTCCCCTGCTCTTTTCCCCATAGCCCTGCAAATTTTTCCCCTTCAAGTATTTTATCCAATTCCCTTTTGAAAGTTACTATTGAATCTGCTTACACCGCCCGACAGGCCGTGCATTCCAGATCATAACCACTCGCTGCGTAAATGTTTTTTTTCCCCCTCATGTCGCCTCTGGTTCTTTTACCAATCACCTTAAACCTGTGTCCTCTGGTTATCGACCCTTCTGCCACTGGAACCAGTTTCTCCTTAACTACTCTATCAAACAGTTCATGATTTTGAACACCTCTATCAAATCTCCTTTTAACTTTCTCTGCTCTAAGGAAAACAACCCCAGATTCTCCAGTCTCTCCACATAACTGAAGTCCCTCATCCCTGGTAAATGTCCCCTGCACCCTCTCTAAGGTCTTGACATCCTTCCTAAAGTGTGCTGCCTAGAATTTGACACAATACTCCAGCTGGGGCCTAATCAGTGATTTATAACGGTTTAACATAACTTCCTTGCTTTTGTACTCGATGCCTCTATTTATAAAGCCAAGGATCCCATATGCTTTTTTTAACAGGCTTTTTAACCTGTCCTACCACCTTCCAACATTTGTGTATGTACACTCTCTGTTCCTGCACCCCCTTTAAAATTTAGTTTATATTGCCTCTCCTCATTCTTCCGACAAAAATACATCACTTCACACTTCTCTGTGTTAAATTTCATTTTGCGGAGATGCCGGTGTTGGACTGGGGTGGACAAAATTGAGAGGTCGCACAACACCAGGTTATAGTCCAACAGTTTTATTTGAAATCACAAGCTTTCGGAGCTATCGATTGCCCCTTCCTCAGGTGAAGTAAATAGATACAGAATCGCCAAAGCATATATAGATAGAGAACAAAGCATGTGTACCTTACAATTGCAGACCACTAAATTAAATCATCCTGACTATCTGCCGAGGTGTGATAAAGTTAATCAGGTCAGCCAGGAAGGTACCACATCAAAGACATAGCAAGATACAACTGAGACAATGAGGTGTAGTCGCAGGGGTTCTAACGTGTCAAAAGCTGCCGTCTGTATGTAAAACGTTTTACATACAGACGGCAGCTTTTGACACGTTAGAACCTCTGCGACTACACCTCATTGTCTCAGTTGTATCTTGCTATGTCTTTGATGTGGTACCTTCCTGGCTGACCTGATTAACTTTATCACACCTCGGCAGATAGTCAGGATGATTTAATTTAGTGGTCTGCAATTGTAAGGTACACATGCTTTGTTCTCTATCTATATATGCTTTGGCGATTCTGTATCTATTTACTTCACCTGAGGAAGGGGCAATCGATAGCTCCGAAAGCTTGTGATTTCAAATAAAACTGTTGGACTATAACCTGGTGTTGTGCGACCTTTAAATTTCATTTGCCATGTGTTTGCCTAATTCACCAGTCTGTCTATGTCCTCCTGAAGTCTGTTACTATCCTCCTCACTGTTTGCTACATTTCTGAGTTGCGTATCATCTGCAAACTTTAGAATTATGCCCCGTATACCCAAGTCCAGGTCAATTAATACATTAATATATATCAAAAAGAGCAGTGGTCCCAACACCGACCCTGAGGGACACCACTGTATACTTGTCTCCAGTCTGAAAAACAACTGTTACCACTACTCTCTGCTTTCTGTTTCTTAGCCAATTTTGGATCAATGGGCTGCAATTTTGCAAACAAGTTTATTATGTGGTACTTTAATAAACCCCTTATGAAAGTTGGACCCTTCTGTCTGATTTGGCTGTGTCTGTAGGACCCTGCCGTCTGATTGGGCTGTCCCTGTAGGGCTCTTCTCTCTGTAGGGCTCTTCTGTCTGATTAGGCTGTGTCTGATTGGGCTGTGTCTGGAGGGCTCTTCTGTCTGATTGGGCTGTGTCTGGCGGGCTCTTCTGTCTGATTGGGCTGTGTCTGGAGGGCTCTTCTGTCTGATTGGGCTGTGTCTGGAGGGCTCTTCGGTCTGATTGGGCTGTGTCTGGAGGGCTCTTCTGTCTGATTGGGCTGTGTCTGGAGGGCTCTTCTGTCTGATTGGGCTGTGTCTGGAGGGCTCTTCTCTCTGATTGGGCTGTGTCTGGAGGGCTCTTCTGTCTGATTGGGCTGTCCCTGCAGGTCCCTTCTGTCTGTAGGACCCTTTCCTGGGGCCTTGGTAGGTTGAGTCATGGGGACCTATGGGTTCTATTCACCCTCCTGTACCTCATCCAAGTGGCCGTTCTTTATGTGCAGGCCCTAATGGTGAATGTTAACAGGCTAATTTACTGTAAGGGGGCAAAATAGCCCAGGCCAATCTCATTCTCATCTGATGCACATATATGCACTTTCCAGCAGGAGTCACTAAATAGTGATCAGTACTCAGGACCCTAACTAATTTTTACCCTCCTTAACCCATGGGAGGGAGGGGGAAGAGAGATCCACTATCATCCCTCTGAGCTATGGGTGAAGCTAGTTGAGTTGTGCTGTGCCCTTGCATCCTTGTGTCTGGCTGGCTGGCCTGGATTGTGACGTCCAAGTCCTTGGGTCTGGTTGAGTTGGGTTGCTTCACCACCCCCCCAATCCCCAATCCCACGTCCTTGGATTTTGGTGAACTGGGCTTTGGCTCTCAACTCCTTATATCTGGCTGCGTTGAGTTGTGTTGCCCAAGTTTGGTTGGGTTGTACAGGCCCATATACCTGTTCTATTTGTCTGAAATCTGTTGCAGTTTGTGCCTTTTTCCTTCTCAGGGGTGGAACCATCACATGTTCAGGAGACTGTTGAAAACCATTTGAAGAGTTTGCTGATTAAACACTTTGATCCTCGGAAAGCTGATTCCATTTTCACAGAGGAGGGGGAGGTAATGTTCTGAAAGCTTTTCCAAAATTAGGTCATGTATTTATGGCACGTTACACACAAAGAATGATTCAACTAAAAGATGCAAAGTGATTAAACCAGGAGGGAGAAATAAGAAACAAGTGAGTAAAACATTAGAGCTGAAGGACAACACGGTGGCATAGTGGTTAGCACTGGTGCCTCACAGCGCCAGAGACCCGGGTTCGAATCTGACCTCGGGTGACTGTCTGTGTGGAGTTTGCACATTCTCCCCGTGTCTGCGTGGGTTTCCTCCGGGTGCTCCGGTTTCCTCCCACAGTCCAAAAATGTGTGGGTTAGGTTGATTTGGCTATGATAAATTGACCCTTAGTGTTAGGGGGGATTAAATATGTGGGGTTATGGGGATAGGATGGGATATGTTAGGGGGAATTAAATACGTGGGGTTACGGGGGTAGGGTGGGATATGTGTACTGTGGGGATTAAAGCAGGGACAGGGTACTGGATTTGGATGATCAGCCATGATCGTATTGAATGGCGGAGCAGGCTCGACGGGCCGAATGGCCTACTCCTGCTCCTAGATTCTATGTTTCTATGTTTCTATGACAGGCTAGGGTGTGTGGCCAGATAAGCGTTCTTTATACAAACACACGGAGTATAAGGAATAAATTGAATGACCTGCAGGCCGAATTCAAATTGGAGGGTATGACAAGGTAGCCATTACTGAGACATGGCTGCAAGACGGTCAAGTCTGTGAACTAAATATACCAGGTTATAAGGTAGGGAAAATGGCAGAGTGGGAGGAGTAGCCTTAGTGAGCAGGGATGAAATCACTTCAATGATAAGAGAGGCTATAACGAGAGGTAAGCAGGCAGTGGAGACTTTATGGGTAGAATTAAGAAATAGAAAAGGATTTAAGACTGTAGTGGGAGTTGTGAATAGGCCCCCTGGTAGCAGCTGTGAAGTGCTAGATTGTATAAATGCAGAGATTAGACAATCGTGTAGCAACGGCAGAGTGGGTTTTAATGGGGGATTTTAACTTTCATATAGATTGGGACAAGCAGACTAGCACCTGCCAGAAAGGTAGTGAATTTCTTGAGTGTGTCCGGGATAGTTTTCTACAACAATATGTCCTAGAGGCAACAAGGGGGCGTGCCATATTAGATTTAGTAATGAATAATGAGCCAGATTTGGTTAACAGACTAACTGCATGAGCATTTATCCAATAGCGATCATAACATGATCGAGTTCAACATAGTGTTTGAAAGGGAGAAACGCGAAAAAGCTACTAAGATTCTAGATTTGGGTAAGGCCGACTTTCACGGGATGAGACAAAGACTGTCCACAGTAAACTGGGCAAATCTGTTAATGGGTAAAATGACAGTGGGAGATGTTCACAAAAGAATTTAAGGTGATACAGAACCAGTTTATACCCCTGAGGGGGCAAGAGCTCTACTTGCCAAAAAGAACACCATGCACGACTAAAGAGGTAAGGGGCAGCTTAAAGCTAAAAGAAAAAGCATACAAAAATGCAAAAAATAGCACAGATCCTGGCGAATGGGAGAGATACAAAGAACAGCAAAGGGTCACAAAACAGATAGTAAGAGCTACAAAAAGGGAGTATGAAAAGAAACTTGCAAGGGATATCAAAATCAACACAAATAATTTTTACAATTCTATTAGGAAGAAGAGGGTAGTCAGGAGCAATATTGGCCCCTTAAAAACTGAAAGCAGTGAGATTGTCAATGTCAGCATGGATTTGTGAAAGGTAGGTCATGCCTGACGAACCTGATTGAATTTTTTTAAGAGGTGACTAAAGTAGTGGACAGGGGAATGTCTATGGATGTTATTTATATGGACTTCCAGAAGGCATTTGATAAAGTCCCACATAAGAGACTGTTAACTAAGGTAGAAGCCCACGGAATTGAGGGCAAATTATTGACCTGGTTAGGAAATTGGCTGAGCGGCAGGAGACAGGCAGTAGGGATAATGGGCAGGTACTCAAATTGTCAGGATGTGACTAGTGGTGTCCCGCAGGGATCTGTGTTGGGGCTTCAGCTATTCACAGTATTTATTAACGACTTAGATGATGGCATAGAAAGTCATATATCCAAATTTGCTGGTGACACAAAGATAGGCGGCATTGTAGGCAGTGTAGATGAAAGCATAAAATTACAAAGGAATATCAACAGATTAAGTGAATGGGTAAAACTGTGGCAAATAGATTTCAATGTAGGCATATGTGAGGTCATCCACTTTTGACCTAAAAAGGATAGAACAGGGTACTTTCTAAATGGTGAAAAGCTAAAAACTGGAGGTCCAAAGAGACTTGGGGGTCCAGGTACATAGATCATTAAAATGTCATGAACAGATACAGAAAATAATCAAAAAGGCTAATGGAATGCTAACCTTTATATCTAGAGGACTAGAATACAAGGGGTTAGAAGTCATGCTGCAGCTATATAAAACCCTGGTTAGACCACACCTGGAGTACTGTGAGCAGTTCTGGGCACCACACCTGGAGCACTGTGAGCAGTTCTGGGCACCACACCTTAGGAAGGATATATTGGCCTTGGAGGGAGTGCAGCGTAGATTCACCCGAATGATACCCGGACTTCAAGGGTTAAGTTACGAGGAGAGATTACACAAACTAGGGTTGTATTCCCTAGAATTTAGAAGGTTAAGGGGTGATCTGATCGAAGTTTTCAAGATATTAAGGGGAACGGATAGGGTAGTTAGAGAGAAACTATTTCCGCTGGTTGGGGTATCTAAGATTGGGGCCAAGGCTAAAAATTAGAGCCAGACCTTTCAGGAGTGAAATTAGGAAACACTTCTACACACAAAGGGTGGTAGAAGTTTGGAACTCTGTTCTGCAAACAGCAATTGTTAATTTTAAATCGGAGATGGATAGCTTTTTGTTAACTAAAGGTATTAAGGGATCACAGAATCACAGAAAGAATCACAGAATCCCCACAATGCAGATAGAGGCCATTTCGGCCCATCGAGCCTGCACCGACACATATGCCACCCTATCCCCGTAACCCCACGTATTTAATCCCCCTAACACTAAGGGTCAATTTATCATAGCCAAATCAACCTAACCCGCACATCTTTGGACTGTGGGAGGAAACCGGAGCACCCGGAGGAAACCCACGCAGACACGGGGAGAACGTGCAAACTCCACACAGACAGTCACCCGAGGCCGGATTCGAACCCGGGTCCCTGGCGCTGTGAGGCAACAGTGCTAACCACTATGCCACTGTGTTGCCATGGGATATGGGCCAAAGGCGGGTATATGGAGCTGGGTCGCAGATCAGCCATAATCTCACTGAATGGCAGAACAGGCTCCAGGAGCTCAATGGCCTCCTCCTGTTCCTATGTCACAGAAAAAGGTCAGCAAACACAACAGCTCCTCTACACCATGATACTCCAATAATAGACCGATCCCAATTCTATGGGACTAGTGTAAAGTTTTTATCGAAATGTAAATGTTGGAGCTCTGCCCCAGTTCTGCCATTTTGTGTGTAGCAGTAGAGGAGTTCCTGGTTGTATTACATCCTCGTGTCAACGTCCCCTACGCTCCCCGTCTCTGTTGTCGCTCGTTCCATGTGGATTGAGCTGTGTGGTGGCCTCAGCTCATTCTCTGAGCACCTGGCTCCAGCACTGAATGGACAGAAATCCAGGACTAGGTGTCACTGGAAGTGCGGACGTTTCGAGGTGACCTAATTGACGTTTGCGATCAGGAAGGGGATTGACAAAGGCAATCCCAGCAAATTGCTCACTACGGCAAAGAGGAATCCGAATTTATATGGGATCCTGACGTTTGAGGAATTTTCTATTGCTCGAGAGGTTTCTCTCTAGACTCACAATGATTAGTTTTCTTTCTCCCTCTTTTATGTGTAGTACTCAATCTCCTGTGGCATTGCATTGAAGTGTAGTCTTCAGCTGAAGCAGGTTTAGAGGGCAGGGAACCAATTGGACCAGGGAGCTTAGACATAATTCAGTCCCTATTGTAAAGTCATACATCCTGTTCTATTTTTATATTTCCATTTAAATTCCCATGCCCATATTTATAATGGAAGCTGCCTCTGTAGACTGGTCACACTGTAATTTCACACTCCTACCATTGGTGGGGATGCAGCGCCTCCCTTGGTGGAATAGTCTAATTCAGCAAATTTCTTCTTGTGTTGCAGTATTTCTTATACTTTGAGGACTTGAGTTACTGTTTAATCACTTCTGAAATCACAGACATTTCAGCACCAAATTATGTAATTCGGATGATCAGTGCCCCTGAATCAGTGGCAGCTCTTCAAGGGGAGCTATTCACTCTAATCCCAGAAAGTATCATGCGGCTGCTGTCAGCTGCAGTCCTGTAGTATAAAACACCTTCAGACTTTGGCTGAGCCTTAATGACCGCTCCCATTACGCTGTACCTGATTCTTAACTATGTTGCCTCCAAAGGTTGACATTGACTGTTACGAAGGCCTCTGATATCTGGTGTGTTTATCAGGAAGGTGTGTTAACAAGGCTGACCAAATATCAAGGGGCTTTTTACATCGTTACCTTCGCTTATCAGGTTCAACATCTCTTTTGAGATAAGCACTTCTTTCAAATATCTACTCACGGTTTAACCCTATCTTGGCGAATGCACTCTTGCGGTTTTTTTTCCGACACATTCAAATGCCAGAGAACACGAGCCTAAAATAGATAGTTATGACTAAAAAGGGAGTGAAGTGCAAGTTGTTCACCTCAAGAGTTATGCAGTCATGGGCTGAATTACAAGGGAAAGATGATTAATTGAAAATCAGTTGTCCTTGCTTGCTGTGTACTTGACAGATTGAAATGTCCTGAATTGAATCACATTTAATGAATGGATTCTGGTTACAGCAAACAAACTGAGCAGCAACTCTCCAACTATCAGTGAAAAGCACCTATATAAAATGTTTGTAATGTAACAAGAAGATGATCTATCTGTATCTGTGTATATGTAATTAATATATATTATATAAAGATATAAGGTCTCGTGGCAAGCATGCGTCCATCATACTCCAGGCATGCCACTTTGTTACAGTTGCAAAACAAAGCCAGTCATTGACCTGGAACCTAAAATTTGCAAGCTGTTAACAGTTGCTTACTGATTGCCCTCAGCGGTTTCAAAGCGACGACGGTTACCTGGATATGCCTGTTTCAACCACTTTCCAACAGGAGTGCTTGAGTTGTGGAGTTGAAAGGACAGGCCAGGTTAGCATCTAAACATCACAACTGTGCTCCAAACCCCAGACTACCCGTGAGCAACACCACGGGAAACCGACCGGTAATAAACAAGGGTGATGGTTAAAGGTCAAGGGAGCAAGAGGAAAGGCGAGTGCTGGGAAAAGCTCGAGATACAGGAACAGAGGAGATTACGGCGTGATTTGAGAGAGGGGTTTAAAACTATAACAGGATGGGACAGAGTAGATAGAATCAGTGGTTGAAGACTCGGTAATGAGAGGACATAGATATAAAATCAAATAAAACAGATTTAGGACAGCGAGCAAGAGAAACCTATTTTACACAGTGGGTTATGAGGCTGTGGAATGCCCCGCTGGAGTTAGCGATTGAAAAATGGACCATGTCAACATTTAAGAATAGGTTAAATAGGGGGTTGAAGAACAGGGGGATAAAGTGTGCACATGAGATTAGTACTACTGATGAGGCAGTGCGGCCTCTTTCGGTGTTGTAATTTCTATGTAACAGTTGAAACTGATGCAGTGTATTACAACATTAATACAGGTACTGTTTCAGAGAAAACGGATAGAGATTAGAGTGTGTTGTGGAAAGGTATTCAAAATGCCCACTCAGCTTTTACAAGCACCCAGTTCACTTCAGAGTCAGTATGCACAGTAGGTGCACAGGCAACCCGCAGCGCACTAGGGGTTGTGGCTTTTTATACAGACAGGGAGAATGTGCGACCGGCCCGTGCAAATTTACACATGAAACAAATGCCCTAGTAACATGGAGGTTCAGGGAGAAAGTTAGTGTTTGTTATATACAATGTGTTTGTGGGTTTCAGAGCATGTTGGCTTTGTTTTTGGTGAGAGAACAGACTGATGGATACAGTGGGAGGGCAGGTAGGTGGGATTAAGATCAATCAAAAAGTGATGGGTTTGTTGGACCTAAAGGCCTATTCCTGTTCCTGTTCCTAAAAATTCTTTATGACTCGATTTTTTGATCTCGTCGCTCGTTCCTGCTGTGGGACTGTTACTAGCAATCCTGGAGAGCTGGTAATTTAGGTTACTAGCTTCAGTGTCAAAGAAACAAATTCAGGGCACTTAGTTCCAACTTCTGATCATCTATCAGAAAATAATTTAAAAACAAAAAGTTAAATCCATCAAGACATGGCTGGGGTGTGAACATTTTGTAAGTTGTGGTGCCTAAAACTGAGAGCAAACAGTGTCAGTGGGTAGCGCTCTCGCCTCTGAGCCAGAAGGTCGTGGGTTCAATTACAACTCCAGAGACTTGAGCATGAAATCTAGGCTGACACTCCAGTGCAGTACTGAGGGAGTGCTGCACTGTCGGAGGGGCAGTGCTGAGGGAGCACTGCACTGTCGGAGGGGCAGTGCTGAGGGAGCGCTGCACTTTCGGAGGGGCAGTGCTGAGGGAGCGCTGCACTGTCGGAGGGGCAGTACTGAAGGAGCGCTGCACTGTCGGAGGGGCAGTACTGAGGGAGCGCTGCACTGTCGGAGGTGCAGTACTGAGGGAGTGCTGCACTGTCGGAGGGGCAGTGCTGAGGGAGCGCTGCACTGTCGGTGAGGGAGTGCTGCACTGTCGGAGGTGCAGTACTGAGGGAGTGCTGCACTGTCGGAGGGGCAGTACTGAGGGAGCGCTGCACTGTCGGAGGTGCAGTACTGAGGGAGTGCTGCACTGTCGGAGGGGCAGTACTGAGGGAGCGCTGCACTGTCGGAGGGGCAGTACTGAGGGATTGCTGCACTGTCGGAGGGGCAGTGCTGAGGGAGCGCTGCACTGTCGGAGGGGCAGTGCTGAGGGAGTGCTGCACTGTCAGAGGTGCCGTCTTTTGGATGAGATTTAAACTGAGGCCCCATCGGCCCTCTTGGGTGGACATAAAAGATCCCACAGGGGTGTTCTCCCGGTGTCCTGGCCAACCTTTATGCCTCAACCAACACCTAAAACGGATTATCTGATCACTTATTTCATTGATGTTTGTGGGAGCTTGCTGTGCACAAATTAGCTGCCGCGTTGCCTACATTACAACAGTGACTACACTTCAATAGTACTTAATTGGCTGTAATGCGCTTTGAGACATCCTGAGGATGTGAAAGGCGCTATATAAACACAAGTTTTTTTTGTTCTACTGCGCCACATTTTGTGTTTGAGCACTTAAGCATGCACAGCTTGACCGTCCGTCTGATCTGGCACTGCATCTCACAGCCATTCGAGCTGAGTAAACACAATAGCCTCCACTGTAGTTGCTGACATAACTCCATGGTTTGACTATCGTGTGCTTTTTTTTGCAGACCCCGGCCTGGCTGGAGCAGATGATTGCTCATGTGACTTGGAGAGACCTCTTCTATAAGCTGGCGGAAGCTCATCCCGACTGTTTGATGCTCAACTTTACTGTTAAGGTAAAGCCATCCCCGTGCTGATGTTACATAGAATTTACAGCACAGAAACTGGCCATTCGGCCTAACTAGTCCATGCTTCACATGAGCCTCCTCCCATCCTACTTTATCTAACGCTATCAACATATCCTTCTGTTGAGACGTCCAGTGGTCATGAAAGGCGCTATATAAATGCAAGTCTTTCTTTCTTTATTCCTTTCTCTCTCATGTACTTATCTAGCTTCCCCTTGAATGCATCTATGCTATTTGCTTCAACCACTCCCTGTGGTAGTGAGTTCTACATTCTCACCACTCTGGGTAAAGAAGTTTCTCCTGAATTAATTATTGGATTTATTAGTGACTATCTTATATTTATGGCCCCTAGTTTTGGACTCCCACAAGTCGAAACATTTTCTCTAAGTCAACCTTCTCAAACCTTTTCATAATTTTAAAGACCTCGATCAGGTCGCCTCTCAGTCTTCTCTCCAGAACTGAGCACAGTACTCCAAATGTGGTCTAACCAAGGTTCTATATAAGTTTAACATAATTTCCCTGCTTTTGAATTCTATTCCTCGAGAAATAAACCCCAGGACTTTGTGTGCATTTTTTGTGGCCTTGTTAACCTGCGTTACTACTTTTAATGATTTGTGAATCTGTACCCCTAAATTCGTTTGTTCCTCTATTTAGACTCTTTTCCAAAGAGTAGGTGGCTTTCTTATTCCTGGTACCAAAATGTACCACCTCGCACTTACCTATATTAAAATTTATTTGCCATTTACACGCCCATTCTGCAAGTTTAATATATCTATCCTATCAGCAGTGTGTATTTGGAATTTGCACGGATTTGCATCTTCACTGACTCCATAACCCTGACTGTGTGTTCGGCTCAGGGTCTGTACGTCAGTTTGTAATTTTATTGGAGCTCTCAGTAAGTCGGAGGATGCGCTGTTTTATCATGGCAGGCAGGTGTCGCACCATTGGCTGTGAATTTACTCTAACTTTGCTGGGAGTGCAACGTAAACCCTATCAAATCCAGATTAAAGGGAAGTGAGCCTGCGTATGGGGACAAATATTTATTTCAACTTTATCAAGCTTCAAAATCAGTTTTACATATTTATGAGTCTTGGCGTGGGGGAAGGGGGAGAGAAGTCTCGGGTGTAAATGAAGTGAAGAGAAACCCAATGTAGAGCCACAAAACTGATTCTGCGGGCAAGTGAATGAGTAGGTACAGCATCTGAACCCCTGTTTCAGGGACACACTGCATGCGGTGGGTGTGGGAACAGTTGTCCAATTTGGCACTTTGGGACACCCTTCCAAGAAAACTCCAGGGCACCGCTCACACCAGCAGGTGGTGAGCAGGCTCAGCACCGAGCCCACTACCTGCAGGACCTGCTGGGACCTAGATGGAGAAGAAGTCAGCACACACAGGCAGCTCTCGTAGACAGCCCAAAGGTTGCTCACTGCAAAACACTGCCCGTTACACGTGCACTCCTCACCCAAGCTGAGCCTTCGTGCAACCTTACAGCTCATTCCTTGCATAACCATGGCTCGGGACGGCACAGCTTCAAGGTGCAATATATGTTCAGAGATCTTGCCACACTCGCAACTTTCAAGGCCCTAACATCTCAGAGTGTGTGTGTGTGTGCGCGCGCGCGTACTCCTTCGACTTCCAACCTCTCGAGGCTACTTATTTTTATGATGGGACAAGCAGATGTCAACCTGAAGAGTGGCCTCCCTTGTCAAATCTCCTGCGTTATGCCCAAGAAGCTCCGGCAGGATCTGTGGACCACCTTACCCAGTTACTGTGTCGCCCACCTCCGGTACAGACAGGCACCCCTCTGATGAATCCTCTGGAGCTTCTCCTTGTCCTCCATCTCCTACCAGCAGGGCCTGTTGTATGTGGGAGTGAAATACCTGTAACTGGTAAGTGACAGCGGGGGCCAAATGTTAAATACAACAGTAACCAAAACTGGGAAAGACTGAAACAAAATCAAAACCAATCTAACAGGAAAAAAAAATCACAAAATAAAGAAATTTAACAAAAATTATACTGAGCAACCAGCTACAAGAACAACAAAGAAAGACTTGCATTTCTATAGCGCCTTTCATGACCTCAGGACGTCCCAAAGCGCGTTACAGCCAATGAAGTACTTTTTGAAGTGGAGTCACTATTGTAATGTGGGAAACGCGGCAGCCAGTTTGCGCACAGCAAGATCTCACAAACAGCAATGTGATAATGACCAGATAATCTGTTTTATTTTAGTGATGTTGGTTGAGGGATAAATATTGGCTAGGGCACCGGGGAGAACTCCCCTGCTCTTCGAAATAGTGCCATGGGATCTTTTACGTCCACTTGAGAGGGCAGATGGAGCCTCGGTTTAACGTCTCATCTGGTGCAGGGAACACTTCTTGTGGCTGTGCAGTGGTAGGCAAGGGGATCTTCATCAGTGTATGTAAAGTAATTGGTTGGTACTGATAAAGTGAACCCTGAGTAAGGGGGCAGGCCAGTGGGATAAGAGGACCATTTAAAATTAGTGGTAAATGTTTGGAATAATCTAGCTGATTAGTCAAAGAATTTGGGTCCGCTCAAAGTGCAGTGAGATGCTGGCCAGGATGAGTTGGAGCACTAGGGGAACAATCATTTAATATTCACATGGCCTTTTCTCGTGCTATTTTTCTTATATTTTTGCTGAATTTTCTACTTGTCAAGGAGAGTGGTATTGCCGCTGGGAAATGGGAGTCCTTCGGCCACTCATCGTCCGTATCAGATAATACCAGGTCAGCTACAGCACGGGTTAGATACAGAGTAAAGCTCCCTCTACACTGTCCCATCAAACACTCCCAGGGCAGGTACAGCACAGGTTAGATACAGAGTAAAGCCCCCTCTACACTGCACCATCAAACACTCCCGGGGCAGGTACAGCATGGGTTAGATACAGAGTAAAGCTCCCTCTACACTGCCCCATCAAACACTCCCGGGGCAGGTACAGCACGGGTTAGATACAGAGTAAAGCTCCCTCTACACTGGCCCATCAAACACTCCCGGGGCAGGTACAGCACGGGTTAGATACAGAGTAAAGCTGCCTCTGCACTGCCCCATCAAACACTCCCGGGGCAGGTACAGCACGGGTTAGATACAGAGTAAAGCTCCCTCTACACTGGCCCATCAAACACTCCCGGGGCAGGTACAGCACGGGTTAGATACAGAGTAAAGCTCCCTCTACACTGTCCCATCAAACACTCCCAGGGCAGGTACAGCACGGGTTAGATACAGAGTAAAGCTCCCTCTACACTGGCCCATCAAACACTCCCGGGGCAGGTACAGCACGGGTTAGATACAGAGTAAAGCTCCCTCTACACTGCCCCATCAAACACTCCCAGGGCAGGTACAGCATGGGTTAGATACAGAGTAAAGCTCCCTCTACACTGTCCCATCAAACACTCCCAGGGCAGGTACAGCACGGGTTAGATACAGAGTAAAGCTCCCTCTACACTGGCCCATCAAACACTCCCGGGGCAGGTACAGCACAGGTTAGATACAGAGTAAAGCTCCCTCTACACTGGCCCATCAATGTGGTTTAGCTCCAAGCTCAGATGAGCATTGTGGCATTTCCATTTAACATGCAAACTGTCCTGAGCTGGAGAAATAATTCGTACTGAATTATAGATGTCTTTGTGGTGTAGAATGGTGTGGAAAATGTATTACACTTAGGACCCTTTCAGATGGAAGCGTTTAGCCGTTCTGACTGTGTAGAGTTAAAACTCGGGTATCAGAAATGGAGGGACAAGCTCCCTTAAGTGACTCAGTTTGTAAATGCACCGCAAGTGTGAAACTGAGCCATTCCACAAGGACTCGGGGAGCTGCCTTCACTTAGGCGTAATTGGACCCAGTTTTGTAGGTTAATGACCTTCATGCCGGGAATATTCACGGAAAACTTGTGCAAATAGGGAAGGCTTTCAAAGTAGTTATCAACTTGTTTTGTTTAAGTGACCAGGGTCCTGGCCTTTATTGGCCCAGTGGTTTGTTTCACCAACACACCACATTGCTGAGCCTTCTGCTAAACAAGCATCCTGCAGAAAAGTATTGAGTGTCCAGCAACGTCCTGCTGCTGCAGCCAGCCGATAGTCTGCCTAGTCAGCACAGGTTAGAGTGGGAGCGCTGACTGTCCCTCGCTGTCTCCGAACGGCCTCATGGATTCTGCCTCTTACTTCTCTGCTTGTCTCTTTATCTCACTGCAGCTGATCTCAGATGCTGGATACCAGGGTGAAATAACCAGTGTGTCGACGGCCTGTCAGCAGTTGGAGGTCTTCTCCCGCGTTCTCCGCACCTCGCTTGCCACGCTCGTTGATGGAGGCGAAGAGCATCTGGAGAAAAACCTGCCCGAGTTTGCGGTGCGTGTCTTTCCACCCGGTCAGGTGTAGGTGGCAGCATGATAGCTAATGTGTGTCGTTTGCGGTTACGTTCTCTGGGGAGTTGATGCAATGGCAGCGAGCTCCCTTTATAAAGAGAAAAACTCACCAACAGGCATCGTTTCTCTTTTCTCTCTATCTCCAGATTTCCACTCTCCTCATCCTGATGGCGCCAACTTTTGCTCGGGTACAATTGCATGGGCACTGGTCACCACCAGTACCTTGCTCAAGTAACTATTCTTCACGCCTGAGCTCTGAGTGTGTTTATAGGCAGGCTATTCGCCTGGAGGGTAGCATGGCTGAGCTCATTCCTGACCTTATCCAAAGCCATGCACGTGCTTTCTCCAGTGGGAGTCATGGATAGTGATCAGGATGGAGAACCTGATTGAATTTCTAGTTTCTTGACTTAGATCAGCTGAGCTCAAACTGTACTGAGAGAGATTGTCCTGTGTGTATTGTACCGAGAGAGATTGTCCTGTGTGTATTGTACTGAGAGATATTGTCCTGTGTTTATTGCACTGAGAGGGATTGTCCTGTGTTTATTGCACTGAGCGAGATTGTCCTGTGTGTATTGTACTGAGAGAGATTGTCCTGTGTTTATTGTACTGAGAGATTGTCCTGAGTGTATTGTACTGAGAGAGATTGTCCTGAGTGTATTGTACTGAGAGAGATTGTCCTGTGTGTATTGTACTGAGAGATTGTCCTGTGTTTATTGTACTGAGAGAGATTGTCCTGTGTGTATTGGACTGAGAGAGATTGTCCTGTGTGTATTGTACTGAGAGAGAATGTCCTGTGTGTATTGTACTGAGAGATTGTCCTGTGTTTATTGTACTGAGAGAGATTGTCCTGTGTTTATTGTACTGAGAGAGATTGTCCTGTGTTTATTGTACTGAGAGAGATTGTCCTGTGTGTATTGGACTGAGAGAGATTGTCCTGTGTGTATTGTACTGAGAGAGATTGTCCTGTATGTATTGTACTGAGAGAGATTATCCTGTGTTTATTGTACTGAGAGAGATTGTCCTGTGTTTATTGTACTGAGAGAGATTGTCCTGTGTTTATTGTACTGAGAGAGATTGTCCTGTGTGTATTGTACTGAGAGAGATTGTCCTGTGTTTATTGTACTGAGAGAGATTGTCCTGTATGTATTGTACTGAGAGAGATTGTACTGTGTTTATTGTACTGAGAGATTGTCCTGTGTGTATTGTACTGAGAGATTGTCCTGTGTTTATTGTACTAAGAGAGATTGTCCTGTGTTTATTATACTGAGAGAGATTGTCCTGTGTGTATTGTACTGAGAGAGATTGTCCTGTGTGTATTGTACTGAGAGATTGTCCTGTGTGTATTGTACTGAGAGGGATTGTCCTGTGTTTATTATACTGAGAGAGATTGTCCTGTGTGTATTGTACTGAGAGATTGTCCTGTGTGTATTGTACTGAGAGAGATTGTCCTGTGTTTATTATACTGAGAGAGATTTTCCTGTGTGTATTGTACTGAGAGAGATTGTCCTGTGTGTATTGTACTGAGAGATTGTCCTGTGTGTATTGTACTGAGCGAGATTGTCCTGTGTTTATTGTACTGAGAGAGATTGTCCTGTGTGTATTATAGTGAGAGAGATTGTCCTGTGTATTGTACTGAGAGATTGTCCTGTGTGTATTGTAGTGAGAGAGATTGTCCTGTGTGTATTGTACTGAGAGAGATTGTCCTGTGTATTGTACTGAGAGATTGTCCTGTGTGTATTATAGTGAGAGAGATTGTCCTGTGTATTGTACTGAGAGATTGTCCTGTGTTTATTGTACTGAGAGATTGTCCTGTGTGTATTATAGTGAGAGAGATTGTCCTGTGTATTGTACTGAGAGATTGTCCTGTGTTTATTGTACTGAGAGGGATTGTCCTGTGTTTATTGTACTGGGAGAGATTGTCCTGTGTTTATTGTACTGAGAGATTGTCCTGTGTGTATTGTACTGAGAGATTGTCCTGTGTGTATTGTACTGAGAGAGATTGTACTGAGAGAGATTGTCCTGTGTGTATTGTAGTGAGAGAGATTGTCCTGTGTTTATTGTACTGAGAGAGATTGTCCTGTGTGTATTGTACTGAGAGAGATTGTCCTGTGTGTATTGTACTGAGAGAGATTGTCCTGTGTTTACTGTACTGAGAGAGATTGTCCTGTGTGTATTATACTGAGAGAGATTGTCCTGTGTTTATTGTACTGAGAGATTGTCCTGTGTGTATTGTAGTGAGAGAGATTGTCCTGTGTTTATTGTACTGAGAGAGATTGTCCTGTGTGTATTGTACTGAGCGAGATTGTCCTGTGTGTATTGTACTGAGAGAGATTGTCCTGTGTTTATTGTACTGAGAGATTGTCCTGTGTGTATTGTACTGAGAGAGATTGTCCTGTGTGCATTTTACTGAGAGAGATTGTCCTGTGTGTATTGTACTGAGAGAGATTGTCCTGTGTGTATTGTACTAAGAGAGATTGTCCTGTGTGTATTGTACTGAGAGATTGTCCTGTGTGTATTCTACTGAGCGAGATTGTCCTGTGTGTATTGTACTGAGAGAGATTGTCCTGTGTGCATTTTACTGAGAGAGATTGTCCTGTGTGTATTGTACTGAGAGAGATTGTCCTGTGTGTATTGTACTGAGAGATTGTCCTGTGTGTATTGTACTGAGAGGGATTGTCCTGTGTTTATTATACTGAGAGAGATTGTCCTGTGTTTATTGTACTGAGAGATTGTCCTGTGTTTATTGTACTGAGAGATTGTCCTGTGTGTATTGTACTGAGGGGGATTGACCAGTGATGCTTCCTCCTGGCTTTTACTGCTCGCTATACACTATCTTTGAACTCTTACCTCTCCTGTCAGAGAATTGCCTGTGTTTTTAAAGGGTATTCACCAACTCTGTCCTTTGCAATTTCCACAGAAAATGGTGTGTCATGGGGAGCACACATACCTGTACGCTCAGTCCATAATGTCTGTGTTGGCCCAGGAGGAACAGGGTGGGGCAGCCGTCCGTCGAATTGCGCAGGAAGTTCAGAGATATGCGCACGAGAAGTAAGTACACAAGAGATCCTTGGGTCTTCAGGGAATTTTAAAGCCCTGTTTTAATGCAGATACTGAATACTCGTCTGACTAATTTTCTCCCCATTTCTCCTAAAGTGCTGAGGGTACAGTTCCATGGGCACGGGTCATCCTCCATTACCTCATCCTCGGGTCATCCTCCATTACCTCATCCTCGGGTCATCCTCCATTACCTCATCCTCGGGTCATCCTCCATTACCTCATCCTCGGGTCATCCTCCATTACCTCATCCTCGGGTCATCCTCCATTACCTCATCCGCGGGTCATCTTCCATGACCTCAACCTCGGGTCATCTTCCATGACCTCATCCTCGGGTCATCCTCCATTACCTCATCCTCGGGTCATCCTCCATTACCTCATCCTCGGGTCATCTTCCATGACCTCATCCTCGGGTCATCTTCCATTACCTCATCCTCGGGTCATCCTCCATTACCTCATCCTCGGGTCATCTTCCATCCCCATGCTGGTTCCTGCGGTGTCGCCGGGCTGGTTCCTGCGGTGTCCCCGGGCTGGTTCCTGCGGCGTCCCCGGGCTGGTTCCTGCGGTGTCCCCGGGCTGGTTCCTGCGGTGTCCCCGGGCTGTTTCCTGCGGTGTCCCCGGGTTGGTTCCTGCGGTGTCCCCGGGCTGGTTCCTGCGGTGTCCCCGGGCTGGTTCCTGCGGTGTCCCCGGGCTGGTTCCTGCGGTGTCCCCGGGCTGGTTCCTGCGGTGTCCCCGGGCTGGTTCCTGCGGTGTCCCCATGCTGGTTCCTGCGGTGTCCCCATGCTGGTTCCTGCGGTGTCCCCGGGCTGGTTCCTGCGGCGTCCCCGGGCTGGTTCCTGCGGTGTCCCCGGGCTGGTTCCTGCGGTGTCCCCATGCTGGTTCCTGCGGTGTCCCCGGGCTGGTTCCTGCGGTGTCCCCATGCTGGTTCCTGCGGCGTCCCCGGGCTGGTTCCTGCGGCGTCCCCGGGCTGGTTCCTGCGGTGTCCCCGGGCTGGTTCCTGCGGTGTCCCCATGCTGGTTCCTGCGGTGTCCCCGGGCTGGTTCCTGCGGTGTCCCCGGGCTGGTTCCTACGGTGTCCCCGGGCTGGTTCCTGCGGCGTCCCCGGGCTGGTTCCTGCGGCGTCCCCGGGCTGGTTCCTGCGGTGTCCCCGGGCTGGTTCCTGCGGTGTCCCCGGGCTGGTTCCTGCGGTGTCCCCGGGCTGGTTCCTGCGGTGTCCCCATGCTGGTTCCTGCGGTGTCCCCATGCTGGTTCCTGCGGCGTCCCCGGGCTGGTTCCTGCGGCGTCCCCGGGCTGGTTCCTGCGGCGTCCCCGGGCTGGTTCCTGCGGTGTCCCCATGCTGGTTCCTGCGGCGTCCCCGGGCTGGTTCCTGCGGCGTCCCCGGGCTGGTTCCTGAGGTGTTCCCCCGCTGGTTCCTGCTGTATTCAGGGAACTATAGTCAGCTTAACATTGGTGTTAGGAAAAATAATGGAATCCCCACTAAAAGAGAAAATAGAAGAACATCTAGAAACCAAAAATATGATAATGAATAGTCAGCATGGATTTCAAAAAGGGAAAGTCTTGCTTGTCCAATCTTATTGAATTTTTTGAAGACGTAACAGAGAGAATAGACAAGGATAATGCAGTAGATGTAATTTATCTAGATTTTCAAAAGGCCTTCGAGAAGGTACCACATAATAGACCTCTGAATAAGGTCAGAGAATGCGGAGTCAGGGGACAAGTAGCAGAATGGATTGCTGGCTGGCTTCAGGACAGAAAGCAGGGAGTAGGAGTAAAGGGTAGCTATTCGCCGTGGCAGAAGGTGGGTAGTGGAGTTCCACAAGGATCAGTGCTGGGACCACTGCTGTTCACAATTTACATTAACGATTTAGACTTTGGAATCAAAAACAATTTCTAAATTTGTGGATGACACCAAATTGGGGGGGGTGTGGGGGGGATAGTTAGTACTGAGGAGGACTGCAACAAATTACAGGCGGACATTAATAAACTTGCAGAATGGGCATATAATTGGCAAATGAAATTCAACACAGATAAATGTGAGGTATTACATTTTGGTAGGAAGAATAGGGAGGTCACTTATTACTTGGAGAGTGCGAATCTAGGTGGGGTAGAGGAACAAAGGGATCTCGGAGTACAAATACACAAATCACTAAAAGTAGCGACAAAGGTTAACAAGGCCATAAAGAAAGCAAACCAGGTACTAGGGTTTATTTCTAGAGGGATAGAATTGAAAAGTAATGAAGTTATGCTAAACCTGTATTGAACCTTGGTTAGACCACACTTGGAGTACTGCGTACAGTTCTGGTTGCCATATTATAAAAAGGATATAGAGGCACTGGAGAGGGTTCAAAGAAGATTTACAAGGATGATACCAGAAATGCGAGGGTATACCTACAGGAATGGATGAACAGGCTGGGTCTCTTTTCTCTTGAAAAGAGAAGGCTGAGGGGTGACCTAATTGAGGTCTTTAAAATTATGAAAGGTTTTGATAGAGTAGATACAGAGAGAATGTTTCCACTTGTGGGGAAGAGCAAAACTAGAGGCCATCAATATACGATAGTCACCAAGAAATCCAATAGGGAATTCAGAAGAAACTTCCTTACCCAGAGAGTGGTGAGAATGTGGAACTCGCTACCACAGGGAGTGGTTGAAGCGAATGTTGTAGTTGCATTTCAGGGGAGGCTGGACAAGCATATAAGGGAGAAGGGAATAGAGGGTTATGCTGATAGAGTTAGATGAGGAAAGACGGGAGGAGACTCGAGTGGAGCATAAACGCCGGCATGGACTGGTTGGGCCGAATGGCCAGTTTCTGTGCCGTATATCCTAAGTCAGCGGTTCCCAACCTCTTCCTTTATGCGGACCACTACATCGTCATCAAAAGCTTTTGCGGACCACTAGCCATTTAAAACATTTTTAACATCGCCTATGGCTGCCTATTACATTATCATAATTTTTTTTTTCATGGACCACCTGCAGTACCCTCGCGGACCACTGATGGTCCGCGGACCACAGGTTGGGAACCGCTGTCCTAAGTAATTCCTGGGCTGCCTGGTTCCTGCTGGTGTTGTGTGGATTGGTTGCTTGTTGCCCTCCACTCTTCTAAGAGATGATCACTGGGATTGTGACTGAGGCGATGGAGGTGGTTCAACATGAGTCACTGAGCGAGACTGAGAAACAAGTGGATGGGAGTGAGTGGCAAGTGCATTTGAAACCTGCACTCGGTCTTTTGTTGTTGCGGTCTTTTCATATTGATGGATAAAGTTCAAGCAACAAACTTTGGGAAAGTGAACCCCCCCCCCCCCGCCCCAAATGTTCTCCCCTCCTTTCCCAGAGGTGCTGATTGTTGCTGGGATACAGCTCCACAGGCGCTGACCTCCCTCCAATACCCCACCTAAATGGCCTTTCTCTTAGCCGAGACGGCCGGTGCCAGCAAGCTATTTGGTCAAGGGGGATATTGTAACTGAGCCCGATCCCATCCTCAGTCAACGTCCATATGGACACATTTTCCAGCAGGGATCACTGGATAGGGATCAGGAACATGAACACGGGCTGACTTGCACATCACTAACCTTGGGATGACGAGGCCCATTGTACCACTGCAAATTAGATCAGCTAACTCAGGAGTGAAGTGGAACCTCCCCGATCTGTGTGGTTCAGTACCACGCTGAGCAGGCCATTCACTAGCTGCTCAGTAACTTCAAACACAAATTTCCAGCCCTTTGCACAATCTTTCTTTTGAGTCGTGGGGGGGGGAAATAATTCTCTTTCTACTGCCTTCCCTCAGAGGCCACGATGCCAGCCAGATCACTTTGGCGCTGGGCACGGCTGCGTCCTACCCCCGAGCCTGCCAGGCACTGGGTGCCATGCTGTCCAAGGGAGCTCTGAATCCTGCCGACATCACTGTGCTGTACAAGATGTTCACGAGTATGGATCCACCTCCTGTAGAACTGGTAAGAATCGCATTCAGTCAACCGTCCAACAGGAACAAGAAGCCATTCTCTCCAGAAACTACACACCTTTAATTTCCCAATCCCATAGACTTACACAGCACAGAAACAGGTCATTCGGCCCAACAGGTCTGTGCTGGTGTTTATTCTCCACACGAGCCTCCTTCCACCTTACTTCATCTAACCCTATCTGCATATCCTTCTATTCTTTTCTCACTCACATACTTATCTAGCTTTCCCTTAAATGCATCTATTCTATTCACCACAAATACTCCTTGTGGTGACGAGTTCCACATTCTAACCACTCTTTGGGTAAAGAAATTTCTCCTGAATTCCCTATTGGATTTATATAGTGACTATCTTATATTCATGGTCCCTAGTTCTGGTCTCCCCTGCAAGTGGAAACATCTTCTCTACGTCTACCCTATCAAACCCTTTCATAATTTAAAGACCTCTCTCGGGTCACCCCTCAGCCTTCTCTTTCCTAGAGAAAAGAGCCCCAGCCTGTTCAGTCTTTCCTGATAGGTATAACCCCTCAGTTCTGGTATTATCCTTGTAAACCTTGAATAAAGAGTATTGGGGAAATGATCTCCACTTGCCTCCTGACTCAAGGTGAAGTACGGTTGGCGGCAGTGCCTCCAGGAGCTTGCATCCTGTGCAAGCCGAGATAGTGAGTGTGGACAAGCTATTCAACTGTGTGGAGCTGGACGGCTAACCCTAGAACAGGTGCAGTTTCCAGCAGGAGTCACTGAATCCCATTCAGGATCAAGAATCCTGGCGTTTTTTTTTAAACTCTTCCCATCCCAAGAGACCAATTGCATCTCGTTTATTGAGATCATTTAACACAGCACAGACCAGGTCTGGAACCTGGGAAAGTGTGGCTCAGTACCACACTGGGTACCATCGGGAGAGCCATACTTAAAGAAATAGGAGTTGGCTTCCATTTCACACACGCAAAGCTCTCTGACCCAGTTTGTAAACCAGTGCCACAAATGCTCCCGCAGATTATTCATCTACTCCCTGTAATGCGTATTGTAAATTTGTGCTTTCATACCCAGGTGTGTCGTATCTAACTGTGACCCTTTGCTTCTCGTTCCAGATCAGGGTCCCTGCCTTCCTCGATCTTTTCATGCAATCTCTCTTCAAGCCGGGCTCCAAAATCAATCCTGAGCATAAACACAAGTACATTTACATCCTGGCCTATGCAGCCAGTGTGGTGGAGTCGTGGAAAAAGGTCAGCTCTGGATTTCAGATACAGTAATATCATTGGGATTGACAGTCTTCAGCACACACGGTGTTCATGTAATAGTGCACAGACTGTTCTTCAGCACACACGGTGTTCATGTAATAGTGCACAGACTGTTCTTCAGCACACACGGTGTTCATGTAATAGTGCACAGACTGTTCTTCAGCACACACAGTGTTCATGTAATAGTGCACAGACTGTTCTTCAGCACACACCCATTGTTCATGTAATAGTGCACAGACTGTTCTTCACACACACACGGTGTTCATGTAATAGTGCACAGACTGTTCTTCAGCACACACGGTGTTCATGTAATAGTGCACAGACTGTTCTTCACACACACACGGTGTTCATGTAATAGTGCACAGACTGTTCTTCAGCACACACGGTGTTCATGTAATAGTGCACAGACTGTTCTTCAGCACACACAGTGTTCATGTAATAGTGCACAGACTGTTCTTCAGCACACACCGTGTTCATGTAATAGTGCACAGACTGTTCTTCACACACACACGGTGTTCATGTAATAGTGCACAGACTGTTCTTCAGTACACACCGTGTTCATGTAATAGTGCACAGACTGTTCTTCAGCACACACGGTGTTCATGTAATAGTGCACAGACTGTTCTTCAGCACACACAGTGTTCATGTAATAGTGCACAGACTGTTCTTCAGCACACACCGTGTTCATGTAATAGTGCACAGACTGTTCTTCAGCACACACGGTGTTCATGTAATAGTGCACAGACTGTTCTTCAGCACACACGGTGTTCATGTAATAGTGCACAGACTGTTCTTCACACACACCCATTGTTCATGTAATAGTGCACAGACTGTTCTTCACACACACGGTGTTCATGTAATAGTGCACAGACTGTTCTTCACACACCGTGTTCATGTAATAGTGCACAGACTGTTCTTCACACACACCGTGTTCATGTAATAGTGCACAGACTGTTCTTCACACACACCGTGTTCATGTAATAGTGCACAGACTGTTCTTCAGCACACACGGTGTTCATGTAATAGTGCACAGACTGTTCTTCACACACACCCATTGTTCGTGTAATAGTGCACAGACTGTTCTTCAGCACACACCCATTGTTCATGTAATAGTGCACAGACTGTTCTTCACACACACCCATTGTTCATGTAATAGTGCACAGACTGTTCTTCACACACACCCATTGTTCATGTAATAGTGCACAGACTGTTCTTCACACACACGGTGTTCATGTAATAGTGCGCAGACTGTTCTTCACACACACCCATTGTTCATGTAATAGTGCACAGACTGTTCTTCACACACACCGTGTTCATGTAATAGTGCACAGACTGTTCTTCACACACACCCATTGTTCATGTAATAGTGCACAGACTGTTCTTCACACACACCCATTGTTCATGTAATAGTGCACAGACTGTTCTTCACACACACCCATTGTTCATGTAATAGTGCACAGACTGTTCTTCACACACACGGTGTTCATGTAATAGTGCGCAGACTGTTCTTCACACACACCGTGTTCATGTAATAGTGCACAGACTGTTCTTCACACACACCCATTGTTCATGTAATAGTGCACAGACTGTTCTTCACACACACCCATTGTTCATGTAATAGTGCACAGACTGTTCTTCACACACACCCATTGTTCATGTAATAGTGCACAGACTGTTCTTCACACACACCCATTGTTCATGTAATAGTGCACAGACTGTTCTTCACACACACGGTGTTCATGTAATAGTGCGCAGACTGTTCTTCACACACACCGTGTTCATGTAATAGTGCACAGACTGTTCTTCAGCACACACCGTGTTCATGTAATAGTGCACAGACTGTTCTTCAGCACACACGGTGTTCATGTAATAGTGCACAGACTGTTCTTCACACACACCCATTGTTCATGTAATAGTGCACAGACTGTTCTTCACACACACGGTGTTCATGTAATAGTGCACAGACTGTTCTTCACACACCGTGTTCATGTAATAGTGCACAGACTGTTCTTCACACACACCGTGTTCATGTAATAGTGCACAGACTGTTCTTCACACACACCGTGTTCATGTAATAGTGCACAGACTGTTCTTCAGCACACACGGTGTTCATGTAATAGTGCACAGACTGTTCTTCACACACACCCATTGTTCGTGTAATAGTGCACAGACTGTTCTTCAGCACACACCCATTGTTCATGTAATAGTGCACAGACTGTTCTTCACACACACCCATTGTTCATGTAATAGTGCACAGACTGTTCTTCACACACACCCATTGTTCATGTAATAGTGCACAGACTGTTCTTCACACACACGGTGTTCATGTAATAGTGCGCAGACTGTTCTTCACACACACCCATTGTTCATGTAATAGTGCACAGACTGTTCTTCACACACACCGTGTTCATGTAATAGTGCACAGACTGTTCTTCACACACACCCATTGTTCATGTAATAGTGCACAGACTGTTCTTCACACACACCCATTGTTCATGTAATAGTGCACAGACTGTTCTTCACACACACCCATTGTTCATGTAATAGTGCACAGACTGTTCTTCACACACACGGTGTTCATGTAATAGTGCGCAGACTGTTCTTCACACACACCGTGTTCATGTAATAGTGCACAGACTGTTCTTCACACACACCCATTGTTCATGTAATAGTGCACAGACTGTTCTTCACACACACCCATTGTTCATGTAATAGTGCACAGACTGTTCTTCACACACACCCATTGTTCATGTAATAGTGCACAGACTGTTCTTCACACACACCCATTGTTCATGTAATAGTGCACAGACTGTTCTTCACACACACGGTGTTCATGTAATAGTGCGCAGACTGTTCTTCACACACACCCATTGTTCGTGAAATAGTGCACAGACTGTTCTTCACACACACGGTGTTCATGTAATAGTGCACAGACTGTTCTTCACACACACCCATTGTTCATGTAATAGTGCACAGACTGTTCTTCACACACACCGTGTTCATGTAATAGTGCACAGACTGTTCTTCACACACACCGTGTTCATGTAATAGTGTATAGACTTCTTCAGCACACACGGTGTTCATGTAATAGTGCACAGACTGTTCTTCACACACACCCATTGTTCATGTAATAGTGCACAGACTGTTCTTCACACACACCGTGTTCATGTAATAGTGCACAGACTGTTCTTCACACACACGGTGTTCATGTAATAGTGCGCAGACTGTTCTTCACACACACCCATTGTTCGTGTAATAGTGCACAGACTGTTCTTCACACACACCCATTGTTCATGTAATAGTGCACACTGTTCTTCACACACACCGTGTTCATGTAATAGTGCACAGACTGTTCTTCACACACACCGTGTTCATGTAATAGTGCACAGACTTCTTCAGCACACACGGTGTTCATGTAATAGTGCACAGACTGTTCTTCACACACACCGTGTTCATGTAATAGTGCACAGACTGTTCTTCACACACACCGTGTTCATGTAATAGTGCACAGACTGTTCTTCACACACACAGTGTTCATGTAATAGTGCACAGACTGTTCTTCGAACACTTTGCTCAACAACAACAAATTGTATTTATATAGCACCTTTAACATAGTAAAACATCCCATGGCGCTTCACGAGAGCGTTATCAAACAGAATTTGACACTGAGACACACGAGGAGATACTTGGGCAGATGACTAAAAGCTTGGTCAAAGTGATTGGTTTTGAGGAGCGTCTTAAAGGAGGAGAGAGAGGTAGAGCGGTTTAGGGAGGGAGTTCCAGAGCTTAGGGCCTAGGCAGCTGAAGGCACGGCCACCAATGGTTGAGCGATTATAATCAGGGATGCTCCAGGGGCCAGAATTGGAGTAACGCAGATATCTCAGAGGGTCGTAGGGCTGGAGGAGATTACAGAGATTTTTTTTTTAATTCGATGTGGGCGTCGCTGGCAAGGCCAGCATTTCTTGCCCATCCCTAATTGCCGTTGAGAAGGTGGTGGTGAGCCGCCTTCTTGAACCGCTGCAGTCCGTGTGGTGAAGGTACTTCCACAGTGCTGTTAGGAGGGAGTTCCATGATTTTGACCCAGCGACGATGAAGGACCGGCGATATACTTCTAAGTCAGGATGGTGTGTGACTTGGAGGGGAACTTGGAGGTGGTGGTGTTCCCATGCGCCTGCTGCCCTTGTCCTAGGTGGAAGAGGTCGCGGGTTTGGGAGGTGCTGCTGAAGAAGCCTTGGCGAGTTGCTGCAGTGCATCTTGTAGATGGTTCACACTGCAGCCTCGGTATGCTGGTGGTGGAGGGAGTGAATGTTTAAGGTGGTGGATGGGGTGCCAATCAAGTGGGCTGCTTTGTCCTGGATGGTGTCGAGCTTCTTGAGTGTTGTTGGAGCTGCACTCATCCAGGCAAGTGGAGATTATTCCATCACACTCCTTACTTGTGCCTTGTAGATGGTGGAAAGGCTTTGGGGAGCCAGGAGGTGAGACACTCGCCTCGACACTCGCCTCTGACCTGCTCTTGTTGCCACATTCTTTATGTGGCTGATCCAGTTAAGTTTCTGGTCAATGGTGACCCCCAGGATGTTGATGGTGGGGGATTCGGCGATGGTAATACCGTTGAATGTCATGGGGAGGTGGTTAGACTCTCGCTTGTTGGAGATAGTCATTGCCTGGCACTTCTGTGGCGCGAATGTTACCTGCCACTTATCAGCCCAAGCCTGAACGTCGTCCAGGTCTTGTTGCATGCGGGCATGGACTGCTTCATTATCTGAGGAGTTGTGAATGGCGCTGAACACTGTGCAGTCATCAGCGAACATCCCCATTTCTGACCTTATGTTGGAGGGAAGGTCATTGATGAAGCAGCTGAAGATGGTTGGGCCTAGGACACTGCCCTGAGGAACTCCTGCAGCGATGTCCTGGGGCTGTGATGATTGACTTTCAACCACCACAATCATCTTCCTATGTGCTAGGTATGACTCCAGCCAGTGGAGAGTTTTCCCTCTGATTCCCATTGACTTCAGTTTTACTAGGGCTCCTTGATGCCACACTCGGTCAAATGCTGCCTTGATGTCAAGGGCAGTCACTCTCACCTCAGAAAACATGGATGAGAATTTTAAAATCGAGGCGTTGCTTAACCGGGAGCCAATGTAGGTCAGCGAGCACAGGGGTGAAGGGTGAACGGGACTTGGTGCGAGTTAGGACACGAGCAGCCGAGTTTAGATGACCTCAAGTTTACGGAGGGTAGAACGTGGGAGGTCAAGTCTAGAGGTAACAAAGACATGGATGAGGGTTTCAGCAGAAGTGCTGAGGCAGGGGTGGAGTCGGGCGATGTGACGGAGGTGGAAGTATGAGGTCTTGTTGATGGAGTGGATCTGTGGTCGGAAGCTCATCTCGGGGTCAAATACGACACCAAGGTTGCGAACGGTCTGGTTCAGCCTCAGACAGTTGCCAGGGAGAGGGATGGAGTCGATGGGTAGGGAACGGAGTTTGTGGCGGGGCCCGAAGACAATGGCTTCGGTCTTCCCAATATATAGTTGGAGGAAATTTCTCCTCATCCAATACTGGATGTCGGACAAGCAGTGTGACAATTTAGAGACAGTGCAGGGGTCGAGGGAGGTGGTGGTGAGGTAGAGCTGGGTGTCTTCCCTAGATTTTAAAACTGGCAAACTCCTTTCCTCCCTTTTTCCTACAAGCAGTCAAAAGAGGCAAAACGTATGAATAAAGGTCTTTGAATTAGGGATGTAGCTGGCCCCTGATAGGACTGATAATGCTGTATCAGAACATAGGGCCCAGCAGGGAAAGAACGTCCCAGGAGGTAGTCTCAGGCAATCTGTAATCAGCTGCAGAATTACCTGCATTTTATATGTTTATATATTGCGTTTAGCGCTACCCGTCACTCTCCAGACGTCACATTTAATTTCAGATGTAAAACTGTCTTAAAAAAAAAGGAATCCAGTCATTGACCTGGAGTCTAAAACTTTACAAGCAATTTACTGAGTTCTAATTGACTCAAGCGCAATTTACAAGCAGCAGCGGAGTCTGAGTTCGCTGCTAAGCATCACAATGGTATTCCAGACTGCCCACGACCAAATCTGCGGGAGATCCACTTAATTACATAAGAAACTAGGGACATTTTAAAAGAGAAAGTAAATCGTACTAGCCAGCCATGGTGATATTTAGAGTGGCAGTTTGGACCACTCCCACCTTAGAGTTAGAAGGTCATGGGTTCAAGCCCCATTCCTGTACTTGAGCACATAACCTTGGTTGGCGCTCCAGTGCCGTACTGAGGGAGTGCTGCATTGTCAGAGGTGCCGTCTTTTGCTTGAGACGGTAAACTTCCTGCTTCAGAGCTGATGGTAATGCCATTGGATGTCATGGGGAAGTGGTTAGACTCTCTTGTTGGAGATGGTAATTGCCTGGCATTTGTGTCGTGGGAATGTCGGTTGCTACTTATCAGCTCAAGCCTGAATGTTGTCCAGGTCTTGCTGCATGCGGGCATGGAATGCTTCATTATCTGAGGAATTGCGAATGGAGCTGAACACTGTGCAATCATTAGCGAATAGCCCCACTTCTGACCTTATGTTGGAGGGAAGGTCATTGATGAAGCAGCTGAAGATGGTTGGGCCTAGGACACTGCCCTGAGGAACTCCTGCAGCGATGTCCTGGGGCTGAGATGATTGGCCTCCAACAACCACAACCATCTTCCTTTGTGCTCGGTATGACTCCAGCCAGTGGAGAGTTTTCCCCCCGATTCCCATTGATTTCAGTTTTACTAGGGCTCCTTGGTGCCACACTCGGTTGAATGCTTCCTTGATGTGAAGGGCAGTCGCTCTGACCTCCAATGTTATCTTTAAGCTGCGCGGCCACGCAGTGCGCTACAGTTCCTGTGCAGCCGGCTCACCGGCTTTTAAATAGGAAGAGCCGCACATGCGTAGTACTTTGAATGGGCTGTGCAGCCCCTTAAAGAGGCCGCGCACCCAAAAAAAAAAATAAAGGAAACATTGCTCACTTCACCTCTGGAATTCAGCTCTTTTGTCCACGTTTGGACCAAGGCTGTAATGAGGTCTGGTGCCGAGTGGTCCTGGCGGAACCCAAACTGAGCATCGGTGAGCAGGTTATTGGTGAATAAGTGCTGCTTCATAGCACTGTTGACGACTCCTTTCTTCACTTTGTTGATGATTGAGAGTAGGCTGATAGGGTGGTAATTGGCCAGGTTGGATGGGCTGAATGCTCATTGCAGCTCAGTCCTCGGGCAGTAATTTAAAGACTGAAGTTTTAGTTGCTAACACGCAAAACTGAAACGTTTACAGAGAGAAATTCTGATGGACGGGTTTGAAAAACTAAGAGGAATTTTGGGAGCAGAGTGTATGAGCTGTAAGTATGCTCCAGGACTGTGTGTAACCCAGAGGTACTGTTATTCCTGACTAGAACAAAAGATTTAACATCAACAAAGATGAGCTGAAATCCACCTCAAAGGCCATTGAGACTGTCCACAATCTGTGCTGCAATGAGAACAAAGGGGCTTCAGAGCTGGTTGCAGAACTGGGGACCCTCTATCAGTGTATTCGGTGAGTACCACAGGGTATGGGATCCTCTATCAGTGTATTCAGTGAGTACCACAGGGTATGGGACCCTCTATCAGTGTATTCAGTGAGTACCACAGGGTATGGGATCCTCTATCAGTGTATTCAGTGAGTACCACAGGGTATGGGATCCTCTATCAGTGTATTCGGTGAGTACCACAGGGTATGGGATCCTCTATCACTGTATTCAGTGAGTACCACAGGGTATGGGATCCTCTATCAGTGTATTCGGTGAGTACCACAGGGAATGGGATCCTCTATCAGTGTATTCAGTGAGTACCACAGGGACAGGCGACCCTCTGTACAACACCGAACCTCTGCCCACCCACCTTCCCCACCCCGCCACCACCCCCCGACCCCGTCTCTATACACACTAAATCCCTGTCCCCCCCCCCAATCTCTCTGTAATACACCGAGCCTCTGCTCCTCCTTCTCTCTATACAATAATAAACCACTGATCCCCACCCTCGTCTCTATATAACACTAAACCTCTGCTCCCAACCCCCAACCCATATCTCTGTTCATCCGTATCTAACCCATGCTGTACCTGCCTTGGGAGTGTTTAATGGGCCAGTGTAGAGGCAGCTTTACTCTGTATCTAACCCGTGCTGTACCTGACCTGGGAGTGTTTGATGGGACAGTGTAGAGGGAGCTTTACTCTGTATCTAACCCGTGCTGTACCTGCCCCGGGAGTGTTTGATGGGACAGTGTAGAGGGAGCTTTACTCTGTATCTAACCCGTGCTGTACCTGCCCTGGGAGTGTTTGATGGGACAGTGTAGAGGGAGCTTTACTCTGTATCTAACCCGTGCTGTACCTGCCCTGGGAGTGTTTGATGGGACAGTGTAGAGGGAGCTTTACTCTGTATCTAACCTGTGCTGTACCTGCCCTGGGAGTGTTTGATGGGACAGTGTAGAAACATAGAAACATAGAAGATAGGAGCAGGAGTAGGCCATTCGGCCCCTCGAGCCTGCTCCGCCATTCAATGAGATCATGGCTGATCATCCAAATTCAGTACCCTGTCCCTGCTTTCTCCCCCATATCCCTTGATCCCTTTAGCCTTAAGAAATATATCTAACTCCTTCTTGAATATATTTAATGAATTGGCCTCAACTGCCTTCTGTGGTAGAGAATTCCACAGGTTCACCACTCTCTGGGTGAAGAAATTCCTCCTCATCTCAGTCCTAAATGGCTTACCCCTTATCCTTAGACTGTGACCCCTGGTTCTGGACTCCCCCGCCATCGGGAACATCCTTCCTGCATCTAGTCTGTCGAGTCCTGTTAGAATTTTATAAGTTTCAATGAGATCCCCTCTCATTCTTCTAAACTCTAGCGAATACAAGCCCAATCGACCCAATCTCTCTTCATATGTCATTCCTGCCATCCCGGGTATCAGTCTGGTGAATCTTCACTGCACTCCCTCCATGGCAAGAACATCCTTCCTCAGATAAGGTGACCAAAACTGCACATAATACTCAAGGTGTGGTCTCACCAAGGCCCTGTACAACTGCAGCAAGACATCCTTGCCCCTGTACTCGAATCCTCTCGCTATGAAGGCCAACATACCATTTGCCTTCTTAACCGCCTGCTGCACCTGCATGCTTACCTTCAGCGACTGGTGCACAAGGACACCCAGGTCTCGTTGCACTTCCCCTTTTTCCAATCTATTGCCGTTCAGATAATAATCTGCCTTCCTGTTTTTGCCACCAAAGTGGATAACCTCGCATTTATCCACATTACACTACATCTGCCCAATCTCCCAGCCTGTCCAAATCATACTGGAGTTTCTCTGCAAACGTCATGCAGACGACACACAGCTTTACTCTGTATCTGACCCGTGCTGTACCTGCCCTGGGAGTGTTTGATTGGACTCAGTTGGATGCTGATACTGGGTGATGGAAGTGCTGGAAGTTTTTAAGCTCTGACACTGACCTCCTTCCTTGATGGGTACTAAATTCAGCAAAACCTATTAAGAAATGACAGGAATCTCTGGGACATGTTACTGAAATTCAGTGTAGCAATGGAAAGTGTTAGAATGGTGATGACTGAATGCTCTACCAGTCACTGTGCGATGAGCTGTGGGAGGCATGCCTGTGTATTCTACTTTGTGCCTGGTGACTATTTCTTTCTGCTTGTCAGGTTCCCAGTGGTGGCAATGGGAGTGCTGAAATGGGTTGACTGGACTGTGTCGGAGCCCAGCTATTTTCAGCTGCAGACAGACCATACGCCTGTTCATTTGGCCCTACTAGACGAGGTAACTGAGCTATATATAATCCCCATCCCATATCATTTGAGTGGCTTTAGTTTCCAATTTATTTTTTTGTGTTAAAACATAGGAGCTCCTCCCTGTGGTGAAGAATGTATCTAATTAAACAGCCGAGCTTCTGTCCCTGGTCTGTGTAGAGTTACTGATCCTAGGCGGGGCCAGTAGTTGGTTCGTTACTCGCTGCCCCCGATTCAGGGAGATGGAAAAATTAGCTGGGTTCCTGCTCCTGATCGCTATCCTTTTAGAAAGCGCATGTGTGGATGTCAGGTGAGCTCAAAACTGAAAACACCTTGCATTGTAACCCTGAAAAGCCCAAAGTGATCCTCAGTTAATCTCTTAAAAGCACCTATAGCATGTTCCAGGCATTTCAGGAGTGGTGTTTCTGATATCCATTTTAAACGCATCTTTCGTTAATGTCCATAGTTTGCTGATTTACTTTGAAGTACTAATCTGACTTTAGCCGATCTATAGTTATAATGATGTGGAGATGCCGGTGTTGGACTGGGGTGGACAAATGGGAGAAGTCGCACAACACCAGGTTATAGTCCAACAGCTTTATTTGAAATCACAAGCTTTCGGAGCGCTGCTCCTTTGTCAGGTGACTTCACCTGACGAAGGAGCAGCGCTCCGAAAGCTTGTGATTTCAAATAAAGCTGTTGGACTATAACCTGGTGTTGTGCGACTTCTCACATATAGTTAGAATGACAGCCTTAGCTCAGGGGTAGCACGCTGACCTTTGAGTCAGAAGGCTGTGGGTTCAAGCCCCACTCCAGACAGTGCGGCACTTCCTCAGATGAAGCCGCCTTTCAGGTGAGACGTTAAACTGAGGCCTCACCTGTCTGTTCAGGTGGCTGAGGGATATTATTGGGGTGGCGCAGGGCAGTTTTCTAACTCATGCTATACCTGAGCTGAGAATGCTCGATGCTGACACATGGGGGGGCCTGGAATGGAAAGTGTTCCATTCCCTAGCACCAACGTCCCCCCGCCTTAGTGAGCACAAGATTCGCACATAAAATAAAGTGAAAAGACAAAACAGCAGTTGCAAACCTGACGGCTGTAAATGCCCCACACAGTTTGCAAGTGTAAGTAAAGTTGCGGCCAGATGGATTCCACAGCGGGGTATAGAATCTGCGCTGGGGGGAACGAGGAATATTCTGGATTTGCCGGGACAGGAGGTGATATAAACCAGGAACATTCCAGACCTGCCAGGACTGAACAGCGATCAGGAAGGGGATGGATCCCTGCCTGGTATTTTGCTCCCTAACTGTGGGAGTGCTGAGGCCGGTTGTGGTGTTCCTACTGCTGCCGCAGCTGAGGTCAGCGAACTTGAGACTGAGCAGTGCCCCACCTCTCGACCACCCGGGGACCTGAGCTTGTAGTATTGTTGTTTTTTTGAATGCGTTTAGGACGGTGATTGTAATCGTCTTTGTTTGCTGTGTGTCTTTCTTCAGATCAGTACCTGCCACCAGCTCCTCCATCCCCAGGTACTGCAGCTCCTTGTAAAACTGTTTGAGACTGAACATTCCCAGCTTGACGTCATGGAGCAGGTAATCCTCCCGTCGTCCGGGATCAGCGGAGGGCTTTTGGAGAGGGAACGGAAATACCCAGCAAAAAAAAATGCCCAGCAATTGTCAGGTGTTTTTTTTTACTACTGGGCTGGGACTGGGGTTCAAGTCCAGTCACACAGAGGATGAAGGCCCCACTCTGGTGGAGACTGGAAAGCATGGTGTGATTATATTAGCGCGGGATTTCGGCTTGGTCTTGTCCTTGCAGAGAGGATTAAGGCTCCATTCTGCATCTGTGAAGGGCCCTCCATTGGTCAGTTGTAGCCCAATGTTCACAAGATCTGAATCCATGGGATGAATTTACCTTGAAATTCAGCACAATTGGCACGAATGAGGAACCTCACATACGGTGTAAGGATGTACATTGTGTTACATGGCAAACTCTTGCTGGTACAACGTGGGTAATCATTAGTAGAGCTTTAGGTGCATTGTGACAGGTGGAGCTCCGGTGCAGTTATGCCATACTGCGTATCTCCGAGGTAGCACTTGACTGTACTGGTCGCAAACAGTGTGGGGAAACTTCCTATTCCTTACTTCTCCCTGTGAGAGAGTTCAGTTCCATCCTGTGAGGGCGAGATCCCCCCCAATGGAAAGCCCTCTTTTTTGGGCCTTCTTTCTAGAACAGTTTGGGGTCAAGGGCGAAAGATTCTACACGGCACTGTTAGAGTAAATACCTGTGCAACTTCACGGGTCCTCTGCTGATTTCCTGTTTTGTGGAGAGGCCCTCTGATTAGGTCTTCTGCCCATTCATGATAAAGGTCAGAGACTGACGCCTGCTTCACCCTTTTCTGAAAGGGCTACTTAAAGGTTTAGTTCCATTTCCCCACCCCATGGTCACCCAGTGCACAAGACAAGCAGGTTGGATCACCCTCTTGGTTCACCTACTCCTGCAGCAACCCCAGAGCCTCCCAGCTTTCTCCTGACCCTCACTTCCATGTCTCTGACTTTGAAGTGATTATCCGGATAGGGGGATAGGGGGTGGGTGGCGGAAGTTCACTCAGTGTTTAAGACGTTTTCTTTGTGTTTACCGCTAGCTGGAGTTGAAGAAAACCCTGCTGGACAGGATGGTCCACCTGTTGAGTCGTGGCTATGTCCTGCCCGTGGTCAGCTATATCCGCAAGTGTTTGGAGAAACTGGACACGGACATCTCACTCATCAGATACTTCGTCACGGAGGTTAGCAGCTTGCGCGGTGATTTACTGCAGTGGTTGCTGAACGCACAAGGGCATCGGACAGACAAGTTTGACAGCAGAATCTGGGTTTACAGATGTGTGCTGTTGTTGTGGCCAAAGTTTCCCCCTGCCGTCCCGAAGGTGCCGACTCAAGACAGGGATGCAGTCCTACGGGCATCAGCTGCCCTCTGTCACCTCACCCAAGTGGTCATTCTTCTTGACTGAGCCCAGATGGCAAGTATTAGCACAGGCTGTGCTGCCATAGGGGGCATCACAGCCAAGCCTGACCCTGTGCTCACCTAATGTCCAGACGTGTGCACGTCACAGCAGGCAGCGATCCGGACTGGGAGGCCTGGCTGAGTGGCACCCCCTGATGAATGGAAGCTGGGACATTCAGCCCCTTGTGGTGGGATTACACGGGAGTTTGATCAATACCTGAGAGGGTGTGTCTCACCAGGAACTGGAAATGGAACTCGGCGATTGATACAAAATGTCCCTTCCTGGATTCAGGATTCTGTTACTTGTGCATGTCATCCCCGTATCATTGTAGGGCGGGAGCCCCAGGATCTGGCCTTTAATCTGATAGCAAAATTGAAGCCCATGGGATTAAAGGGATAGTGGCAGCGTGGATACAAGATTGGCTAAGGGGCAGGAAGCAGAGAGTAGTGGTGAAAGATTGATTTTCAAACTGGAGGAAAGTATACAGTGGTGTTCCCCAGGGGTCGGTTTTAGGACCACTGCTCTTTTTGATATATATAAATGACCTGGACTTGGGTATACAGGGCATAATTTCAAAGTTTGCAGATGACACATAACTCGGAAATGTAGTTAAACGATGAAGAGGATAGTAACAGACTTCAGGAGGACACAGACAGACTGGTGAAATGGGCAGACACGTGGCAGATGAAATTTAACGCAGAGAAGTGTGAAGTGATACATTTTGGTAGCAAGAATGAAGAGAGGCAATATAAACTAAATGGTATAAATTTAAACAGGGTGCAAGAACAGAGAGACCTGGGGGTGTATGTAAACAAATCTTTGAAGGTGACAGGACAAGTTGAGAAGGCCGTTAAAAAAGCTAATGGGATCCTGGGCTTTATTAATAGAGGTCATGATGTGGAGATGCCGGCGTTGGACTGGGGTGGACAAAAATGAGAAGTCGCACAACACCAGGTTATAGTCCAACAGATTTATTTAATTTTACAAGCTTTCGGAGCGGTTCGCTCCTTCCTCAGGTAGGGTAGCAGTGAGAGAATCTCCCAGAATTCACAATATAAACACAGAGAAAATCTATTCAAATCTTTCCCTACATCAAAGACACACTAAGAGCACAGCCAAGACAATGAGATGTGTCCCAGGGGGTCCAACGTGTCAAAACACCTGCTGGCTGCATATCCTGTCAATTTGTGTTGGTTCTTGTGTTAGTCTTTTAAAAAAAAAACACCTGGAAAGACCGGCCGTGATGTCAAGTCACGTTCTGTATCGTGACATGAACCCGATATCGCGATTGAGGCCATCCTCATGAGTGCGGAACTTGGCTATCAGTTTCTGCTCTATGATTTTGCGCTGTCGTGTATCCCGAAGGCCGCCTTGGAGAACGCTTACCCGCAGATCCGAGGCTGAATGCCCCTGGCTGCTGAAGTGTTCCCCGACTGGGAGGCAACCCTCCTGCCTCCCAGTCGGGGAACACTTCAGCAGCCAGGGGCATTCAGCCTCGGATCTGCGGGTAAGCGTTCTCCAAGGCGGCCTTCGGGATACACGACAGCGCAAAATCATAGAGCAGAAACTGATAGCCAAGTTCCGCACTCATGAGGATGGCCTCAATCGCGATATCGGGTTCATGTCACGATACAGAACGTGACTTGACATCACGGCCGGTCTTTCCAGGTGTTTTTTTTTTAAAAGACTAACACAAGAACCAACACAAATTGACAGGATATGCAGCCAGCAGGTGTTTTGACACGTTGGACCCCCTGGGACACATCTCATTGTCTTGGCTGTGCTCTTAGTGTGTCTTTGATGTAGGGAAAGATTTGAATAGATTTTCTCTGTGTCTATATTGTGAATTCTGGGAGATTCTCTCACTGCTACCCTACCTGAGGAAGGAGCGAACCGCTCCGAAAGCTTGTAAATTAAATAAATCTGTTGGACTATAACCTGGTGTTGTGCGACTTCTCATTTTTATTAATAGAGGCATAGAGTACAAAAGCAAGGAAGTTATGCTAAACCTTTATAAAACACTGGTTAGGCCCCAGCTGGAGTATTGTGTTCAATTCTGGGCACCACACTTTATGAAGGAGGTGAAGGCCTTAGCGAGGGTGCAGAAGAGATTTACTAGAATGGTACCAGGGATGAGGGTTTTCAGTTATGCGGAGAGACTGGAGAAGCTGGGATTGTTCTCTTTAGAGCAGAGAAGGTTAAGAGGAGATTTGATAGAGGTGTTCAAAATCATGAACGGTTTTGATAGAGTAAATAAGGAGAGACTGTTTCCAGTGGCAGGAGGGTCGGTAACCAGAGGACACAGATTTAAGGTGATTGGCAAAAGAACCAGAGGCGACATGAGGAAACATTTTTCACTCAGCGAGTTGTTGTGATCTGGAATGCGCTGCCTGAAAGGGCGGTGGAAGCAGATTCAATAATAACTTTCAAAAGGGAATTGGATAAATACTTGAAGGGGAAACATTTACTTGGCTATGGAGCAGGACTAATTGGCTAGCTCTACCAAAGAGCCGTCACGGGCACGATGGGCTGAATGGCCTCCTTCTGTGCTTTATCATTCTATGATTCTATTCTATGCTTGCAGGTGCTGGATGTCATTGCCCCTCCGTACACCTCGGACTTTGTCCACCTCTTTCTCCCGATCCTGGAGAACGACAGCATTGTTGGCACAATTAAAACCGAGGGGGAGTGTGATGCTGTGGCAGAGTTCATCGGTAAGTGGGGGAGCAGGGTTACACAGGGGTGGAGAGAAAAGCCATGAGTTCTGGAAATAGAAGAAATAAAAGAAACGTAAAATTCTGGAATTGTAGGGCCATCCGCATCCGAAAGAGAGAAGCCAGGTGTGGGTGGTTTGCTTCATCAGACGGTTATTACTTAAGCCCGAAATCTAGGCTGACACTCCAGCGCAGTGCTGAGGGAGCACTGCACTGTCGAAGGTGCCGTCTTTCGGATGAGACGTTAAACCGAGGCACCTCAGCCGTCTCGGTGGATGTAAAAGATCCTCTGGCCCTATTTCGACGAGCAGGGGAGTTTTCCCCAGTGTCCTGGTCATCATTTATCCCTCAACCAACATCTCTAGTTCTGTCCAGTTATACTTAACCCCCAGTAAGATATCTGTGAATAGACCGTTCACAGAAGCATCGTTGTATCTGCTCATTCAGATCTGAGCAGGAGCCTGGTGTTCGATGTATTGTTGAGTGAGTAGAGCCCCTCCTCTTGCAGTTGATAACATTTCTTGTGGAGCCATATGTTGTTTTTGTTTATTTAGCGGGGAATAGGTTAAAGTGCTAGTTTCTGCCGCCACGCCTGACGATTTTCACCCCATCTCTCCTGAATCTTGCTGGGAGACACTTCCTCCCACACTGACAAGTGGCCTTGCCCCATAGGTGAGTCCAGACAGTGAGTGTTGTCAGGCTGGTTGTCCGGGCCCAGTCCTGGCCTTGCGGCTAAAAAAGCAGTTTATCTGGTCATTTATCACATTGCTGTTTGTGGCACCTTGCTCTGTGCAAATTGGTTGCTGCATTTCCCTACAGTGACTACACTTCACGTGCGCTTTTCAGCAGTGGTGAAGAGATGGCAAAACCCCCACCCCTTGTGTGTCAGATAACGTTGTGGAATTCCTGCTCAGGAGGATAAAATCATAGAAATTTACGGCACAGAAGGAGGCCATTCGACCCTCCGAAAAAGTGCGATCCAGCCTAATCCCACTTTCCAGCTCTTGGTCCGTAGCCCTGCAGGTTACGGCATTTCAAGTGCATATCCAAGTAATTTTTAAATGTGATGAGGATTTCTGCCTCTACCACCCTTTCAGGCAGTGAGTTCCAGACCCCCCACCACCCTCTGGGTGAAAAAAAGTTCTCCTCAACTCCCCTCTAATCCTTCTATCAATTACTTTAAATCTATGCTCCCTGGTTATTGACACCTCTGCTAGGGGAAATAGGTCCTTCCTATCCACTCTATCTAGGCCCCTCATAATTTTATACACCTCAATAAGGTCTCCCCTCAGCCTCCTCTGTTCCAAAGAAAACAACCCCAGCCTATCCAGTCTTTCCTCACAGCTAAGATTCTCCAGTCCTGGCAACATCCTCATAAATCTTCTCTGTACCCTCTCTAGTGCAATCATATCTTTCCTGCAATGTGGTGACCAGAACTGTACGCAGTACTCTAGCTGTGGCCTAACTCGTGTTTTATACAGTTCAAGGAGGCTGTGCTTGATAGGAGTTACATCAAGCACAGCCACGATGGGCCGAATGGCCTCCTTCTGTGCCGTGTGATTCTATGATCTACCATCAGAATGTCCTTGAGATGCACTCCTTTGGTCCACCAACGTTATGGAGTGTTAGGGCCTGGCTTCTTCCTTGTGATATTCCGCATGGTGAAATGCTGATCTCCCCCAATCCATCCAAGGAAACGTTACGAGTGAGGTAAAGGCAGTGGTGCACATCTCCCAGTGGCTGGGTGAAAGCAGCATTGGCAGTGAACACCAGATCACCAGATTCCTTCTCTCCCCTTGGCTGGTCGGGAAGGGAATGGATTGGTAATGTTATGTGACTGTAAACACTAAATGAAAGTTCTGTGTAATGTGTACTTCCAGCGCACTGCAAATCCAACTTCATCATGATGAACTAGCACCATGAAGAAGGCATAGCAATGTTGACGGGAGCAGAGATTAGCCTGAGCCAGACCAACAAGAGGACGCGCGAGAGACCTTCTGAGCAGTGAGAGTGATGGGACAAGGCGGAATATCCTGCACAGTGTCTGTGGCACTTGTCCACACTATAAAACTGACACAGGAATTACTGAGTGAGAACCATTCAGTCTGCTAGAGGAATAATCGGTAGATTTTATATATTTTTTTTACGTAATTGACGGCTAATGGGGAAATGTAGAAACTGTGTTTTTCCTTTTTTCTGTAACTGAGTCTGAAGATTATACAGTGTTTGTAAGTGGTGTGGTCAAAATAAATATTGGGGCCGCCCTGTTTCCAGGAGTGACTTGACTTCCAAATATGTTTTTAAAAAATGTTTCCTCATATTTCCTAACTCCTGATACACAGCTTTGCTCCGTGTGTCTCTGGCTATCCATTAACAGTGACCCCACCCCCCCGTGAGACTTTGCTAGAATTGATGTCCAGGTGAAGAAAGAAAGGTGTTAGGAGAAGAGACTATCCCAGCATCCACTATCGAGCTGATGAAGGCGATCGGTTCTAATAATGACTCTGGATTTATATAATGCCGCATCACATTGAAATATCACTTTTGAGGTGCACTGGGTCTTGTTCTGTAGTTTTTTTCTCTTCCAGCAAGGAAATTCTTGGCTTCTACTCAAAACTAGGATGGCGCATTTGCTATCAGGACTTCAGGGTGTGGATATCACAGACACAGACCCCTGTCCCGGAGCTCAGGGTGGGGATATCACAGACCCCTGTCCCGGAGCTCAGGGTGGGGATATCACAGACACAGACCCCTGTCCCGGAGCTCAGGGTGGGGATATCACAGACACAGACCCCTGTCCCGGAGCTCAGGGTGGGGATATCACAGACCCCTGTCCCAGAGCTCAGGGTGGGGATATCACAGACCCCTGGCCCAGAGCTCAGGGTGGGGATATCACAGACACAGACCCCTGTCCCGGAGCTCAGGGTGGGGGATATCGCAGGCACAGACCCCTGTCCCCGAGCTCAGTGTGGGGATATCACAGACACAAACCCCTGTCCCCGAGCTCAGGGTGGGGATATCACAGACACAGACCCCTGTCCCGGAGCTCAGGGTGGGGATATCACAGACCCCTGGCCCAGAGCTCAGGGTGGGGATATCACAGACACAGACCCCTGTCCTGGAGCTCAGGGTGGGGATATCACAGACCCCTGGCCCAGAGCTCAGGGTGGGGATATCACAGACCCCTGGCCCAGAGCTCAGGGTGGGGATATCACAGACCCCTGGCCCAGAGCTCAGGGTGGGGATATCACAGACACAGACCCCTGTCCCGGAGCTCAGGGTGGGGGATATCACAGACCCCTGTCCCGGAGCCGAGTGTTGAGTTCTCTGTGGCGGTCCCTTCAGTTGTACAGCAGCTCCCTCACAGTGACAGAGGCGGTTGGTGGCTTGGCTCTGTAGAACACGTGGGGATGGCTTGACGCTGCCATGTTGTACATGACGCATAATAGTGAAATTTCACTTTTCGTCCATTCAAGCCGCTGGCCAAAAGACTGCCGCTGTAAGTAGATTTAGGTTTGCGTGACTGGGTGCAGCGGGCTGTACCCACTGAGTGTTCTGGTTTCCTTTAAAGTAATTAAGGCCCAGTATACATACACATGTACATGTCATGCGCTGAGTACCTAGGTCTATGCAGTGATACTTAGGTCTCGGAGGACACCTAAGCACCACTGACTGGCGCTGGTGCATTTGACACCTGCCCTAGAATAAAAGGGGAGAATCTTATCCATGCGCCCTCTGGACTGCTTCATTCACAGGAGCAGCTCTGCTGTCTGAAGGAAGCCTCAGATTGCAGCTGCTGATGTTCGTGTCACTTTTTGTTCTCGATTTAGTGGCTACAAAAGGTCAGATCAGTTCCTCACAGTGAAACGTCAGCCTTAAATAGCAAACAAAGATCCCCAAACTTTCTTTTCCTCCTTGCTGCTGTGGGCACTGGCTCCCTCCGGCTCCTCGCCGAGTTGCCCATTCATGTTCTGTAAACCCGTACAGTGAATGCTGACTCTGCGTTACCCGATTGGATGGCACAAACAGCCTTTTCTCCCCCCCCCACCCCGTCTCCAATATTTTTTATGATTTATAAAGGAAAGTGTACAAAGGAAAATGCCCCTATAATTTTTATCCCAGGGTTGCTTGCAGCAGTGTCTGGGAGTTTTAATCTTTAATTCCTGCAGACTCCAGGACAATTCTGGAGAGTTGGCAAATGGCAACCCTACTGAGAGCGCCACAGCATCAACCTCTGTTGTGTGTGCGCTTCGCCCTCACATGATCCAGTGTCACCTGTGACCTTTCGTGGTGAGTTTAACTTCTGCATTCTACCTAACAATAAACTGTTGCAGTAATTCCCAGCAAAAGGGGAACAGACTTTGGCAACAGCTGTTAAACTGGGCATGGTTTTGTCTAAATATAAATTGTGTCGGGGAAATAATTCTGGTGGAAATCCCCATCCTGTGCTTGTTATTAATTAGCAGATGTTTTGTTTAGTCTTTCAATAGCCAACGTACCCTCTAGAGTTATTAAAAATATACATTTTTAATTAAAATGCCACCGGATAATTATTTTTTAAATTAAAGAGTGAATCTCATCCAAATGTGATTTAAAATACAAAATGGCTGCCATGATCAAACAGCCTGTCACAGGTAAGTACAGTTTCCTTGGTCATCTCCCCTGCTGTTACTCATATTAAGTCAGTGATGCACAGTTTTATAAGAACAGTTGTATTGTACTATTGTAATAATGTCTGAACTGGATTTCTAAATATATAATCATTCTGTTATGTTAAAATCAGCCAGTTGTCTCAAACATTCAGGCAGCAGAAATGAAACCAGGCTGGTTGCCTTGGTAATCAGGAGTGTTAACTAGCTATCCTGAGAGTGAGTCACAGTTGAGACATACCAGTTTCGATACTCCTTTTCTGTGGCTTTGAAACGATGGGAAAAACCCCAGGAAATCATTCCATTGAAATGTTTAATCGTTGACATTAGCTGTTTAAGGCTATGAACGAGAATTGTTTTCATTTGGTGTTGATTGCTAGCTTATGTGGGTGAATTAAAATGAGAGGCATGTTGTTTGCCCCCAATTCTAAAGGTGGGTCCAGTTCGTGGCCTTCAGTGATCAACAGCTCAGCAAGCTAAACCCCAACAGCACAGAGTAAGGCAGGTGACAGGAGTTTGTGTGTCTCTCAGACAGACTGGGCAAAGAGGTCTAATAGCAAGGAACAGAAAAACCAGCTATCTTTCTTAGAGTCAGAGAATGATCCAGCACAGAAGGATGCCATTCGACTCATTGTGCCTGTGCCGGCTCTTTGAAAGAGCTATCCAACTAGTCCCACTCCCCCCTGCTCTTTCCCCAAAGCCGTGCAAATTTTTTCCCTTCAAGTATTTATCCAATTCCCTTTTGAAAGTTACTGTTGAATCTGTTTCCACCGCCCTTTCGGGCAGTGCATTCCAGATCATCATAACTCTCTGTGTAAAGAAATGTTTCCTCATGTCGCCTCTGGTTCTTTTGCTAATCACCTTAAATCTGTGTCCTCTGGTTACCGGCCCTTCTGCCACTGGAAACAGTTTCTCTTTATTTACTCTTATCAAAACCATTCATGATTTTGAACTCTTCTATCAAATCTCCTCTTAACCTTCTCTGCTCTAAGGAGAACAACCCCAGATTCTCCAGTCTCTCCACATAACTGAAGTTCCTCATCCCTGGTACCATGCTAGTAAATATCTTCTGTACCTTCTCTAAGGCCTTGATATGCTTCCTAAAGTGTGGTGCCCAGAATTGGACACAATACTCCAGCTGAGGCCTAACCAGTGTTTTATAAAGATTTAGCATGGCTTCCTTTCTTTTGTAGTCCATGCTTCTATTAATAAAGCCTTATATGCTTTTTTTAACAGTCCTGCCACCTTCAAAGAGTTGTGTACATACACCCTCAGGTCTCTCTGTTCCCGCACCCCGTTTAAAAATATATCATTTACTTTATACTGCCCCATCTAATTCTTCCTACCCAAATGTATCACTTTGGAATAGCTTAACTTGAAAGTGGGCTCACACTTAGAGATTTGGTAAGGTTATTTTTCATAATCCGAGAAGAATAGGAAGTTGACCATTTTCACTGTCAAACTGTGAACTGTTCATTCGTGTACTTCATGTATAATAAACCAGTTTATTGGTTTGAAATTGGAAAAACACTAAAGACTATTCACAACTTTCTTAGAGAGGGGAATGCGCTTTGCAGCACATGCGTTAACTAGATACAGCCCCCACCTCAAGTATCTGATCACTGAGATAATCGCACTTAAACAAGGTGAGAAGAACTGATTGAAGTTGCTTGAAAACCTAACTTTGCCTGAAATCAGCGGAACTTTGAAAACTGTGAATAAAGAGGATTCAGTAATGAAGGTAATCGCACTTTAACAAGGTGTGGAAAGCTTATTGTAATGCTCAAAATAGCAGGCACGGTTACTACATTGCAAATGGCATCTTTGTGTAATTGACTTCTATGGTGATGGCAAATGGTTATGGTTAATCGCCCGGTATAGACGGTTGCCCGCCATAAGCTTTGGCGGTATAATTGGTGAGGACTGTATTGGTAATAAAAAGTGCACTCTGCATCATAGAGGACATGAGGTCCACTTACAGTGGTAATGCTCGGATATAACATCCTGTCTTGCTAAAGTTCCCACAGACTGACACTTACAACCTTCTGACTCCTACCTCAGGAAGGGAGCTACATAACCAAATTGACCTTTGATTAATTACATCATCTGAAATAAGATTCTCTTTTATAACATTTGTAAATTGGAAGATTTACAAAATCTGTTTAACATTTTCAGGATGTGGGCGTCGCTGGCAAGACCAGCATTTATTGCTCATCCCTAGTTGCCCTTAAGCAGGTGATGGTGAGCCACCTTCTTGAACCGCTGCAGACCGTGTGGTAAAGGTACTCCCAGAGTGCTGTTAGTTAGGGAGTCCAAGGATTTTGACCCAGCGACAATGAAGGAACGGCGATATATTTCCAAGTCAGGATGTTGTGTGACTTGGAGGGGAACTTGGTGGTGGTGGTGTTCCCATGTGCCGGCTGCCCTTGTTGTTCTAGGTCATAGAGCTCACGGATTTGGGAGGTGCTGACCAAGAAGCCTTGGTGAGTTGCTGCAGTGCACCTTGTAGATGGTACACACTGGTCCAGTTAAACTTCTGGTCAGTGGTGACCCCCAGGATGTTAATGGTGGAGATTTGACGACGGTAACACCGTTGAATGTCATGGGGAGGTGGTTAGACTCTCTTTTTGGTGACCATCATTACCTTGCACTTGTGAAGTGTGAATGTTACTTGCCACATATTAGCCCAAACCTGAATGTTGTCCAGGTCTTGCTGCTTGCATGCAGGAGTGCTTCGTTATCTGAGGAATTGTCAATGGAACTGAACATTGTTCAATCATCAGCGAACATCCCCACTCTGTCCTCATGATGGAGGAAAGGTCATTGATGAAGCAGCTGAAGATGGTTGGGCCTAGGACACTGCCCTGAGAAACCCCTGCAGCGATGTCCTGGGGATGAGATCATTGACGTCCAACAACCATAACCATCTTCCTTTGTGCTAGGTATAACTCCAGCCAGTGGAGAGTTTTCCCCCTGATTCCCATTGACTTCAGTTTTACTAGGGCTCCTTGATACCACACGGTCAAATGCTGCCTTGATGTCAAGGGCAGTCACTCTCACCTCACCTCTGGAATTCAGCTCCTTTGTCTGTGTTTGGACCAAGGCTGTAATGAGGTCTGGAGCACAGTGGACCTGGCGGAACCTAAACTGAACATCGGTGAACAGGTTATTGGTGAGTAAGTGATGCAAGATAGCACTGCATGCGAAACATGCAGAGATTTTTCACTACAATACTTCTGGTGCACTGGAAGTGTTGTGCGGGAATAGAGTTTGTTTATTCTGCGAGGCATCGAGCGTAAATACAAGTGAGATGGACACGGATCCAAAAAAAACCCACGCCTGTGATTTTCAAAGGGCGTTTTAATTCATATTGTGGCTTTAGCCTCTTTGAACCAAATATCATTCTCTCATCAGTTTCCCTTTACAAGGTTCCAGCTATGTTTAAAAAAAAATCACTTCTGCACTCAATGCAGTTCTCTCTCAGTCCTGAAGCACAGTATGTAAATGCATTTGCATACCTCAGTTATTTACATTTTTGATTACCACTTAAAAAATTTATTTTTAAAAGTTCCATTCCTACGAAGAGTAGACTTGCTGTCTGCACCATGTCAAACTACTTCAGGATGGGGTCCCCGTAGGCGCAGTCGTCCTCTATTGCTAGGTTGTAGAAGTTTCCTTTTCCTTCCTTGTAGACACTAGTGACGATTCGCAGCCAACCTTTTTCCCCCTGAAACAGTAACCCACAGAGTTAATGTGGTCACGGCCGAAGGACAGCCGGCAGTCTTGTCGGGTGTAGTCTCTCCGTGAATGAGTTACATTTACAAAAACAAGATTTGGGAGGCCTCCCCCCTAATCCTCAGCTGGCTGAGGAAGCATTTTCTTTAATAGCTGAAGGCTGACGCATGTGGAAATCCATCACTGTGCTCAAAAATCTCCCAAACCAAGCTACTGAGAAATCCATACTGGGTAGAGGGTTAAAGGGTTAAATTATGGAGGACAGGTTGCATAAACTTAGGCTGGTATTACCTTGAGTTTAGAAGGTTGAGGGGAGATCTGATCGAGCTGTTTAAAATGATAAAGGGATTCAACAGGTTAGGTACGGAGAAACTATTTCCTCTAGTGCGGGAATCCAGCACAAGGGGGCATAATCTTTAAACTTAAAGCTGGCCCATTCAGGAGTGAAATCAGGAAGCACTTTTTCCACACAAAGGTTAGTAAAATTCTGGAACTCGCTCCCAAAAGGCTGCAGATTATAGGGGACAATTGAAATTTTCAAGACTGAGATTGATCGATTTTGCTTAGGTAGGGGGAGCAAGGGATATGGAGCAAAGGCTGGTAAATGGAGTTGAGGTACAGATCAGCCATGATCTAACTGAATGGCGGAGTAGGCACGATATGAAATGCACACTCTACCCCTAGAGGGATGCACCCTACCTACCCAAGTCCTCGGTGCAGGTTGGAAAAAAACAAAGCTTGGGGACCCAGCTTCTTCCCCCTCAGCCAAGTATGTGGAGAGTGTCTACAGGAATTTACCCAGCTAAAAGCCCAGAGCACTGGTAAGCTTCTTGCCGTTTATTAGGGCATTAATTAGCTCTCTGGCTTTCAGGGTTATCTTTATCTGGAGCTGAGTGGGAAGAATCCCAGCCCCAGTGACAGCGTCCATGTCCCATTAATGAGCCTGTCTGTCTGGTTAATCCTTAACATTGCCCTGGAGTACTGAGACCTGCCTTGTTCAGATATCGGATTATCAACCCTGCCCCAGAGATCTGGCTCAGTCACAATCTTCTATCGCCAGGCATGTCATCTTTAAGCCAACTTGTTGGTTATTAGTGTGGCTTTAAGGCTTCCCTAGATAGACAGCAGGGACTAGGAAGTCCTCTCAGGTGGCAGTGAGCAACACAACTCTCCATGAAATCTGTGAATGCTTTGCTACCAACCTAACCACAGCAGGGATACACACTCTACCCCAACAAGTGGTGGTTCCACCAGCTGCAGATCCTGAGCTTCGACAGTAGATACTTGCCTCTGGAGCCCAATCATGGTAGCCACCCACCTGTGGATATACCATCACGTGTTCTTACACCTGGCCTGCAGTAGCAAGTCTCATGAGCTGTACAGTAGTCATCCACTCTCAGTATGGTGCAAGGACCTACACAGGACAACCTGTGATATGCCAGCCTCTTGCTGTTGTAGATGTCCAAGTCCAATGTTGTGAGCCAGGCTTACACAACACCAAGTACTTGCTCCAGGACCTCCTCTGAGGGACATTGGCAAAGAGACATTACCCACTGTGAGGCTCACTCTCCTTCCAGAGTGCCTAGTGACTGCAGCCCTCCCTCCCTGCACCAGGTCCCTTCTCTGTCACAAACCATCTCACTAAGTCAGTGAGCAGCTGAGCCATACAGAGCAGGAGGCTCCCAGGTTTGATTCCCAGTCTGTGCCGAGGTAGCTGTTCCCAGCAACAATGGTGGGTGTTGGTGCTGCATTTGGCCTCAATGTCCCTGGGTTGAGTTCATCCAGGATTCCCACTCCTCCACAATTCAGTGACTCCTGCTGGAAAGTGTGCATGTGACAATCAGGCCCCCTGCAGTCTGATATTGAGTCTGAACTTTCAAACAGGTACAGGATAGAGAAGTACACAGCAGGGTACAAGCCCTTGGGTCAGAGGTTGGACTCTTGCATCTAAATCAAATGGTTGTGGGTTCAAGCTCCACTCCAGAACACATCTGTGCTTACACTTCAGTGCTGTACTGTCGGAGGTGCCGTCTTTCGGATGAGATGTTAACTCAAGGCCCTGCCTGCCCTCTCAGGTGGATGTAAAAGATCCCATGGCACTGTTGGAAGGAGAGGAGGGGAGTTCTCCCCGGTGTCCTGGCCAATGTCTATCCCTCAATCAATATCACTAATGACCTGCAACACTCACTATACAAAGCTCACCCATGAAGAATCACCACTTGGGGTGAAGTACTGGAGAGCACTAGTTTAAACCCATGTCCCAACAAGAGTCAGCACTTTCAGGGGAGATGGGGTGGGGGGGGGTGGGGGGAAGGTTTGGAAATAAATAAATTGAGGTGGGATTACGGACTCTGTATCAAATGGTGCCTGCCAATCACAAGAAGGCTTGGATCCACCACATACTGGTACTTCAAGGTCATACGTAGATGAAGTCAGAGTGATTTTGCCCTTCGACTTTACACATCCTGGACTTGGGGCTGGTGGATTTAGCCGTGCCCCATTGACCTGTGAGTGACACTGTAAAACGCATTGGTGAATTAGCCTCAGTCAGAATAAAACAGCTGAAGTTTTCCTTTATGTCCGACTTCAAAGAACATCCTTTACAGTACTCTTTCCTCCCCCCCCCCCCCCCCCTCAAACCCAAGCCAACCAACAAAGCTCAAAGCTGCTGAACAGCCTGGGAATGCGATGACAAATCTGGGCAGCACTTACCCATGGGTCACCCCAGGAGTTGCGCACAATCCAGTATTCAACTCCGTCCTCGTCGACGCCCCAGCCTGCCACTGACACGATATGGTTTATGGTAGAGTCTGTATGGTACTCCATATACACTCCTCCAGTGTAGGCGTCCAGCTTCTCTGTAGCCATAATGCCGCAACTACAAGGAATCAGATGAAAGCATTCACCAATTACAACCAGCTCTGAGATTGAGTCTCAACTTTCAAACAAGCACAGGATAGAGCCGTACACATACCGGGCAGCAGGTTACAAGGCCCTCGAGTGTCAGCCTTGGGTTAGAGGTAGGACTCTCGCCTCGGTGTCAAATGGTTGTAGGTTCAAGCCACATTCCAGACACTTGAGCACATCTGTGCTGACACATTAGTGCTGTATGCTTGGAGGTGCTGCTCTTCAGATGAGACGTTAAACCGAGGCTCCATCTGCCCTCTCAGGTGAATGTAAAAGATCCCATGACACTATTCCAAGAAGAGAAGGGGAGATCTCCCCAGTGGCCTGGCCAATATTTATCCCTCAATTAACATCACCCAAAAAACCCCCCCAAATTATCTGGTCATTTATCCCAGCTGTTTGTGGGACCTTACTGTATGCAAATTGGCTGCTATGTTTCCCTACATTACAACAGTGACTACACTTCAGAAGTACTTCACTGGGTGTGAAGTGTGTCGGGACATCCTGAGGTGGTGAAAGGCTCAGAATAAATGCAAAATCTTCCTTTCTTTCAGGAGCCTCATCTCACTCAATGTACAGGCCTCCAAATTTGAGGCTGAGCAAGTAGGACCTGCCAGTGTAGGGTGTCTCCGCCCTTGGCCTCGTCCCCTCTTTTAGTGGCTTTGTTTGGGGTGGGTAGAAGGTCACTGGAAAACTCTAGTGTAAAGGCCAGGACCAAGCATCTCCTGGTGCCGACGGAGTTTACGGCCATTCTGGGACTCCCAGAGTTATGGTGAACATCTGCCAGAACAGTCAAACAACTTTGGGGGTCTCTGTCGGGCACAGGAACACTACTGCACTGGTCTAATAAAAGGCAAGGGACTTATGATTATTTAAATGATATTATAGCATCAATGCTAAATTGAGATAGGGTTGCAAAGGTCTTAAAACCCATTTGTAAAGGAATGCTCTGGTAATATTGAAATCCTTTCAAACAATACTAAACAAATCACAGTGTGAATAGGGGATCCGTGACAACAGATTAGAACACTTTAATCATTAGCACAAGCAAAACAGAAACGTAGCAGATGTTGGTTTGGGCACGCCCGCTGTAACTTGACTGAAGGCTTGGTGCAGGCTCCTGACCCTGCCACTAGATGTCCTTAGCATTCACTGGAGCTTCAGACTTCAGGAGGACAGACTGGTGAAATGGGCAGGCTCATGAAATTTAACACTGAGAAATGTGAAGTGATACATTTTGGTAGGAAGAATGAGGAAAGGCAATATAAACTAAATGATACGATTTTAAAGGGGGTGCAGGAACAGAAAGCGACCTGGGGGAGGGAGTATGTACACAAATGTTGGAAGGTGGCAGGACAGGTTGAGAAAACTGTTAAAAAAGCATACGGGATTCTGGGCTTTATTAGTAGAGGCAATAGAGTACAAAAGCAAGGAAGTTATGCTAAATCTTTATAAAACACTGGTTAGGCCTCAACTGGAATAATTGGGCCAGAAATTCGGGTCTCCACGGGTGAGTACACGCTGGGTACTCACCCGTAGACCCAACGAAAGTGCCGGTACTGTGCATGCGCTGGAAACCGGAACTTCCGTTCCCCTGAAGGAAGGGGTTCAGAGGTCGAACACGTGCGCCGGAGAGGCAGCGCGTACGCAGCGAACTTCGTTTTTTTTTTCAGGTTTCTCCGTGAGGGTAAGTATGGAGAAGCTGCGCGGGGAAAAAGGAGGCGCAAGGCCTGTTTTTAACAAGGTAAGTGGTGAATTAAGTACAATTTAAACATTTTTTCAACAGGTTTATCTTTTTTACATACTTTAAAGAAAGGTAAGTTTATTTTTAGCACCGTTAAAACGTGTAATTAATTTTTTCAAAAATTTAAATTTTTGTTTAAAGTAGTTAATTTATGTAATTTATAGTTATTTAAAAAATGTGATTTTTAAAAAAAAAAAATTATTTGAAGTTTTAGTGAGGTTTTGGGGCCGATCTCTATTCATAGATTTGACAGGTCTTCCTGTCAAATCTATGAATGAAGATTCCCTGCTCCGATTGGCTCTCCATGGCCCACGTGATCCCACGCGAACTAACTGCGCCCCTGGGATACGGAAGCACTGCGCGCCGGCAGCTGCAGGAGGCCCAGGAGCCGAATTCCACGTTGGCCTGAAGCACAACGACAGGCGAGGTATGTAAGTACGCACGCGATTCTTGCACCCGCGGGAAGCCGGAGAGCCGAATTTCTGGCCCATGTGTTCAATTCTGGGCACTGCACTTTAGGAAGGATGTCAAGGCCTTGAACAGGATGCAGAAAAGATTTACTGGAATGGTACCAGGGATGAGGGAGTTCAGTTATGTAGCGAGACTGGAGAAGCTGGGGTTGTTCTCCTTGTAGCAGAGAAAACATAGAAACATAGAATCTAGGAGCAGGAGTAGGCCATTCGGCCCGTCGAGCCTGCTCCGCCATTCAATACGATCATGGCTGATCATCCAAATCCAGTACCCTGTCCCTGCTTTAATCCCCACAGTACACATATCCCACCCTACCCCCGTAACCCCATGTATTTAATTCCCCCTAACATATCCCATCCTATCCCCATAACCCCACATATTTAATCCCCCCTAACTCTAAGGGTCAATTTATCATAGCCAAATCAACCTAACCCACACATTTTTGGACTGTGGGAGGAAACCGGAGCACCCGGAGGAAACCCACGCAGACACGGGGAGAATGTGCAAACTCCACACAGACAGTCACCCGAGGTCAGATTCGAACCCGGGTCTCTGGCGCTGTGAGGCACCAGTGCTAACCACTATGCCACCGTGTTGCATAAAAGATTAAAAGGAGATTTGATAGAGGTGTTCAAAACATGAACGGTTTTGATCGAGTAAATAAGGAGAAACTGTTTCGACATGAAGGTCGTTACCAGAGGACACAGATTTAAGGTGATTGGCAAAAGAACCAGAGGCGATATGAGGAAACAACTTTTCACACAGCGGGTTGTTGTGATCTGAAATGCACTGCGTGAAAGGGCAGTGGAAACAGATTCAATAGTAACTTTCAAAAGGGAATTGGATAAATACTTGAAGGGAAAAAAATTTGCAGGGCTATGGGGAAAGAGCAGAGGAGTGGGACTAATTGGATAGCTGTACCAAAGAGCCGGCACAGGCACCATGGGCCGAATGGCCTCCTTCTCTGCTGTATGATTCTATGGAGCAGCCTTGTATGTGCGGCTTCAAGTGGAGGCCTCTCGTGTTGCAGGGTGAGCTTCGCCAGCTCTTTACTGTCCGTGTGGGTCAGTGGATTGTGGCTAACTTTTCCCATTTGTGATGTCACAGGAAGAAAAGATCTAGAGAAAAATGTCTGCTCCCAGACAGCCTGTAACCACTAGTTCTAACATCATAAAACAGAGATGTCCGAGACACAGCTGTGAATGTACAGCCATCTGCTTTTAAAACATTGGGCTGAATGCACCTCTCCTTTTAACCTATCACACTATGAACATAGTGTCACCTGATTGGGTAGCTTAATAGCTAATCAAGTGGTAAAGATATTCAAAGAAAGCTGGATTGGACTGGATGGTAGTCAGCTAGGTGGAGGAGGAGCCATCTCTGGTCTGTGCTGAGTTAGGTGATCTCAACCAGTGCAGTGGTAATGCACTATTGGCCTCAGAGCTCCTAGGTTCAAGAGGGGGGTAAAAAATAACACAATCTGGTTTCTTCCTCCCGATCGCTGGCAAGTGCGTGGGGCTGGAGATTTAACGAGGACAGGATAAGGCTCGGGTGCAGTCCCTTGTGGTTGAATAGCCTGCCAACTCTCAATGTCAATGCTCACGCACGAAGAAGGCCCGCTCTCATTGTCTACTCACAATGAGTGTAAATGCCTAGTTGAAAACTCCTTGCTCAGACTCCCACAAGTGGACCAGCAATTGTTGTACTCGAGATTCCTTTACACCTGCTCATTTATTGAGTCTCCCATTTTATACCATCCCTACAAGAACAACATTACAGGGAGGGATGGACCAGATCAAATACCATACCTGATTGGACCATTGGCGTAGATCTCTGCCATCATCTTCTCTCGCCCACTGACGCTGCCATAGTCACCGACCTTCCAGAGCGTGTAATTCTTGATCACGTGGCAGACATTAAAGGTCGTGCAGGTACCGCACTGGTTAAACGGCAAACAATCTAAAGGCGGGGCAAGGAAACACGGGCAAGAGTCAAAGCTGGGATTGAACGTTTGATGTTACATTTACGTTGATTGTCCCCAGTCCTAGAAATGGCTAATCAGCAACTTTACTGCTCGCTATGGATTAACAACCCAGAATTACCTCTAGCCGCCAAACCAAACACAAGCTCTCTGGAAAAGAGAAGGCTGAGGGGGTGACCTGATAGTGCTCCTTAACATTATGAAAGGGTTTGATCGGGTCGACGTAGAGAAGATGTTTCCACTTGTGGGGAAAGACCAAAATTGAATATAAGATCGTCACTAATAAATCCTGTAGGAAATTCAAGAGAAACTTCTTTACCCAGAGAGCAGTTAGAATGTGGAATTCACTACCACAGGGAGTGGTTGAGGTGAATAGCTTAGATGCATTTAAGGGGAAGCTAGATAAGTGCATGAGGGAGAAAGGAATAGAGTTTTATGCTTATAGAGTTAATGAAGAGCAGTGGGAGGAGGCTTGTGTGGAGCATAAACGCTGGCATGGACCAGTTGGGCCAAATGGCCTGTTTCTGTGCTGTAAATTCTGTGTAACTCTATGTAAGTGCTTCAGATAGAAGTGTACCTTAAATTGGTTTCCCTATGACCAGGTTCTAGTGTATTCTAGGACCACTCACCCGACTCCCATCAATGTAATACAGGGTGAAGGACACAGCACAGTGAGAACTTTACCTTGGTCCTTGGCCTGGTAGTTATTGCAGGTCTCATCTGGAATGCCGTGTACATTAGCATATTCCCACACCCCGCTGTGATCTCCGCCCTCACAGGAACCTGCATTAGCGCAGTCAATGACGTTCTGCACAGACAGGTAGGCAGATGGCCAGGCGCCTTTACGTTTAATATTGATCCGATCTGAAAAGAAAAGGAACCGTTTGTTAGACAGTCACAATCTGGGTGGCAGAACTGGTGCCATCATGGAGACCGGGAGCTGGCATCGGCTTATCACACTGGACTTTCACCTCTGGATCTGGGTTCTAATCTAACAGACTGGTGGAATGAAAGTCTCTATGAGGAAGAGCATTCTAGATTTCTACTACCCTTTGTGTGAAAACTACTTCCTGATTTCGCTCCTGAATGGCCTGGCTCCAATTTTAAACTTGTCCTGCTACCTTCGAAGATTTGTGTGCAAGGGGGGTGGTACATGGCACAGAGGGTAAAAATTCTAACTGTCCTTCTTGATGTGTGGTTACATTAGATCCATGCACAAATGTAACTTCCATTAGCTTCCTCTCACTGTTAAGGATGCTGGGACTGACAGCTTTCCCTGCACTGTGCCCCCCAAATGTTTCAGGATATTAAGTCTGGTTCTAGTTTTCTCACCTCCTGCCGTGGTGGCACTGACTCTTGCTGGGTTACAGTTCTGCAGGAGCCACATAATGTACCTCTGGCACATGACCCAGTTCACCAAGGAGCCTGGTCGGATATTTCAGTGAAGATCAGATCGTACCTGCCAAAGCGCTGGTGCTCCCGTGGGCCCAGCATGATCCACAGTACTGGGGGATGTGTTGGTTCCTGGTGGTGCTGACGAAGTTAGCGCCTTTCACATTGCGCCAGTCCCATGCCTTTGGCAAAGCAGTAATGTCCAGGTATTCATGGGGTCGTGGGTAAGACCTGGGGGGAAAAGAACAAGTGAACAAGTGAAACAACAGGAATTTCAAGAGTGTCCGAGTCTGACTTTATCCAACAGCATTAAACTAGAAAATGCATGGTAACAAATGGAGTTTTGTTGAGAGACACTTTGATCCATCTTTACCGCAATGGATTATCAGTGGGGATAAATGAATTTCCTACATTATCTTAAGAGACCAACGAATGTTTGGAAAATGATGCTCGGGATCAGAGAGCAGAGGCTGGACGGACATAGATTCTCAAGTCAACAGTCCAACCTCTTGTGTGGCACCTTATCGAATGCTTTTTGAAAATCCAAATACACTACATCCACTGGGCCCCCTTATCTATATATATTTTTTTTTCTCTTCTCTTGTTTCCTCACATGGTAGCTGTTAATGTTGCTGCCATCATCATTCTCACCTCATCAGGAGTCATCTTTTGTTTCTTAACTTGTCCCATTACCTCTCCTTTTACCTTGCACCATCATCCCTTTTGCCAGTCAATCTCTCCTGCCTTCCATCCTATCACAGACCTTCCCTTTGTTCTTTCCTCCCCTCCCCCCTGCCCCTGCTTAAAAATCTCTCTTCTCTAACCTTCTCCAGTTCTGACAAAGGGTCCCCGACTCGAAACGTTGACTCTGTCTCTGTTTCTCTCTCTTCGACGCTGCCTGACCTGCTGAGTGTTTCCAGCATTTTCTGTTGTTATTTCAGATTTCCAGCATCCGCAGTATTTTGCTATTGTATTGTGTGGGCCCCCTTATCTACCCTCCTAGTACAACCTCAAAAAACTAACAGATTTGTCAAACACGATTTCCCTTTCATACCCGCTATTAATTACTTGCTCATCGATCAGTTCTGAAGAAGGGCCCAGCCCGAAACATCTCCGTGTCTATCCTCCCCACGACCGCTGACTGACTTGCTATGTGTTTCCAGCGTTATCTTGTTTTGTACATCGGAGAGGAGTCAAATCAGGGATGAATGATTAGGTGACATCAAACTTGGGTTTTAAAACTTGAAAGTTGTTAGAGGAAGAGAGCAATGATTGGTAGGGAGTTCCACCATTGAGGTTCTTGAAAGCAGCAGGAGAGACAATTGCTCCCGATTTACTCTACCTACACCAATAACATCTTATAAGCTTCCTCTTCTCGGTCATCTCTTTTCATGACTAAAGTGGACTGGTTTTTCTAGTCTTTCTTCATAAACTCAATCCTTTGATGCTTTCTCTGCATTGCCAACTGTTTCCCTTATATCTTAGTAACAGAAACTGAGCACGGTATCCGATTCCTTTTGTAGGAGCTTGGCTGCTTCTTTCAATTTGACTTCCCCCTAATTCAGTATCAGCGAATTTGACCAGGTTACATTTTCTAAACCATTAATGTAGATTAGAAACCATAGAGGTCCCATAACCAATCCCTGGGTCACCCTGCTGAGTACTTCCTCCCCATCTATCCTGACGTCACTCCTCTCACAAGTACCTTTACCCATTGTTGGCATCGCTGGCAAGGCTGGCATTTATTGCCCATCCCGAGCTGGCCGGAGAAGGTGGTGGTGGGCCTTCTTTGAAGCAGTTTGATAGAACTGAGTGGCTTACTGGGCCACTTCAGAAAGTAGTATATGGACAGCAGGTTTCCTTCCCTACACAACAGTAGTGAACCAGTTGGGTTTTTACGAAAATCCGACAGCTTCCTGGTCACTTTTACTGATGCCAGCTTTTTATTTACAGATTTTTAAAAACTGAATTCAAATTCTCAGACTACCACAGAGGGATCGGAACTCGTATTTGCTGGATTATTAATGCAGGCTCTGAATTCCCAGTCCTGTAACGTAACTACTGTACTACACTACCGTTCCTTTCCTTCAGCTGATTACTTAAGCACAACCTGGGTTTGCCTCGAATTCGCTCTACTTGCAACATCAACGGTTTACTGGAAATTCAGGTCAACCACATTTTATGGTTTTACATTGTCCACACGGGATGTCACTTCCTCAAAATAAATCGAGGAAGTTGGTTCCTGCCCTTCTCAAACAGCATAAGTTGTTATTTATGATCACACGGACTGTCCTTAAGCTTGCCCCTGATAACTGATTCCATTAATTAATCAGCTATTGATGGACAATTTAAGGAGCTGTGGTTGACTGGATTAGATCAGTCTACGTTTTCCAATCTGGTCATTATGTTAGCTTGTTTTCCAATCTAGTGGGGCTTCCTCAGCAATAAGTGACTACCTTAAGAAGTTTGTCACAAATGCCACCCCTTGACTCTCTGAAATAGATTGATAGAAAATCGATCCCCTGGAGTTTGATTTTAAACCCGTCTAGAACTTCCTGTTGATGTTGATCTGTAGCTCCATTAATGGGGCAAGATTTGGAACTTGATTGGGTAGATGTAGAGAAAATGTTTCTGCTTGTGGGGGAATCAAAAACTAGGGGCCATAAATATAAGGTAGTCACTAATAAATCCAATAGGGAGAAATGTCTTTACTCAGAGAGTGGTTCGAATATGGAACTTGCTACCATATGGAGTAGTTGAGGTGAATAGCATAGATATATTTAAGGAGAAGCTAGGTGAGTATATGAGGGAGAAATGAATAGTAGGTTTTGCTGACAGGGTGAGAAGAGGAGTGGGATGAAGCTCGTGTGGAGCATAAATACCAGCATGGACCAGTTGGACCGAAATGCTGTAAATTCTATGTAAATTACTGTCGTTTTCTCTATTGAATATTTAATGGAAGTAACCGTTCAGTATTATAATTATACTCTGCTCTGCCTCAGTTTCAACCCCGTTTAGGTGTCAGCCATGGGCTCAGTGCTAGCCCGCTTGACTCGGAGTCAGAAGGTTGCAGGTTCACATCCCAGTCCAGAGACTTGTGCACAAAATCCAGGCTGACACTCCAGTGCAGTGCTGAGGGAGTGCTGCACTGTCGGAGGTGCCGTCTTTTGGATGAGACGTTAAACCGAGGTCCCGTCTACTCTCTCAGGTGGACGTAAAGGATCAATGGCACTATTCGAAGAAGAGCAGGATCATTCTTCCCGGTGTCCTGGCCAATATTTATCCCTCAATCAACACCTATAAACGGATTATCTGATCATTATTACGGTGCTGTTTGTGGGATCTTGCGCTGTGCAAATTGGCTGCTGTGTTTCCTACAACAGTGACTACACTTCAAAAAGTACTTTGTTGGCTTTAAAGTGTTTTGGGACGCCTCAAGGTCAGGAATGACGCTATATAAATGAAAGCTCTTTCTTTCATTCATCTTTCTGGATCCTGACCCTTCCCTGACTGACCTTTTTCTGTTATAGTTATGGAAGAATTTTTGCCATTGTGTTTAGTGTCCATGCTATACCCATTCCCAGCTCCCTCTCTGGCCCTCTCTTCATCTTAAGTGGCTGATGGTACCTATCTCTATGCTCCTTTCTAGTCTCATAGTTCCAGGCTTGTTATGATGAGGTCCATCTTTCCTGAAGCAGTCTCTTGTCATGAAAACAGTCCCAGTTATTAATAAAAATGGCATCGTTGTCACTGTAGTGTCAGCCATTTGTTTGTATCTATTTTCCTAATTGTGAAATGGTTCAGGGTATTTTAATAAGCTCTCCATTTCAACAGCCTCACTGTACTCCCTGTAAGCAAAAACAACTTGCATTGAAATAGCGCCTTTAACGTAGAAACAAGTCCCAAGATGCTTCAGAGGTGTAATCAAAAGAATGAATGTTGAGCCAAATAAGGGGAATTAGGAGGGTTGAACAATAGCTTGGTCAAAGAGTTGGGTTTGAAGTAAAGGCTTAAAGAAGGAGAGGAATGTAGAGAGACAGAGGGGGTTTAGCGAAGAAATTCCAGAGCATGAGGTCTAAACCAGGAGTTCGCAACCGGGGGTCCATGGGAAGGTTTCAAGGGGTCCGCCAAATTAGCGCTAACCCAAGTCAAACCAATCATATTTCTTGTTGCTTCTTCAATGAAACCAATCAAAATCCAGATGTAACCTCTTGTCAATCAATTAACCAATCAGATTTTGCTCTAAAGTCTAAGCCCTCCTTCACGTTTAACCAATGGAAACTCTCCTTTCATCCGACGTCTCAATCCACCGCCCTCCTGACATAAGTCTTGCCTAACTCGCACATCTGGGTTAGATATGGCCAATCTGGTTATTCGGCGCATTGGACGGGCGACGCGAAGCCGATCAGCGCAGTGATTACAGGTGGGGTCGGGTCGGAAGATGTTGTGCTTCAGACATGACGGGGCAGAGCGATCGGTGCAGAGAGAGATACTCCAGGACTGGGCCAACAGGGAGTGCATTGAGGTCATCACCAGTAGCATCAACAAGATAGTGGATTTCCTCAATTTGTTCGGTAAGGAGCAGCAGCCAGTGAATAATAAATAACCAGCAGTAACAATCGAGTCACCATGAGGAGAAATTTCTTCACTATGAACCTGTGGAATTCTCTACCACAGAAGGCTGTGGAGGCCAAGTCACTGAATATATTTAAGAAGGAGATCGATAGACTTCTAGACACAAAAGGCATCAAGTGGTATGGGGAGAGAGCGGGAATATGGCATTGAGATAGAGGATCAGCCATGATCATATTGAATGGCGGAGCAGGCTCGAAGGGCCATATGGCCTACTCCAGCTCCTAATTCTTATGTTCTACAACCCACCCCCAAACTCTCTGTTCCTCCAACTCTGGCCTCTTGTGAATTCCCCACTCCCTTCACTCCACCATTGTGAGCCATGCCTTCAGTTGTTTAGACCAGGGGTTCTCAACCTTTTTACTTCTGAGGCCCCCCCGTCCCACGTTATAAAAATTCCACGGACCCCCCGTAACATAACACAAGTATTTTTTTTCTGTATAAAAATGAGTTATACAATTAAACATATATATATTTATTATTATTTTTGTTTTACTTTCTTAATGTGACTAATTAGGAAGAGAAATTCCAATCATATATTAACACCACCCCCTTTAATCGATAACTGGAAATTAGATGCAATTTTATGTTTCCACTACCGTCAAGTCAGAGACAAACTAACACGGGATAGGACCTGAACCAAGCCCCAAACCCCAGCATCACCGGCACCCACCACAGTGAGTGGGTGTAAAGAGGAAGCTCTCCTTTAGAAACATAGAAAAATAGGAGCAGGAGTAGGCCATTCGGCCCTTCGAGCCTGCTCCGCCATTCAATATGATCATGGCTGATCTTCAACCTCAACTCCACTTTCCCGCCCGATCCCCACGTCCTTTGATTCCACTAGAGTCCAAAAATCTATCTATCTCAGGGCTAAAGTGGGGAAGGTTACAAAGATAAGGAGGGGGGCGATGGCATGAAGGGATTTAAACACAAGAATGCGAATTTTACATTTCTGGCTTTGTGAGACCGGGAGCCAAAGTAGATCTTGATGGGCGAGTGGGATGGTGCGAGTCAGGATACAGGCAGCAGAGCTTTGGATGAGTTCAAGTTTACTGAGGGTGGCGGATGGGAGGCAGGCCAGGAGATCATTGGAATAGTCGAGTCTGATAGCGCTAAGGACATGAATGAGGGTTTCAGCAGCAGATGGGCTGAGGTTCGGAGCTGGAAGGAGGCAGTCTTTGTGATGGAGAGAATATGGGGTCAGAAGCTCAGCTTGGGGTCGAACAGGACACCGAGGTTGCGGACAGTTTGACTCAGCCTGAGACAGTGGTTGGCGAAGGGGATGGAATCAGTAGCAAGGGTAGAGTTTGTGGCTGGGGCAAAGGATAATGGATTGGGCCTTCCTAACCTTCAACTGGAGGAAATTACGGCTCTTCCAAGACAGGATGTCGGACAATATTAAGAAATGAGAAAACACATGAAGAACTGCCCAATTTTGTACAATGACTTGCTGCTAACTCCCAGACCTTTCATGCTGCTCTCTGCTCCTTTAGTGAGAAACTATATATAGTTTTGTGCACCACAAGTCTCTCTCTCACTCCACCTGAAACTTCGTGGCCCTACGTGTTGCTTCCCTCTTCCTTTTTCCTTCTCAACTTCCCTAACTGTCCCCAAGCCTGGTGTTCACACCGGACTTTTCTTTTGATTTGCCCAGAGATGGCAGTGAATTCAATATGGAGATTGAAATTGCAGAACTCTCTTACGACAGCTCATTTGGTCATCAGATTTGAATAATGGAGCGGGTGTCATTCACACTACCGAAACTGTGGGGGTGAATTTCCTCGCGGCTTCTCCTGCTGATTGGTCGGGGTTGCCGCGGCAACGTTACGGAGGTGGAGCAGGAGAATTCCCTGAGGAAATTTACCCTCGTGGTCCCGTCTCAATTACCGCATCAAACCAAGCGGAGGATCGAGAACAAAGAGCAGGTACGGCTGTCCGTGCAGACTACCACTGAGCAGATCCCAGGCACAAGCCAAAACCTGCCTTACCGTTCAGCTCATACAGTCTCTCCCCACCCCATCAATCCCCGTAGCTCTCCTCTTGTTCCCTTCAGTGGTGTTTCTAACCTTTCCTCAGTGCGCACAGCTCCAAGTAAACAACTCACTGTCCTGTGGGATTTACCTCTCTATAATCATACGTGGCTCTCCTGTTTTCTTGCCAACCAATCCTAAGCAACAGGTTTTCAATCAGAGATCAACAGATTTCTGATTTTTTTTTTAAAAACATCAGCAATTAATTTCTGTTGCTGTATATACAGAAATAAAACACAATGGCCCGGATTTTGCGGTCAGGGGGGAACAAACAGCGCCAGCTGTTACACTTACACTTGCCCACGGACTTGCTATGGGCTTTTGCACTGGAACTTGCTGCGATTAGAGAGCCCTTTCGGCACAGCACCCTCTACAGGGGAGCTGGGACCTGTGTGAACAAGGCAAGCAACTGTGTATCTCCTTAACCAATCAGATTGAAGAATCCTTACTGAAACAGGCAGAGTCTGAACCAGGAAGTGTCAGTTACAATAGTTAATTTAATGTAAAATCAGGTACAGAAAGTGAAATAAACAGAGGGAAATAAAGATAGGATTGAGAGAGAGAGAGAGAGAGGTAAAAGAAACAAAGTTAAAAAAAAATTAAATTTTTTAAAATCTCCAACAATGAGATTCCACACTTGTAAAAGTAAATTTTCAGTGCCAGAGAAGTTGTTTACAGTAATTAAGACTTATCACGCCGTTAAAATTCACCTACACTAGAATGGACAAGCCCTAACTTTTAGTGGGAATCTAGTGGGTAAGTACCGCAACTTCATGTGTTTCAATGCCGAGACTCTTGGCGAAGCTTCTGGAGGACAGCAATTTCCTGATTTCCGTGTTTAACTGCGTATGCGCGGACGCCAGAAGTTTCTGTCCGATTTACTCCTTAATAATGGTGAACGCTGATAGCCTCACCGTTATTCCTACCGCAAAATCAGGGCCATTTTCTGCAATCAGGCTGTTTCTTTTCACTAACTTACACTGTCTAACATAGAAACATAGAATCTAGGAGCAGGAGTAGGCCATTCGGCCCGGCTCCACCATTCAATACGATCATGGCTGATCATCCAAATCCAGTACCCTGTCCCTGCTTTAATCCCCACAGTACACACATCCCACCCTATCCCCATAACCCCATGTATTTAATTCCCCCTAACATATCCCATCCTATCCCCATAACCCCACATATTTAATCCCCCCCTAACACTTAGGGTCAATTTTTTTTTTATCATAGCCAAATCAACCTAACCCGCACATTTTTGGACTGTGGGAGGAAACCGGAGCACCCGGAGGAAACCCACGCAGACACGGGGAGAATGTGCAAACTCCACACAGACAGTCACCCAAGGTCTGATTCGAACCCGGGTCCCTGGCGCTGTGAGGCACCAGTGCTAACCACTATGCCACCGTGTCTATTGGACTGTCTTCTAGAGTTTAGAAGAATGAGAGGGGATCTCATTGAAACGTATAAAATTCTGACAGGGCTAGACAGACTGGATGCAGAGAGGATGTTTCCCCTGGCTGGAGGGTCTAGAACGAGGGGTCACAGTCTCAGGATACGGGGTAGGACATTTAGGACTGAGATGAGGAGAAATTTCTTCACTCAGAGGGTGGTGAACCTGTGGAATTCTCTACCACAGAAGGCTGTGGAGGCCAAGTCACTGAATATATTTAAGAAGGAGATAGATAAGATTTCTAGACACAAAAGACATCAAGGGGTATGGGGAGAGAGCGGGAATATGGTATTGAGATAGAGGATCAGCCATGATCATATTGAATGGCGGCGCAGGCTTGAAGGGTCGAATGGCCTACTCCTGCTCCTATTTTTCTATGTTTCTATGTCTATGGAAGTTTCCCCGCCCCAGAGTGTGTCAGTGTTTGCAGGGGGTCCCTGGGGGGGTGTCAGTGTTTGCAGGGGGTCCCTGGGGAGGGGGGGGGGGGGGGGGGGGGGGGGGTCAGTGTTTGCAGGGGGTCCCTGGGGGGGTGTCAGTGTTTGCAGGGGGTCCCTGGGGGGGGGGGGAGGTGTCAGTGTTTGCAGGGGTTCCCTGGGGAGGTGTCAGTGTTTGCAGGGGGTCCCTGGGGGGGTGTCAGTGTTCATAAGATGCAATGGTCTTTGCCTCAATTCCTCCCTGTGCCAAAGTATTACACACTCTTGATAAGTCTGCATAAAGAGATTTCTCCTAATCCCTCTCTGTGACGATTTTAAACTGATGGTCCCTCATTACTGACTGCCCAACCTGATGAAAGAGTCTTTCCCTATTCTCCCCATCAATCAAAACCCTTTAAATCTCCTTTTAACTTTCTCTGCTCCAGTGGAATAGTCCCAGTATCTCAAGTCACTCCTCATAACTATAGTTTCCCATCCCTGACATCATCCTGCTGAATCGATGCTGTACGCTCCCTGTGGTTTTAATGTCCTTTCTATAACAGGACACCCAAAACAACACACTGTGCTCGAACTCTGGCCTAACCATTGCCTAGTATAAATTTATCATAACCTCTTTCCTCAGGCATTCTCTGTCCCTATTCACAAAACCTAAAATGCCACTGGCCTTCTTTATGACTTTATCTGCCGATACTCACACTTTCATGGAGTTATGCATTTGAACCCCTAGGTCTGTTTCTCTGTTCATCCATTTTCTACAGCTTCTTTCCACTGAGTTTACACTCACACTCCTTGTTTTTTTCTAATAATATATTACCACATATTTCTCCTGTTACATCTGAGACCTGTCTTTTTTTAAAATTCGTTTTTTATGGGATGTGGGCGTCGCTGGCAAGGCCAGCATTTATTGCCTATCCCTAATTGCCCTCGAGAAGGTGGTGGTGAGCCGCCTTCTTGAACCGCTGCAGTCCGTGTGGTGAATGTACTCCCACAGTGCTGTTAGGGAGGGAGTTCCAGGATTTTGACCCAGCGACGATGAAGGATCGGCGATATACTTTTAAGTCAGGATGGTGTGTGACTTGGAGGGGAACTTGGAGGTTATGGTGTTCCCATGAGTCTGCTGCCCTTGTCCTTCTAGGTGGAAGAGGTCGTGGGTTTGGGAGGTGCTGCCGAAGAAGCCTTGGCAAATTGCTGCAGTGCATCTTGTAGATGGTACACACTGCAGCCACGGTACACCGGTGGTGGAGGGAGTGAATGTTTAAGGTGGTGGATGGGGTGCCAAGCAAGCGGGCTGCTTTGTCCTGGATGGTGTCGAGCTTCTTGAATGTCGTTGGAGCTGCTCTCATCCAGGCAAGTGGAGGGTATTCCATCACACTCCTTACTTGTGCCTTGTAGATGGTAGAAAGGCTTTGGGGAGTCAGGAGGTGAGACACTCGCCACAGAATACCTAGCCTCTGACCCACTCTTGTTGCCACAGTATTTATGTGGCTGGTCCAGTTAAGTTTCTGGTCAATGGTGACCCCCAGGATGTTGATGGTGGGGGATTCGGCGATGGTAATGCCGTTGAATGTCAAGGGGCGGTGTTTAGACTCTCGCTTGTTGGAGATAATCATTGCCTGGCACTTCTGTGGCACGAATGTTACTTGCCACTTATCAGCCTAAGCCTGCCCATTCTACAACAATAACAACTTGCCTTTATATAGAGTTTAACATAGTAAAACGTCCCAAGACACATCACAGGACAGTAATCTGACAAAAATTGACGCCGAGCCACACGAGGAGATGTGACCCAAAGCTTGGTCAGAGAGGTAGGTTTTAAGGAACGTCTTAAATGAGGAAAGAGAGGTGGAGAGGCGGGGAGTTTTGAGGAGGGAATTCCAGAGCTTAGGGCCTAGGCAGCTGAAGGCACGGCCACCAATGGTGGAGCGAAGGAATTGGGGCTGCACAAGAGGCCAGAGTTGGAGGAGTGCAGAGATCTCTGAGGGTTGTAGGAGGTTACAGAGATAGGGTGGGTGAGGCCCTGTAGAAATTTGAACGCCAGGATGGGAATAATTTTTTTTTTATTTAAATCGAGGCGTTGGTGGACTAGGGGCCAATGTAGGTCAGCGAGCACAGGGGTGAAGGGTGAAGGGGACTTGGTACGAGTTAGGATACGGGCAGCCGAGTTTGGATAAGCTCAAGTTTATGGAGGGTGGAACATAGGAGGCCGGCTAGGAGAGTAATGGAATAGTCGAGTCTGGAGGTAACAAAAAAATGGATGAGGGTTTCAGCTGCAGATGGGCTACGGAAGGGGCAAAGACGGAGGTGGAAGTAGTTGGTCTTTGTTATGGAGAGGATATGGGTCCAAAACTCAACTCAGGGTCAAATAGAACGCAGACAATCTGGTTTGGCCTGGTACTAACCTGTCTTATGTCCTCCTGAAGTCATTTACAGCCCTCTTCATTTCTGTGTCTTCAGCAAGTTTCAATAATGTGCTCCCCATACTCAAGTCCAAATCATCTAAAACATACCCAGAGCAAAAGTTCTCAACATTGATCCCCTGGGGTACTCCACTTCAACCCTTCTCCACACCCTCTAACGCTAACCCTTCCTTTCTCGCTTATCGATCAGGAAGCTGAGTGTAGTATTCCTGTCAGCTCACAGATGCCTTCCTTGTTTTGCGTTTCTCCCACTGGCTCCTTGCCAACCTTGTCCTCTGTCTCCCTATCTGCACTTGCAGCGAGGGCCAGGCGAGATATCTCTTTGTTACAGTAGCCTCTTCATCCTTCAACTGTCTCAACCCTGCTCTCTGCAACTCCCTCCCTAAACCACTTTGCCTCACTTCCTCTCTCTCCTCCTTTAAAAGCCTTCACAAAACCCATCTATTCAACCGTTCCTTTGGTCACCTCTCCTAACTCCCCCATTTGTGCTTGGTGTACATTTTTCTCATCTGTGAAGGCACTATGTAAACACAACTTTGTTGTAACCATTCTAACCTGTCGTCCCTTGACACTTTGTTTAACTTTGATTCAGCCCAGTATCTTTATTTTCTTCAGCATTAGACTCTCTAATTCACTGACCACTGGTCCCTCATCTATCCAATCCAAGCTGTCCACTACTGACCCTCTGCTACCTCAGCTGCTTCTCTGACCCACTGTGAGTCACATAAGAACATAAGAAATAGGAGCAGGGGTCGGCCATTTGGCCCTTCGAGGCTGCTCCACCATTCAATAAGATCATGGCTGATCTTCGACCTCATCTCCACTTTCCTGCACTATCCCCATATCCCTTGATTCCTCTAATATTCAAAAATCTATCGATCTGTCTTGAATATACTCAACGACTGTTCCGTCGGGACGGGCTTCATTTGAACCAGGCTGGGACCAGTGTCCTGGCGAATCGAATATCTAGGGCTGTAGATAGGGCTTTAAACTAAATAGTGGGAGGGGGGGGGATACGCTGAGTGGAAATTTAAAAAGTGAAAGAAAAATGAGAAGTCAAAAGTGCAGGGTAGCGATAGGGGTAATGATAACCAGAGTGTGACAGGAAGGGACAGAGCGTATACACATAAGAGTGCATCAGAAAGAGGGGTCAGAGAAGGGAAAAATGGTAAAAAGACAAACTTAAAAGCTCTATATCTGAACGTATGCAGTATTCGTAACAAGATAGATGAGTTGACAGAACAAATAGAAATAAATGGGTATGATCTGATAGCCATTACAGAGACGTGGTTGCAAGGTGACCAAGGCTGGGAACTGACTATTCAGGGGTTTTTGCTATTTCGTAAGGATAGGCAGAAAGGAAAAGGAGGTGGTGTAGCTCTGTTAATAAGGGATGAGATCAGTGCAGTAATGAGAAATGATATTAGCCTAGAAGATCAAGACATAGAATCAGTTTGGGTGGAGATAAGAAATAATAAGGGTAAAAAGTCACTGGTGGGAGTAGTCTACAGGCCCCCAAACAGTAGCCACACTGTAGGACAGAGAATAAATCAAGAAATAATACAGGCTTGTAAGAAAGGTACGGCTATAATCATGGGAGATTTTAATTTTCATAGTGATTGGACAAAGCAAATTGGCAAAGGTAGATTTGAGGAAGAGTTCTTAGAGTGTATAGGGATGGTTTCTTGGAACAATATGTTGTGGAACAAACCAGGGAGAAGACGATTTTAGATCTGGTGATGTGTAACGAGGCTGGATTAGTTAATGATTTTGAAGTGAAGGATCCTCTTGGGAAGAGTGATCATCGCATGGTGGAATTTCAAAATCAGTTTGAGGGTGAGAAAGCTAGGTCTCAAACTAGTATCCTGAACCTAAACAAAGGTAATTACAAAGGTATGAAGGCAGACTTTGTTAAAGTGGACTGGGAAAATATGTAACAGAGTAAGACTGCAGAAAAGCAGTGGCAAACATTTAAGGAGATATTTCATAACTCTCAGCAAAGATATATTCCAGTGAGAAAGAAAGACTCTAAGAGAAGGATGAACCATCCGTGGCTAACTAAGGAAGTAAAGGATGGTATCAAATTGAAAACAAAGGTATACAATGTTGCGAAGAATAGTGAAAGGCCAAAGGATTGGGAAATTTTTTTAAATGACTAAAAAAATGATAGAGAGAAGATAGCTTATGAGAGTAAGCTAGCAAGAAATATAAAAACAGACAGTAAGAGCTTCTACAGGTATATAAAAAGGAAGAGAGTAGCAAAAGTAAACGTTGGTCCCCTAGAGGATGAGTCTGGGGAATTAATAAATGGAAAGAGGGAAATGGCGGAGACTTTGAACAAATATTTTGTATCGGTCTTCACGGTAAAAGACACTAAAAGCATCCCAATAATGGATAACCAAGGGGCCATTGGGTGGGGGGGGGGGGGGGGACGTAAAACAATCACTATCACTAGAGAGAAAGTACTAGGCAAACTAGTGGGACTAAAGGTGGACAAGTCCCCTGGACCCGATGGCCTGCATCCTAGAGTCTTAAAAGAGGTGGCTGCAGAGATAGTGGATGCATTGGTTATAATCTACCAAAATTCTCTGGATTCTGGAGAGGTCACAGCGGACTAGAAAGCCGCAAATGTAACGCCCCTATTTAAGAAAGGAGGGAGACAGAAAGCAGGCAACAATCGACCAGTTAGCCTAACATCTGTCATTGGGGAAAATGCTGGAGTCCATCATTAAGGAAGTGATAGCAGGACATTTAGAAAATCATAATATAGTCAAGCAGAGTCAGCATGGTTTTATGAAAGGGATATCATGTTTGACAAATTTTCTGGAGTTCTTTGAGGATGTAATGAGCAGGGTGGATAAAGGGGAACCAGTAGATGTCATGTATTTGGATTTCCAGAAGGCATTCGATAAGGTGCCACATAAAAGGTTACTACACAAGATAAGAGCTCACGGGGTTGGGGGTAATATATTAGCATGGATAGAGGATTGGCTAACTAACAGAAAACAGAGAGTTGGGATAAATGGGTCATTTTCAGGTTGGCAAACTGTAACTAGTGGGGTGCTGCAGGGATCAGTGCTGGGGCCTCAACTATTTACAATCTATATTAATGACTTGGATGAAGGGACTGAGTGTAATGTAGCCAAATTTGCTGAGGATACAAAGATAGGTGGGAAAGCAAATTGTGAGGAGGACGCAAAGAATCTCCAAAGAGATATAGACAGGCTAAGAGGGTGGGCAAAAATCTGGCAGATGGAGTTTAATGTGGGAAAATGCGAGGTTATCCACTTTGGTAGGAAAAATAAAAAAGCAAATTATTATTTAAATGGGGAGAGATTACAAAATGCTGAGGTACAGAGGGATCTGGGGGTCCTTGTACATGAATCAGAAAAAGTTAGCATGCAAGTAATTAGGAAGGCAAATGGAGTGTTGGCCTTTATTGCAAAGGGAATGGAGTATAAAAGTAGGGAAGTCCTGTTACAACTGTACAGGGCGTTGGTGAGACCACACCTAGAGTACTGCGTACAGTTTTGGTCTCCTTATTTAAGGAAGGATATACTTGCATTGGAGGCAGTTCCGAGAAGGTTCACGAGGTTGATTCCAGAGATGAAGGTGTTGTCTTTTGAAGAAAGGTTGAGCAGGTTGGGCCTATACTGATTGGAGTTTAGAAGAATGAGAGGGGATCTTATTGAAACATATAAGGTTCTGAAGGGGCTTGACAGGGTAGATGCAGAGAGGATGTTTCCCCTCGTGGGGAATCTAGAACTAGGGGGCATAATTTCAGAATAAGGGGGCACCCTTTTAAATCGGAAATTAGGAGGAATTTTTTTCTCTGAGGGTTGTGAATCTTTGGAATTCTCTTCCCCAGAGAGCTGTGGAGCTGGGTCATTGAATATATTTAAGGTGGCGATAGACAGATTTTTGAACGATAAGGGAGTCAAGGGTTATGGGGAGTGGGCAGGGAAGTGGAGTTGAGGCCAAGATTAGATCAGCCATGATCTTATTGAATGGTGGAGCAGGCTCGAGGGGCCAAATGACCTACTCCTACTCCTGCTCATACGTCTTATGTTCTCCACAGCCCTCTGGGGTAGAGAATTCCAAAGATTCACAAGTGAAGAAATTTCTCCTCATCTCAGTCCTAAATGGCCGACCCCTTATTTTGAGACTGTGACCCCTAGTTCTAGACTCCCCAGCCAGGGGAAACATCCTCCCTGAATCTACCTTGTCAAGCCCTGTGAGAATTTTGTATGTTTTAATGAGATCACCTCTCATTCTTCTAAACTCTAGAGAATATAGGCCTAGTCTACTCAATCTCTCCTCATAGGACAATCCCCCCATCCCAGGAACCAGTCTGGTGAACCTTCATTGCACTCCCTCTATGGCAAGTATATCCTTCCTTGGGTAAGGAGACCAAAACTGTACACAATACTCCAGGTGTGGTCTCACCAGGGCCCTATATAATTGCAGTAAGATGTCTTTACTTTGATAGTCAAATCCTCTTGTAATAAAGGTCAACATACCATTTGCTTTCCTAATTGCTTGCTGTACCTGCATGTTAACTTTCAGTGATTCATGTACAAGGACACCCAGGTCCCTCTGAACACCAACATTTCCCAATCTCTCACCATTTAAAAAATACTCTGCTCTTCTATTTTTCCTACCAAAGTGGTTAACTTCACATTTCTCCACATTATATTCCATTTGCCATGTTCTTGCCCACTCACTATTCAGTCCATTACTAGCACTCCATTTACAACAGCAACACTGCATTTCTACAGCACCTTTAGCAGTGTCAAACCTTCCAAGTAGATGGACCACGAGCACGGAACTAGACGTCACAGCCTCAGAATAAGGGGTCGGCCATTTAGGACTAAGATGAGGAGAAATTTCTTCACTCAATGGGTTGTGAATCTTTGGAATTCTTTACCCGAGAGAGCTGTGGCTGCTCAGTCATTGAGTATATTCAAGACAGAGATCGATAGATTTTTGGATATTAAGGGAATCAAGGGATATGGGGATAGTGTGGGTAGGTGGAGTTGAGGTAGAAGATCAGCCATGATCTTACTGAATGGTAGAGCAAGCTCGAAGGGCCAAATGGCTTACTCCTGCTCCTAATGCTTATGTTCTTATGAGCAGGGGCAGGAGAAGAGTTAGGGGGAGGTGACCAAAATCATGGTCAAAGAGGTATGTTCGGAGGGGTCTTCTGAAGGCGGAGATGGGAGATTGGGGGGCGCGGGGGTAGGGAATGCAGAATATAGGCTCTGCCCCTGAAGCTGAAGGAGGGGAAGCAAAGGAGGCCAGTCAGGACAGAGTGTGCTGGATTATCACTGACCTTAACCAGTTCAGTGCTAGTCAACACCCTCAGAAATCCCCTGACATTACCCTTCTAAGTTCCTGTTTCCTCCTCCCCTGGGTACTAACCGTTCACAGCTTCCTGTTCAATAGCTATTTTGGGGGGCGCAATCACTGTCCAATACAAAGTGAACCGGTCTCGCACCAACCCGACAATCAAGAGACCAGACAACCTGCTCCTACCCTGGAGACCTTAGAACAAGGAGGAGGAGCGACCCCAGCGCCGGCTGTAGCCTGCACCAGACATCGGGCTTCGCACTGGATGTTTATAAATCCAAGAAACCATGTCCCACGAACAAAAACAATCCGATTAAAACAAACAGGAAGTCATGTGTAGGAAGTCAGTGATGGGATTGAATGCAGGACCTCTGCTTTAAAGGATCAGTCGCGCCCTAGATTGGAACTGGACACTAAAGGCTGAGATTGCAGCAGGACTCTCTCTCTCTGTGACCCAGGGGGTTGGCAGGGTGAGGGGAGAGTTACTGACCCATCCAGCCCAGATTGTGCTTTCACATTAAAAGGTGACAAACATCATCCAAAAGGCTGGCTGGTGAAATCCCAGTTTGCTGGTTAATCCCCGGGCTCCCGCTTCCCTTCTCCTGCTTACCTGACTCCTTGAAATATTCTGCCGGGCACTATCTTGTGGCAGGGCTGGCTGCCCCTGAAGTGGAGGGCGGCCGAAGCACAGCTCAGGAGGCACAGGGCGACCAGCGAGCGCGACATGGTGAAACCGAAGGTTCAGTAACTTGGGCAGGTCCCAACACTCTGGCGGCGAGGACACTGCGAGCACCAATTACAACCGCCCCGGTCGAAAGAGAAGTGCTTAGCGTTTTTTTTTTGGGTGGGAGGAGAATTAAATGATTTGATTCTTCATCTTCCCTCCCCTCCCCCACAATGTCATGTGAGAGTGACAATGCAAAATCCATACTAGGTGTACTGACTCATTTAGCAACTCCTCAGGACGTCCCAAAGCGATTCACAGCCAATGATTTAGTTTCGAAATGTAACACAGGGAAGCATAGCCGCCACATTGCTCACAGCAAGATCCCACAAACAGCAGTGAGCTGAATGAACATATACTATAATCTGTTTCAGTGATGTTGGCTGAGGGATAAATATTGGCCAGGACACTGGGGAGAGCTTCCCTCCCCTCCCCGCTCTTCTTCCAATAGTGCCTTGGGACCCCTTTACATCCACCTGAGAGGGCAGACCGGGCCTCGGCTTAACGTCTCATCCGAAAGACGGCACCTCTGATAACACAGCGCTCCCTCGATACTGCACTGGGGTATCAGCCGAGGTTATGTGCTCCAGTCCTGGAGCAGGGCTTGAAGCCACTATCCTCTGCCCCGGAGGGCAGAGAGAGTGCTACAGCTGAGCGAGCCATGGCTGGCATTTACATGTGAGCTCTGAGTCCAGCAATGAGCCTCACCAGATGGAAATGCAGGTCAGAGGTGAAGCTCGAACACAATAGGCCAATTTCATGACCCATGCCCTTGTCTAGCAAGGGTCCACCTGGGAGCCTTGGAAAATGACTCGTATTATGTGTGTTTTGGTTCTTTACCATGTTTACAATACCATCACCAGCTGGCTATCCCAGACACAACCACGTATAAAGAGCTGGGGGGGGGCGGGCATTTGTGCCCACAGATCCTGATTCTCCCGCCCCAGTGATTCTATCCTGTTGACGGTCACTGAGAAGAGTAATGCCATCTTATTTGACTCCTGCCATAAAACTCTATGATCTTATCTCCAACTCCATCCCCCTCCTTGGCTGCTTGCTTAGGCTGAATCTAACAGTCTCCTATTCAACTCTGAGCTGAGTTTCAAACCCCATCTTGTATATACCACCAAGACCACCTACTTCAACTTCTGCAATCCCCCCGCCCACCCCACCTCTGTCCTTACCTCATCCCCAATCCACCAAACTCTTATCCAGGCTTTAGTTATCTCCACATAAAGTTTACAGTGGGTGGAGGATGGGGGCCATGAAAAGAGCTTTGGGGAAGGGAACAGAAGCAATTGCTCGATATGCTCTGGCTATGATCAGATAGGTAAGAGTGGAACCAACCCAGGGCAATTCCACTAAGCTGGTTAACGGAGGAGAGGCGTTGGAGGAGGATGGTGCGGTTGATTATCCCAAAGGCTGGAGAGAGTTTGAGGAAGTGGAGGAGGGACAGGATGCCGTTGTGACTTTGATTAGGGCCATTTCAGTACTGCGGCAGGGGCGGAAACCTGATTGGAGAAGTTCAAACATGGAATTGCGTGGAATGCTGGGGACGGATCTGGGCGGCAACAACACGTTCAAGGACATTGGAAAGGAAAGGGAGTTTGGAGATGGGGTGGTACTTTGCAAGAACAGAGGGGTTAAACGTGGGTTTCTTGAGGAGGGGAGATGGCAGTTTTGAAAGGGAGGGGCATAGTATCTGACGAGAGAAAACCATTTCCAATGCCAGCTAACGGGGTGGGGGGAGAAGTTGAGTGGTCATCAATTTAGTGGCAGTGGGGGTCAAGGGAGCAGGTGATGGGTTTCATGGATAAGAGGAGCTCAAACAGGGCATGAGGCGACATAGGAGAGAAACTAGAGAGAGACTGGGCAGGAGGGAGTCTGCAGGGAGATTTGCCTTGGTGAACAAGGGGAAAGGGAGAAAACAGCAGAAGCAGCTGAACAGGTGGTCTCAATCTTAGTGACAAAGAAATCCATGAGCTTCTCGCAATTGCCAAATGTGAGGGTGGAGGGGGCAGGGGGAGAGGGTTTAAGAAGATGGTTGAGAGTAGAGAAAAGCAGCAGGTGTTATCGGTACATGGCTGGTGAGGTGGTCCGCAACCCCTGGCCTTTCTTCCGCCACATTTCCAAGCCACGGGATCCTTCTCCACTTTGACAGATATTCCATGCTTCCCTCCCTCTCTGCTATTTATACCTCCTCTGGACCCATTTTTTGTTACTATGTTTGTCCCATTATCACCTCCTTTTGCCTTGTACCATCATCCCTTTTGTCATTTAATCACTGCTGCCCTACACCCTATCACAGACCTTCCCTTTTGTTCTTCCTTGCCCCCCTGCCTTTTCCCTGGCAATGTCCTTGCTTAAAAGCTGTTCATCTCTAACATCTTCCAGTACTGATGAAAGATCTCTCTCCACAGATGCTGCCTGACATGCTGAGTGTTTCCAGCATTTTCTGGTTTTATTCCCGATTTCTAGCATCCGCAGTATTTTGCGTTTGTTGCAGGAGTTAGCATTGCTCTCCAGGAACATGGAGTGGTGGGTGGTTTTGGTAGAGGAGACTGAGGCCTGATGATGCTTGATGTGGTCCAGCCAGATCTGGTGACAGATGGCTCAACCGGTTGTGCACCAGATATGCTCAGGTTTGTGTTCGTTGGACATGAGGGAGTGAAGCTGGGGGCCACACCAGGGGCAATAACCAGGAGGGAAGAGAGTAAAAGTTTTACTGGAGGCAAGGACATCAAAGGTGGCGGCGAGGGAGTGATTGAGCAAATTGACAGCCACAGTATATCATGGCGGATGGAAGCTTGACAGGAGTTTGAAAAAATGCACCATTTGACACAGGCTGAGAAAAGGATCCCGTGGTACCAGTGGCAGGTGTGTAAGGACACCTAACACCTACATCACTGCTATTCCTACTGTATGTAACAGTTCAAATCAACCTTCATTGTCTTTGTCATCTCCAGACTTGACTGCTCCATTGCTCTTGTTGTTGGTCCCCAATCCTCCGTAAACTTCAGCTCATCAAAAACTTTGCTGCCCGAGTTCTATCCCACACCAAATCACGTTCATTCCCCACTCCTATCCTCGCTGACCTACACCGGCTCCCTGTCCCCAAACTCCTCAAATTAAAAATTCTGATCCTTGTGTTTAAATCATTTCATGGCCTCGCCCCTCCCTCTCTCTGTAATCTCCTCCAGAGTGGCAACCCCTCACAAAATCTACATTTCCCAGACTCTGGCCTCTTGTGCAACCCCTCCCTCTCCCCCTCCCTTTGACCCACCATTAACTAGACCCCACGCTCTGGACTTCCTTCCCTATACCCTACCTCCTGTCCTCCTCACTCTCCTCCTTAAAACCCACCTCTTTGATCAAGCTTTTGGTCGCCCCTCCTCTTGACGTCTATTTTTGATTAAGCCTCTCTGAAGCACCTTGGAACATTTTTCTATGATAAAGGCGTTATATTAAATGAAAGTTGCTGTCGCTCCCTCTCTTCCACATATCCCCTCCTCCTCCATATCCCCTCCGCCTCCATATCCCCTTCTCCTCCATATCCCCTCCTCCTCCATATCCCTGCTTCTGACAGAAAGAAAGATTGGCATTTCTATAGCGCCTTTCACGACCTCAGGTTTTCGCAAAGCGCTTTACAGCCAATGAAGTACTTTTGAAGTGTAGTCACTGTTGTAATGTAGGCAGCCAATTTGCACACAGCAAGATCCCACAAACTGTAACGTGATAATGACCAGATAATCTGTTTTAATGAAGTTGGTTTAGGGATAAATATTGTCCAGGACACCGGGGAGAACTCCCCTGCTCTTCCTCAAAATAATGCTTCTGTTAATGATCAAACTGGGCCTTTTCCTGTTGGTGCTTCAAATGGTAGAAATGCAATTCACCTTTCCTGCTCTGTTCCCTCTTGAAATTGTCAGATTCTGTCTTCTTGTCGCTGCGATCAGGACCTAAATCTTCCAATGCGATAAATTTGATGGCGGGAGATTCTCCCATTGTTTCAGCAGGTAAATGAGTCCTTTGGTGTGTTACTGAGCCATACAGTTCTGATGAAAGGTCATCGGCCTGAAACATTAACTCGGTCTCTCTCTCCACAGATGCTGCCTGACCTGTGGAGTGTTTCCAGCATTTATTCCAGGTCACGTGTTTGAGCCCCTGTATGCAGCTGGGCTGGTAGTAGGTGAACTACAATTGGCCTCAGTGCCCCTGCACTAGGGGAAGGGGAAACAATTAGCCATGGCTCCCACCACCAAAAGCTATCTGTGAATCCGCTGTGAAGTGCACATGGTGTGAGGACCGAGTTCGGCTGTGATGCCCACCAATACTGAACAGCCTACAACACTAACTGCCTGCATTCACACATGAAAAGATGGGCACATGACAAGGTACCAGAGAGCTGCCAGTGCTGTGGACTGGTGCTTTGGCATGAGTCAGTGACTTCAGTAAAAGAGGGATAAGTTACATTGCTCAGTTATCCAGCCACCCTGCACAGGTAGTCTTGCGACTACCTTTCTGATTTGACCGACTGAAATCAAATCTCAGGTTTAAGCAACATTCTATTTGCTTTTCCACACTCCGTAGGAAATGAGGAATGACAGGAACAAGAACTAGCAAAGTTACACTGATGGAAACTCTATCGCCAAAACAGTAGAATACAAGTCAGATGAAATCACAGTCAAACTGTACTGTGCTCTGGTCAGACTGCACCTTGAGAACTGGGTCCAGTTCTGGTCACCGAGACTCAAGGGTCGGAGGCAGTGCAGAGAGGATCCACGAGGCTGATCTCTGGTGTCAGGGGGCTGATTAATGAGGAAAGATTGGAGAGACTTGGGCTTTTTAACCTGGAAAGAAGGTATCTGAGAGGTGACCTTACTGAGCTAGATAAGATAGTTAAAGGGCAGCAAAAGGTAAACACATAAAATTACTTTAAATTAAATTGTGAGTAGGACAAAGGAACACGGTTCAAACTAGTGAAAGGTATATAGAAACAGAAAATGCTGGAAATACTCAGCAGGTCAGGCAGCATCTGCGGAGAGAGAAAGAGAGTTAACGTTTCAGGTTGATGACCTTTCATCAGAAGGTAAAAGGTATATTTACAGACTGATAGCAGGAAATTCTTCTTCACACAAAGAGCAATCAACACTTGGAATGGACTCCCAGATAGAACAGTGGAGGAAAACACTCTGGAACCAGTTAAGAAACAACTGGATGCTACAATGGGGTGATTTGAGGGATAAATGTTGGACAGGATACCATGTGTCCATTTACATCTACCCCAGAGGTCAGACAGGGTCTTGGTTTAAAGTCCCATCCGAAAGATGGCACCTTCGACAATGCAGCACTGCACTGGGGTGTCAGCCTATAATTTGTGCTCAATTCTCTGGAGTGGGACTTGAACCCACAACCTGCTTTCTCAGAGGTGAAAGTGCTACCCACTGAGCCACCGCCAACAACTGCCTAGGTGTTTGAAGTAGATAAAAGACTGAAACTAAAGTTATTTCTGGGTCTGAAACACCAGTGTGATCTCAGAAACTGATTTCAGAGTCAGTGTAATAATGGGTGCCAAGGTCATGGGTTCTTACTTGTTTGAGATGTTAACAGACTTTGAACAGCTGTTGTGTCAGCAAACCAAGAACTCAAGGAGCATCACGAGTCTGCACATCCTCATAGAGGGGCGGGGGGGGGGGGGGGGGGGGGGTACCTAAAGTCACCAGATTCTGCATTTATTAACTTGCCAGCTCATTATTACTGGTGCTCTGTACTAATAAAAACTTTTTTTTTAAGCAATGATAGATAGCACTCTTTTCCTTTGGGCAGCTGACACGAACCCTTTCAGAAGTTGGTAAGAGTAAATAGGAAGAAGCTGTTTCCAGTGGCAGAAGGGTCAGTAACCAGAGGACACAGATTTAAGGTGTTTGACAAAAGAACCAGAAGCAACATGTTTTTTACACAGCTTGTTGCTGTGATCTGGAATGCACTGCCTAAAAGTGTGGTGGAAGCAGATTCAATAGTAAATTTCAAAAGGGAATTGAATAAATACTTGGAAGGGTAAAAAAATTACAGGGCGATGGGGAAAGAGCAGGGGAGTAGGATTAATTGAACAGCTCTATCAAAAAGCTGGGACAGGTACAATGAGGCCGAATGTGCTGTATCATTCTGTGCTGTATCATTCTATGATTCTAACTTGGGACAGAGGGAGTCCAGGAGTTGTGCCTGTATTGGCAGGGGGCGCACACACACACTCACACACAGAGATTCGTGAGAACCGCAGGGCAAGCACAGAGTAAAGAATTAGTGAGAGCACAGAAAGGAACTAGGATTCCCAAACATCCCGGAATCGGGGTTCCCTTCCCCCGAGCGCTGCCTCCAGCAGCCCGGGAGATTCAGTGATTTAAATTTCTTGCTGCAGTGCGCAGCAGCCGCGGTTAGAGAAGTTCATGGCTCGGTAACGTTACCCGCAGAGAGCCATGACCGCGTGGACGAGGCTGGAGAGCCGGGAGGGCTCGGGAATCGCTGGTTTCAGCATTCAGGGGGGCTCTGAATTTGGTGGTGGGGGGGGAAGGGTGCCTCGGTTTCCCCTTTTCCCCACCCTCGGGTTTTCCCTCTTCGCCTGCTGGAACTTGTCGCACAAGCAAAAAAAAACTCAACTGCAGGGGACCCAAACTTTATACGGTAAATGCAATAACATTTGGAGAAGTCATGTGAACAGATGTCACATGATCAAAATGTCACACGATCAGATGTCGTATAATCAGACATCACATGGTCAGGCGTCATGTGCTCAGATTGTCACATGATCAAACATCCAGAAATGCCTCCAAGCAGAATTAGCAACCGTAAGAGGAACTAGTTAGAAAATGAGGCTGTTCGGGCCAGTCACTAGAAACTAACGATTCATTTTTTTGCCAGGGATAGCACCATTCTTCACGGGAAGAAAAGGAAGTGGGCTTTTGGTGGTTTGAGGCAAGAAAAAAATAATCCAAGACGGCCGTCTTTTCAGAGTGTTGAAATTAGTCTTTTTCAATCTTCCCTGGACAGGAAAAATATTCCTTATGGTTCCGAATCTTTTTTCTGGGAGGTAGGGAAGAGAAAGAGAATTAAAAGGGTCACATTCATAACAAGTTTACTTTAATACAGTCCCCATTGCATATAGCGGGCAGGTTGGTGTTAACGCGGTTTGCCCGCTATACATGGTGGACTGTAAAGCCAAAAAGGTAAGTAAATCAGCATATTTTTAAAAAAAACGAGATCTTACTGCCTTTGCTAATTATTAGCAGTTGCATCCGGAATCTCATCACTAAGGTAACTGCACGTTAACGAGGTGCGACCAGCTGATTAAAGCTGTTTGAAGACCCGAATTTGACTAAAATCAGCAGAGCCTTTTAAATTGATAAATACAGGGTACAAACTCAACTGCTCAAAATAGTCAGCGCGCTTATAACTGGCGCCTTTGTTATTGTCGCCTATGGTGATGGCAAATGGTCAGCGCCATTTCCTGATATAGACGGCTGTCAGTGATGAGCTTGGATGGTGTAACTGGTGGGGACTATATTACCAATTTACAGAGCATGTAAGTCTGTTTTCTAGAATTGTACAGCACAGGAGGAGGCCATTCAGCCAATCATACCTGTTCTGGCTCTCTAAAAGAGATAACCACTTAGTTCCACTCCCCTGTCCTTTCCTCCCATTTATTCCTTTTCAAATATTTATCAACTTTCCTTGTATGGATTCTGCTTCCACCACTGTTTTTGGTCAGGGCATTTCATGTCTAACAAACCCTGGAATAAACACAAATTCGCCTCACCTCTCCCTTTGTTTTTTTTGTGATTAAACTTTGCTCTCTAGTTACTGACTCACTGACCACTGTAAACAGGTTTGTCTGATTTACTTTATCAAAAGCCTTTGTCAATTTGAACATCTCTAGCAGGTCTCCTCTTAAATGCCTTTTCTATCCTTTAACTATTCTTTTACATTTTGTGTTTAAAATTATGAGGGATTTTGATAGGGTAAATAAGGAGGAACAGTTATCCCTGGCAGGAGGATCGGTAACCAGAGGACACAGATTTAAGATAATTTGCAAAAGAACCAGAGGGGAGAAGAGGAGACATTTTTTTTATACAGCGTTTTGTTATGATCTGGAATGCACTGCCTGAAAGGGCGATGGAAGCAGATTCAATAGTAACTTTCAAAAGGGAGTTGGATAAATACTTGAAAAAGAAAAAAATTGCAGGGCTGGGGAAAGAGCAGGGGAGTGGGACTAATTGGATAGCTCTTTCACAGGCATGAGGGGCCGAATGGCCTCCTTCTGTGCTGTAAGATTCTGTGTATTTTGAATGAAACTTATGGAATAGTAAAAACAACAACTTTTATTTATATAGCGCCTTTAATGTAGTCCCACTCCAGGGACTTGAGCACATAAAGTTAGGCTGACACTCCAGTGCAGTGCTGAGGGAGTGCTGCACTGTCGGAGGTGCCGAGTTTCAGATGAGACGTTAAACCGAGGCCTTGTCTGCTTTCTCAGGTGGACATAAAAGATCCCATGGCACTATTTCGAAGAAGAGCAGGGGAGTTATCCCCGGTGTCCTGGCCAATATTTATCCCTCAACCAATATAACAAAAACAAATTATCTGGTCATTATCATATTGCTGTTTGTGGGAGCTTGCTGTGCGCAAATTGGCTGCTGCGTTTCCCACATTACAACAGTGACTCCAATTCAAAAATACTTTATTGGTTGTAAAGTGCTTTGAGACGTCCGGTGGTCGTGACAGGCACTATATAAATGCAAGTCTTTCTTTTAGTAAAACGTCCCAAGGCGCTGCACTTGTGTTATAAGACAAAAAATTTGACACCGAGCCACAGAAGGAGAAATTAGGGCAGGTGACCTAAAGCTTGGTCAAAGAGGTAGGTTTTAAGGAGCGTCTTAAAGGAGGAAAGAGAGGTAGAGAGTTTTAGGCAACAGAAGGCACGGCCACCAATGGTTGAGCGATTATAATCAGGGATGCTCAAAAGGGCAGAATTAGAGGAGCGCAGGTATCTCAGGGGGCTTGTGGGGCGGAAGGAGATTACAGAGATAGGGAGGGGCAAGGCCATGGAGGGATTTGAAAAAGCAAGTAATAACTTGAACTATTTGGGATTGCCTTACCTACCTCACTAAGGTCTCTCTTAATTGTCTTCTCTCTGGATGGGACAGTGTAAGCTTCTCCAGTCTTTCCTCACGGCTCATCCCCATTACACTTCAGTTCAGTCTTGTGGTCCCTTTGTTCACGTTCAATGCGTGTATGTGTGGAAACCAGAATTACCCGCCAATGTTATAATAAAACATCAGCACACCCACTGAGAATTTATACTCCGACGAAGGGTTTCGACCTGAAACGTTAACTCTCTTTCTCTCTCCACGGATGTTGCCTGGCCTGCTGAGTTTTTCCAGCGTTTTCTGTTGTTATTTGAGAATTTATACTCTTCGCTCTACATAATCGCAGCAGTCTATTGCTTTTTTAAATTGCTGTTGCATATTCTCTTGACATTTAAAGTGATGAATCTGCGGAGACCTTTCGAAGTCTCCCTGTGATACATAGAATCTACAGCACAGATTTAGGCCATCTGGTCTATTCTGGTGTTTGTACTCTACATATGCCTGATCATCCTTTCTCCCAATACTTCACATTTGGTGGTATTACATATCAGGTGCTATTTACCTGCCAATTGCATAACTCGCCTCAATCCTTCCGCAAAATCTGATCCCTGCTGCACTCCCTATTTTAGACTCTGAAAATTTAAACTTACAATTGCTTTCTGCACCCTGGCGACCAATTTATTTGTTCCTGGGATGTGGGCGTCGCTGGCAAGGCCAGCATTTATTGCCCATCCCTAGTTGCCCTTCAGAAGGTGGTGGTGAGCCACCTTCTTGAACTGCTGCAGTCCGTATGGTGAAGGTACTCCCACAGTGCTGTTAGGGAGGGAGTTCCAGGATTTTGACCCAGTGACTATGAAGGAACAGCGATATATTTCCAAGTCAGGATGGTATGTGACTTGAAGGGGAACTTGGAGGTGGTGGTGTTCCCATGCGCCTGCTGCCCTTGTCCTTCTAGGTGGTAGAGGTCATGGGTTTGGGAGGTGCTGCCAAAGAAGCCTTGGCGAGTTGCTGCAGTGCATCTTGTAGATGGTACACACTGCAGCCACGGTGCGCCAGTGGTGGAGGGAGTGAATGTGTAAGGTGGTGGATGTGGTGCCAATCAAGCGGGCTGCTTTGTCCTGGAGTTGGGTTGCCAATAATCCTGGAATCTCCAGGGAATAAAGATTAATCTCCTGGACACTGCTGCGAGCAAACACTGGGAGAAAAATCATGGGGCATTAAAAAAAAAAGTTTTTTTCCCATTACGTTGAACAGTTTCATTTATAAAATATATCAGAGATGGGGGGGGGGGGGGGGGCGGAAAGGCTGTTTAACTGGGCGGGGCAGTTGGAGGTCATGTGATGAAATCTGCAGGAATACGTCCAACCACTCAGTTGGCAACCCTGAGGCTACTTAAGTACATAAGAACCAAGGGATCAAACACTATTTCCTGAGGAACTCCACCATCAGTTCCCCACCCCCAGTCTGACACTATGCCTCGCACAGGTATTCCATTTCCTACTTTAATCCAATTTCCTACCCACTCCCAAGTTCTACCCTCGATTCCTATGGATTTGCATTTCAGTAGTAATCTTTCTTGTGGGACTCGGTCTAAAGGTTTTCCAGAAATCCCAATAAAACCATATTGTAGGGAATTACACTACCTACTTTATTGGTAAAATCCACAAAAGTTGGAGGAGATTTGACAAGCAGAAACTTCCCCTTCTAAATTCATGCTGTCTAGTTATGATACACCTCCAAATTCTTAATTTGGTTTCCAGTATTTTACCTGTGATTGATGCAAGGCTAATGCCCCCGAGTCTAATTTGCCCCCTTGGCATTAGGTTTGCTTGCTGCAGAATCTCTCCAGTTTTCAATCAATCCCTCATTACTGTAGCCTGTGGTCAGCAAGTGTCCTACCTAGGCTCCTTTGACTCCCTAGATTTTATGGCATCTGGCCCAAGAGATTTGTTAGTCTTTAGTTCACTTTACCTATCCAGTACTTCAATTTACGCTAATCTCCAAATCCTCTAGGACATTCTGTAAGAGGAATGTCCTAAGAATGGCCTTGCATGGGTCCTCAAAATAGATTCAGAAGTTAAACTGGATGATAGTTAAGGAAAGGGCTAATGTTAATTAAAGCATGAAGACTTATATAAATAAAACATTCCTTACCAGGGATAGAAGACAAGATCACAGGCCTGGAGATAGTTTGTTAAAGGGGGATAGAAATATGTCCAACCTTATCTGAACTGGTGTGAAGCCTGTTGCTAACAAAAACTTGAGAATCTGGAGAGTAAACGAGCAACCTGGCACGTCTAGACGCTGGAGCTTTACATGTGGAGGTCGTCAGGGGCACCAACAGAGCTGCGAGGTGACTGACACTAGAAGGGCTAAAGTTGCTTAACACGCGTCACTCAGATTGGTCATTAGAACTGAGGAGTTTTCTTTAGAAGTCTTATATAGCTATGGCATTTTTGACACTAAAGTCATCAATGCTTTGTTTAGTTCTAGTTCTTTTAGTGGTTTTTGCAGAAGAAAATGTAGGAGTTCTTTGTCTAGTATATGTAGAAGAGTAACGCTGCAAAATCAGAAAGTGCATCGCCGACAGAAAAATTACAGATATTACGATTGAACGGCTATACCAGCCAGATAGGAGTAGATACCATGTTTCCTTATGATCAAACAAGGTGAGATTTAAGCTAGCTAGTCCAGATACAGGTACCAATGTGGAATGTGAATTTAACCAGGAGCTGAGGATCCAGGAGGAATGCTTAGCACCTCTACAGACATTCAACATGATGTCTCAAGGCTAACACTATCTGGAGGAAGGCAAGGCAACCAGCTCATTACACCAGCGCAAAAGGATGAGGTCGTACGAGTTTTGGAAACATTCTTAGCTACAACCATATAGCCTTTAAAAGGATTAGTTTGGCGCCCTTGATTATTCTCGTCAGGGCGTCGATCCCAGTGTTCTTACAATCCCAGTATTCTTACAATCCCTTGTACCACAATATCTGGATCTGAAACTGCATTTTTCTTTTAGTGAACATCTATAAAATATTCATTAAATATTTCTACTTTCCCATCATCTTCAGTTCCTCCAGTACTTTTAACTAGACTTCCAGTTTTTTGTAGTAATAAGCACTTAAAAAGTTACTGTACTTAAACTGTCCTTTCTGCACTCGGACTATATTTTTAAAGTCGGCATCAGCATTTTCCTATGCCCCTCTCTTTTCCCGGTTAGCTTTGTAAAGATTTTGCTTCCAGATCTCCATTTGAATTTCTGTGCTTATCCACCTGGGCACAGCTGGTTTAGATTATTTCTCGTTGGTCTTTACTTAACTTACATATTTAATTTACTTTTAAAAAATGTTTTCCACATCAAGTTATCTCAGCAACACTTCATTTCTTTAAGTTTATTCTCATTCCATTATAGTTTTTGTTTTTTGAAGTCACATACAGAAAACTCTCATTTAAACGGCACCTAAATATCCAGAATTCTCTATTAACCGGCAAAATTCATACTCCGAAAACTCCTCTCAAATAACCGGCAATGTTTCCGAGTCAGAGTCCGAGTCTCCCGCGAACGCCGAGTTAGTCAGTGGGGGTAGTTCTCCAAAGTGCCACTACTTGGCTTCCTGGCGCTATCGGAAGTCCGAACACCGCAATAACAGTAGTCTGATTCTCCCGCGCTGCCGGTAGTCTCTTCTGATCCGCCATTTTACTGTGTGTCTCCCGCGCTGTTGGTAGTCTCTTCCTAGCCACCATTTTTCTGTGTGTCTCTCCATCTTTATCGGGAATTATCTCCCCCATCTTGCATTATGGAATTCCCAAAAGCTGGTCCAAGCAAAAGGGAGAGTGGTCTTAACTTTAAAACAGAAAATCGAGATATGCCAACGACTAGAAAGGGGAGAGAAGCGTATCAACATTATGAATGAATTCAAAATCGGTTCGTCAACAATCTACATCAAATCGCAGAAGGATAAGCTGCTCAAGTTTTATTCAAGCTCGGAGACATCTAAGAGTGTAGAGAAACGACGTACGCTTCGTAAGCCTAAGCTTGAAGAGCTGGATACCGTGCTTTATGAATGGTTTTCTCTTAAGCGTTCAGAGGGTGTTCCAATTTCCAGACCTATGCTAATCGAGAAAGTGAAGGATTTCTACGAAAGGATGGAGCTCACTGACAAGTGTGCTTTCTCCGAGGGATGGCTAACGTGCTTCAAGTTACGGCACGGGACACGACAACTCGATATTTCCGGGGAGAAGAAATCAGCTGATCACGACGCCGCAGAAGAATACTGCGATTATTTCAATCGGATTGTGCAGCAACATGATTTGTCGCCAGCACAGATATATAATGCTGATGAAACAGGCTTGTTTTGGAGGTTTTTGCCAGAATCAACGCTTGCTGGGGCTAGTGAGGCTAATGCTTCAGGTTACAAGAAAAATAAAGATCGTGTAACCGTACTAACATGTGCGAATGCTGCTGGATCACACCGGGTTAAACTTCTTGTTATTGGGAAGTATAAAAATCCCCGTGCATTTAAAAATGTGAGGCACTTACCTGTTGAATACAAAGATCAAAAAAATGCTTGGATGGATAAGGAAATCTTCTCCTATTGGTTCCATCATATTTTTGTTCCATCTGTAAGGGAACATTTCCGTAAAATAGGGAAACCTGAAGATAGCAAATGCATTTTATTGCTTGATAATTGTAGAGCCCATCCGCATGAATCCGAGTTGGTTTCAGGAAATATTTTCACCATTTATTTGCCACCAAATGTAACTTCTCTCATACAACCCATGGACCAGGGCGTTATCCAAAATCTGAAGTGTCATTACAAGAAAGACTTCCTACGTAAACTGATAAACCAAGATGACAATATTCACGCATTTCAGAAGGAATACAATATTAAAGATGCCATCTATAATGTTGCATGTTCCTGGAACTTGGTGAAAGGTCACACTCTGAGGCAAGCCTGGCGCAAATTGTGGCCTTCTGTAATGTTTGCTGAAGGTTCTTCTTCAGAGGAGGAATTTCATGGGTTCAAATGTTCGTCCCAAGAAGAGTACAATAATGGAAATGGCTGGCATGGTGAAAAATGTAGGCCCAGCAAACCCTCTACATCACCTCAGTGAAAGTGATATCGAGCAGTGGGTTGATGCAGATAGAGAAGTTGGTGTTGTGCATATGCTAAGTGATGATGAAATAATTGAGTGTGTTTTGAATCCAAAGAAAGAAAAGGAAAGTGAGATGGAAAGTGAAGAGGATGAGATTTCTGAAGAGAACAAGATTTCTTGGGCTAAAGCTGCAGAAGGATTTTCTTCAATCCTCCAATTTGCTGAAAGGCAGCCTTGCTACTCTGACCAAGAAGTTACGCAACTCCATATTCTGCATTCCACGTTTCTACAGAAAAGGTAAGAGTCCACTAAGCAAACCGACATCCGCAACATGTTTAAGAAAGCTTCCAAAAGAGTCAAAGCAGCGGAAGTGCCTGAAGAATCTGGAAATGCATGATCCTGATGACCCAGCTGGCACGGATATTCCTGATGAACCAGCTGACTTGGAATAAGTGTACAGTCAACTACAGTACTGTATAGTCGTTTAATTATTTAACAGTAAAACAAAACTTATATAAAGAGTTATGGGTTACCCTCAACTAGCAGTACTGTACTTAATCAAGCATCTTCCACCATCCATTTAACACAACATTCTGTAGGTGAGTACCCAAATACTGTATACTGCACATTTCTTGATTTTTTAAATTTTTGTTTGTTAAAAATAGCCTCGGTAGATATACCTCTCCGTTATCCGGAATTTTTATTCAACCGGCACCACCCCGGTCCCATCGGTGCCGGATACCAAAGAGTTTCCTGTATTACCGCTCTGCTTCTTGCTGGCTCAGATCTCAAAGTTGACCACATTATAGTCTCTTGTTTTAAGAAGTTCCTTTACTTCTAAATTGAGAATACCATGGTTATACGAACCAAGTCTAGATGGGAGTTCCTCCTAGTGGAGTTCATGACACAGCAGCAGTCTTGTACCAACAATTTACATTTACCACATCTAATTCAGTTACCACACTTCCATTAGGACAGACTTGGGTTATATTGAGCTTGTTGAATGGCATTAATTGTACAAACCCTTCTAATGTCATAAAATGCTGCACCTGATGAAAGAATCAGAGGAAGATGGTTTTTTTTTAGGCAGGAAGGGTGGTGAAACCAGCTCCAATAGTGACTTTGAAAAGGGAATTGTATATTGAAAAGGAAATATTTGCAGGGCTATGGGGAAAGAGCAGGGGACTAATTAGATAGCTCTTTTAAACAGCTGGCATAGGTACGATGGGTCCAATGGCCTCCCGTGCTGTAAGTTTCAATGATTCCTTCACCAAGCAGATCCCAATTTTGTTTTTTAAATATAAAAAGTTAGGTTTAATTTTTTCACCCCCTACCAAGATATCATTGAGTTCTAGATTACCCTGTTCATACACTGCTCTCTCTCCTACAGCTTTTCTTGAACAACCTATATCTCTTTGTGGTTCTGCTACATATGTGGGAGATTTTAATTTTCACAGACTGGGAGAAGCAGAACAGCTCAATTGAATATATTTAAGGTGGAGATAGACAGATTTTTTGAACGATAAGGGAGTCAAGGGTTATGGGGAGCAGGCAGGGAAGTGGAGTTGAGGCCAAGATCAGATCAGCCATGATCTTATTGAGCAGGCTCGAGGGGCCGAATGACCTACTCCTGCTCCTATGTCTTATGTTCTTATGCAAGGAGTAAAGGCAATGAGTTTCTAGAAAGTATTCCGTACAGTTTTCTAGAACAATGTGTTTTAGAACCAACAAGGGAACAGGCCATACTGGGTTTAGTGTCGAGTCACCAACCAGAATGAGTTAATCTGACAGTAAGAGAGCATCTTGCAACTGCTGACCATATGATTGAATTTGAGTTTAGGGTTGCGAGGGAGAAGATTCACAAACCAAGGTTTAAATGTAAAGAAGATAAATTTCAGAGAGATGAGAAATAAGCTGTTAAATACAGTGGGAAGTATTGAAAGAGGTATTTAGTACAATACCAAGCCAGTACTTACTCCTAAGAGCCAAAGGATTCATGGTGTAGTTAAACAATCATGGTCAGCAAATGAGGGAAGAGACAGTATCAAGCTAAAAGAAAAGGCTTATACAACTGCAAGGAAAAGTGGAAATTCAGCAGACTGGGAGAGCTATAGAAAGCAAGAAAGGGATAGAAAGAAATGAGGTGTTAAAAAGGAATATGAAAAAAATTGCAAGGGCTATCAAAGCTAACAGCAAAAGTTTTTTCTAGAAATGTATTAAGAAAGAGAGTGATAATGTGGGCCTATCAAAGATGGATGTAAGTGAGACTATAATGAACATTAAGGAAATGGCGATCTTGTTAACACTTTACATCCATTTTCAGAGTGGTGAAAGACGACAAAATAACAGTGGTTCAAGGGAACCTAAAAATAAATCAATGGGAGCAATTTAGTAGATTTAATACAACTAAAAAACAGGTAATTGAGAAAATAATGAGACTTTGATAGCATTAAAAGAAATAGGTGAGGAAATTACAGATGCATTCATCATAATTTTCCAAAGCTCTCTAGATTCAGAACTGCGCTGTTGGCTTGGAAAATTGCAAATGTCATTCCATTATTTAAGAAGGAAGGGAGGGAGAAACCAGTACAGACCTGTCAGCTCAACTTCAATTGTTGGGGAAGTTACTGGAATCTCAGAGGAGACAGTGACTGATCAGTTGGACATGTATGAGCTGATCAAATAGAGTCAGCATGGATTTGTGAAGGGTAGATCATGTCTAACTAATCTAGTTGATTTTTTTTTTTTTGAGAAGGCCACTAGCATAATGGATCAGGGAATATCTATGGATGTTGTCATATGGACTTCCAGAAGACATTTGATGAGGTTCCACACAAGAGATTAATATAAGAGAGCATGGAATTGGAGGTAACCTTATGAGGAGTCGGTAATTGATTGGGAGGTAGGAGACAGAGTGGGGATAAAGGGATGTTCTCTGATTGGTGGGATGCAATGTGTTCTCCTCCAGGGATCTGTACAGGGGCCTCAGCTTTTCACTATATATATCAAGGATGAAGGAAGAGAGAGTTGTATATCCAAGTTTGCAAATGACACCAAGTCAGGATAACAGTAAGTTGTTTGGATGGGAGCAGGAAGTTACAAAGGGACCTAGACAGACTAAGTGAGTGGGCAACACGATGGCAGATGGAGTTCAATGTAGGGGAGTGCGAGGCCATCCACTTGGGATCTGTGAAAGACCAATGGGAATACTTTAATTAATGGTGAGAGATTGTGGAGGAGCAAAGGGATTGGTGTGTCCAAGTGCACTAAAAGCTAGTGCACAGGTACAAAAAGTAATCAAAAAGGCAAATGGAATGTTGGCCTTTATCTTATTGGGGGTGGAATTCAAAAGTGAGGCTTCAAGTGTGGAGAGTCTTGGTAAGACCCCATCTGGAGCACTGCATTCAGTTTTGTAAATCAAACCTCAGGAAAGATATACAGGAAACTCTTTGGTATCCGGCACCGACGGGACCGGCGTGGTGCCGGTTGATCGAAAGTTCCGGATAACAGAGTTATATCTACCGAGGCTATTTTTAACAAAGAAAAATAAAAAAATCACGAAATGTGCAGTATACAGTATTTGGGTACTCACCTACAGAATGTTGTGTTAAATGGATGGTGGAAGATGCTTGATTAAGTACAGTACTGCCAGTTGAGAGTAATCCATAACTCTAATTACTTAACAGTGAGACTCCTGGCAGCGTGGGAGAATCAACTCCTGCTACTGCAGTGTTTCGGACTTCCGACAGCGCCAGGAGGCCGAGTAGTGGCACTTTTGAAAACTACCCCTACTGACTAAATCGGCGTTCGCGGACTCGGGATTGGCAACATTGCCGGTTATTTGAGAGGAGTTTTCGGAGTACTCGGCGTTCGCGGAGACTCGGCAACATTGCCGGTTATTTGAGAGGAGTTTTCGGAGGATGATTTTTGCCGGTTAAGCGAGAATTCCGGATATTTGGGTGCCGGATAAACAAGAGTTTCCTGTACTGGCCTTGGAAGGGGTACAGTGCAGATTCACTAGAATGATACCAGGGCTTAAAGGTAAATAAGGAGGACAGATTGCATAAACTTGGCTTGTATTCCCAAGAGTCCAGATGGTTGAGGGGTGATCTAATTATTTAAAATGATAAAAGGTAGATAGAGAAATTATTTTCTCTGGTGGGGGAAATTCAGAACAAGGGGGCACAATCTTAAAATTAGAGCCAGGCCAGTTGGGAGTGAAATCAGGAAGCACTTTGTCATACAAGGGTAGTGGAAATCTGGAACTCTCTCCCTCAAAAGGCTGTGGATGCTGGGTTAATTGAAACTTAAGACCGAGAGAGAGATAGATTTTTGTTGGGTAAGGGTATCAAGGGATATGGAGCAAAGGCGGGTAAATGGAGTTGAGGTGCAGATCAGCTATGATCTAATTGAATGGCGGGACAGGCTTGAGGGGCTGAATGGCCTCCTCCTGGTCCCATGTTTCCAATTCAGTATTTTATTCCTAATGCTTTTAGCAGTCAGGTAAAGGCACCTGATTGTGTTCCTTACTTTTGTCTTAGCTTATTATCTCCAAGCTTATTTATTATGTCTACATTTATTTTCTAGTTTACCTTATTCACTCCTCACCATGACCATATGCAAGTGCTGCTGCTCCATAATCCTATTCCCTCCACATATAGTTTCAAAAAGTCCTAAATATTTCTATGAATGTTAATTTTATCCATATTAAATGACTACCCTCCAAAGTCCCGAGAGAGGCAATAAGGCGCGACATAACTCGGAGCTCTTCCTTGTTTTAAGCAGTAAATTTAACAGCTTATTTAGCAGGCTATAGCCAAAAGATAATACTCTAAATTGGAAAAGTAATTAGTGTTTTTCAAAAAAAAAATCAACACTGTTGGATGCTGACCTTCACGGATAGAGCCGAATGTGTAATAATGAAAACTAGGTCCAGCAACAAACAGGAAGAGCTTTAAAATGTGAGTAATTCCTCAATTTAGGGAACCATGATTCTATCCAGCACATCAGCAGTTTAATCATATGGGGCTTATTCACCAATTGCATCAGCAATCAGGCGGGAGATCCCTGGAACAGCCCTTCAACACTCACTGTCTAGGCTCACATCATGAATGTGGCTCAGATACTGGAGGAGGGGGGTAGACATCCATCAAACTGAACCCCAGCAAGAATCAGCACCTTGAGGGGAGAAAAAGAGAGGAGGCCCTGGCTCAGGATTTTGCAATGGAAACGATTTGAATCAAGAACTAAAAGAGTTAAATTTAAGCACCACAATAGATTTATTCCTCAGTGACTTTTAAACAAGAGAGAGAAAGATTAAGCTGTGTACCATGCCAATAAAACATGGCACTAGGGTCATGGACTGTGCCCACAAGTCAGTCCTCAAATCCAGGACCAGCCTTTAGTTTCAAAGTGCTTTTACCATTTCATTACTAAACTATTTTACACCAATCAGGAGATATATCTCAATATCAAAACAAGGGGGTTTCATTTTTGCTTAACTGTGCAATGCCAGATACACCCAGTGCTACAATTGGTTCCAGGTCTCATTTGATGACTGACCCAGCATTCTATACCTTTCCAAGCGTCCAGTGGATTGTTTGAGACACAGATTTCAAGTTTACAGACGCACAGTGTGAATACAGGTTCTACATCCAAATATAAAAGGACATTTAGATTAGGGAAAAAAAAAATCAGTGGAGAATTTGGGAAGGTTTACAAGGAGTGATGACTCTGGGGAGGCGGGGAGTGGGGGGGGGTCTCACAACCGGTCTCTTATGAGATGTAAAAGCAGATTTCTGCAATATTCCCAACACGCTGCACTCTCAGCAAGTCCGACTGGAGGCGGAAATCTCATTGAATCCACATCTGCAAATACCCCCAACCCTCTGCAAACCAGAGCTACTTCCAGATTGAGCACAGAAACATGCTTAGAAAGGCTTATTTAAAAAAAAGTATGTAGTACACAAACCATTTTCACTTTATGCAACAGGTTATATGTAATGACCAAAATAAAAATTAAACGTCTTTGTATCCTGTGCACAAAAGTCTTGCTAACATTGAAATAAAAGATTTAACGTTACAATCTGTTTTAACACTGGTCGTCGGGGCAGTTTCATTCGCGATCGGACAAATCCGAGGTGCTGAGCGCTCAAGTGGCATGTGGGTCCGCACGATGGTTCACAGGTTGGATTTGGGCCCAGTGTTCACGGGGATGGCCCTCAGCTCTGTCCGCATGCACAGGTACTCCCCTATCACGGCCATCAGTGCAATGCACACAATGTTCACCAGCCACCAGCTCAACGCTGTGGGAAAGTGCAAGTTGTAGATCCAGCAGCCCATGAAGTGGAAGATATGGACGGTCACAGTAAAATCCAAACACTGCTTCCCTCTTCGGATAAAATACCACAATCCAAGCGCACTGGTGAAGGAAACAGGAGAAGCTCGTTAGACCTTCCACGTGCACACAGACTGTAACGCGCTTAAGAATTTTCCCACTCCAGACTTGAGCACATAATCTAGACTGGCACTCCAGAACAGTACTGAGGGAGTGCTGCACGGTCGGAGGCGCTGTCTTTTCGGACGAGACGTTAAACCAAGGTCCACCCTCTCACGTGTACGTAAGCGATTCCATGGCACTATTTCAAAGAGCAAGGGGGTCCTCCTATTCTGTCCAACACTGATCCCAAAATCATCACCAAGAAAAACAGATTATCTAGTCATTATTACAATGCTGCTCGCGGAGCTTGCTGTGCGCAAATTGGCTGCAGCGTTTTCTGACATTACAACAGTGACTACCCATTAAAAGTACTTCATTGGCTGTAACGTGCTTTGGGACATCTTGAAGTTGTGAAAAGTGCTGTATAAATGCCAGTCTTTTTTCTTTGTTGGGCTTTTATGCTCATCAAGTCGAAGGGATGGACCACTGTCCATCACAGGCACCCACTGTCTGCATCGTACTCCCAGCTCAGGTACAGTGCTAAACACCAATGTTCCAACCGGTGAGGAGTCCCCTCTATTCCACCAGTGTATCCATCCTTATGGGCCCTCTGACAAACTGCCATCTTAGTGTCAACTTCAGGTCATTTGTGTTGCGGGTCATTTGCACTCACTAGGAACTGGGCAGTCACCAGCCAAACTCATTCCTACAGTCAGAAATGAGTGGAAAACAATCTCTTTCCTTCAGTCTGGGCTGGTTGCAAACCCAGGAGTCAGAGGTGAAAGGATAGTTTTTCACCAACCCAAACACCCATTATTCCCTTTTTTCTTAGCTCTTAAGAGTTTCAGGGTGTTACAACATAGAATTCAGTAAGCCACTCCAGATAGTGGCATTCCTTTCAGATCATGGGGCCTTTGAGCTTTTAGCTGCACCTATTTCTGTATTTTACAAAGTGAACAGTAAAAGATATGAGCACAGGAGCAAAGCAGCAGAAATGAGCTCATTCGGCAAAAATACCGGTTCTATTTTTGGTTGCATTTGCTGGCATTTAGCCAGCCAGATGTGGTTTGCATTCTCACTTGAAGGCACATGTACAGTCTGTAAATATCATGCAAACACTGAAGCACAGACACCTGCTCTGTCATTTTGACACTAGAAGGCACGTATACAGATGAAATTAGAAAAGAAATGAAACAAAGAATTTGCATTTATATAGCGCCTTTCACGACATCAGGACCTCCCAAAGTGCTTTACAGCCAATGAAGTAATTTTGATGTGTAGTCACGGTTACTGTGCAGCAAACGCGGCAGCCAATTTGAGCATAGCACGGTCCCATAAACAGCAATGAAATAAATTACCAGATAATCTGCTTTAGTGATGTTTGTTGAGGGATAAATATTGGCCAGGACACTGGGGAAAACTCCCTTGCTCTTCTTCAAATAATGTTGTAGGATCTTTTATGTCCACTTGAGGGGGCAGACGGGACCTCGGTTTAATGTCTCAGCTGAAAGACGGCACCTCAGACAGTGCAGCACTCCCTCAGTACTGCACCTTATATGCTCAAGTCTCTGGAGCGGGACTATCATGCAAACACTGCAGTAATGTGGACACCTGCACTGCACTCAATATTTTGGGCAAACAACCAAAAGCACTAATTTGAATTTTTCTGCTGCTCAGCACGTTTGCTAAGAGGAGAACATGCCGAGGCACAGCACAGCATCTGTGAGTATCAGTGTTTCCTCGGGTACACAAAATATCATGCTCAAGTTCAATTTACCAGCATTACACATGTGTCTGTCAACAGGCAATCATTGGGTTAGTTTCACTGGGTGCACATTCCTGTTAAAATATGCAACTGCAGGTGTACAAATGTTGGGCGAGGACCAGTTCAGGCTTGGCTGCATTGCCCTTCATGGTTGAATAATTACATAGGAATACGGCACAGAAACAGGCCATTCGGCCCAACCAGTTCATGCCGGCGTTTATGCTCCACTCGAGCCTCCTCCCATCTTTCCTCATCTAAATCTATCAGCATAACCCTCTTATTCCCTTCTCCCTCAGATGCTTGTCCAGCTTCCCCTTAAATGAATCCATACTATTCGCTTCAACCACTCCTTGTGGTAGCGAGTTCCACTCTTTGGGTAAAGAAGTTTCTTCTGAATTCCCTATTGGATTTCTTGGTGACTATCTTATATTGATGGTCTCTAGTTATGCTCGTCCCCACAAGTGGAAACATTCTCTCTGTATCCACTCTATCAAAACTTTTCATAATTTTAAAGACCTCAATTAAGTAACCCCTCAGCCTTCTTTTTTCAAGAGAAAAAAAAGAGACCCAGCTTGTTCATCCTTTCCTGATATGTATACCCTCACATTTCTGGTAACATCCTTGTAAATCTTCTCTGCACCCTCTCCAATGCCTCTATATCCTTTTTATAATATGGCGACCAGAACTGTACGCAGTACTCCAAGTGTGGTCTAACCAAGGTTCAATACAGGTTTAGCATAACTTCACCAATTTTCAATTCTATCCCTCTAGAAATAAACCCTAGTGCTTGGTTTGCTTTTTTTATGGCCTTGCTAACCTGTGTTGCAACTTTTAGGTGATCTGTGTATTTGTACTCAGAGATCCCTTTGTTCCTCTACCCCACCTAGACTCGCACCCTCCAAAATGTAATACCTCACATTTATCTGTGTTGAACTTCATTTGCCCATTCTGCAAGTTTATTAATGTCCTCCTGTAACCTGTTGCCATCCTCCTCAGTATTGACTATCCCTCCCCAATTTGGTGTCATCCACAAATTTAGAAATTGTTTTTGATTCCAAAGTCTAAATTGTTAATATAAATTGTGAACAGTGGTCCCAGCACTGATCCTTGTGGAACACCACTACCCACCTTCTGCCACTGTGAATAGCTACCCTTTACCCCTACTCTCTTCTTTCTGTCATGAAGCCAGCTAGCTATCCATAATCTGCTGACATTCACCAACTGGGCTCACACGTGAAGAACTGCCACTTGGCCAAGGTGTTGGAGGGCTACCAGTGTCTGTGAAACTGTACCATAGCATGACTCAGCACTTGGAAGAGGATGAGAGAAAACAGAAGGGAAGGAGAGTTAAGTGTCAATGACTGTCACCATCCACCAGAGGAGCCAGTCTTATTGTTAAAAGCACAGACAAACCTGTGCCCTGTATTCAACATGTACAGCTACAGTGTATACTACGCAGGAAAGGACTTGCATTTATATAGCGCCTTTCATGACCTCAGTACATCCCAAAGGGCTTTACACCCATTGAAGCGCAGCCACTATTATAATGTAGGAAAAGTGGCAGCAAAGTCCCACAAACAGAAATGTGAGAATGACTAGTTAATCTGTTAGAAATAAGGGAAGCGGGTGGATTAAGTGTATGGGATTTAATCTGGTCAACAAACCCTAAGCAGCCCGTGACACCAGAATGGCTGATGTAAAGGTTACTGCTGTGTTCAAATGTTTGACACTAAATCACAGAACAATGGGCAAGAATATTTGGTTCGGGTTGCATACCCCAAGCCTGTCCACTTCTGATTTCTATGCTATCTACAGAGCAGGTGCAGTGACAGACAGGATAGTGAACTTAATCACACCTGCCCTTCTACAACACGTTGCCTAGGAAACATCAGCAGAACGGAAGCCGGCAAAAAAACACAGGTGCGGTCCCTCAGCGACTCCTTACCTCTCATTGAAAGCACTCTCGCTTTCAAATTACATTTTTAAGAATGTAAGGCCTTTCCTGCAAAGTTGCAACTTTTTGTCTAAGCATCTGAATTGCAAAAACAATTAAAATGTTAGGAGCCAAGCCAGATAACTCAGCATCTCAGGTTACTGCAAGTCAGGGAGTCAGTGGTGTATTGTCAAAGCTGACTAAATGAAGGGATAGATTCCAAACACGCGCTGGGGATCATCTGGACTGCATGTTACAAAATTTAGGGGAATTTGTGCTGGCTACTTTTAAAATCAATCAACGTCTATAACCCAAAAGTAAAACAGGAACTTTAACATCTGAGCCTCATGTCACATAGAATTCAAATCCAATAGCCGTGTAAGTTTTCAACTTGTTAGGATTGGCACACCAGGTCAGAGTTATCTATTTAAAAAGTACTCCTGTGCTGTACCGATAGGAGCAGTTTTGGCAAGGATAGTAGATTTGACCTGGTGCTGCTGATGGTAGCGCAGATACGTTGTTTTGTAAGGACAAGAGTGCTAAGAACAACAGGTTGTATTTATATACCGCCCTTAATGTAGTAAGGCGCTTCACAGGAGCGTTATCAAACAAAATTTGACACCGAGCCACATAAGGAGATATTAGGACAGGTGATCAAAAGCTTGGACAAAGAGGTAGGTTTTAAGAAGTGTCTTAAAGGAGGAGAGGCGGAGAGGTTCAAGGAGTTAATTGCAGAGCTTAGGGTCTAGGCAGCAGAAGGCATGGCCGCCAATGGTGGACTGATGAAAATCGGGGATGCGCAAGTTGGCAGAATTGGAGAAGCGCAGAGATCGCGGAGGGGTGTAGGGCTGGAGGAGGTTACAGAGATAAAGTGGGGCGAAAACAAGGATGAGAATTTTAAAACTGAAGCATTGCCAGACCGAGAGCTAATGTAGGTCAGCAAGCACAGGGGTGATGGGTGAACGGGACTTGGTGCGAGTTAGGATACGAACAGCTGAGTTTTGGATGAGCTTAAGTTTATGGAGGGTAATGTATTATTAAACAACGTATTAGTCTGCTGCTCACGTGTCACCTGAAATCTACTGGATGTCATTGCTGTACCTTCCTGGGACAGTTAGAGGCTAACTGCTCTTAGACAGATCAGCAGGGCAGTTAGAGACCTGACCTGCTTTCTTTTATTTTCATACTTTAAATTATATTACATTTTCCACTGGTGGGAAAGTTTCTATACATTGGAAGTGATTGGCTGTCTTGTAGTGTCAGCTGCAGCTCAGCTGGTAGCACTCTGGCCTCAGAGTCAGAAGGTTGTGGGTTCAAGTCCCACAGCAGAGACTCGAGCACAAAAATCTATGCCGACACTCTGGAGCAGTACCGAGGGAGTGCTGCATCTTTCGGATGAGACGTTAAACTGAGGCCCAGTCTGCTCTCTCGGGTGGACATAAAAGATCCCACGGCCCTATTTCTAAGAGCAGGGGAGTTATCCCTGGTGTCCTGGCCAATATTTATCCCTCAATCAACATCACTAAAAAAAAAGCCTACAGATTATCTGGTCATCACAACATTGCTGTTTGTGGGATCTTGCTGTGTGCAAATTGGCTGCCGCGTTTCCCACATTACAACAGTGACTACACTTTAAAAGGTACTTCATTGGCTGTGAAGCACTTTGGGATGTCCTGAGGTCGTGAAAGGTGCTATATAAACGCAAGTCTTTCTTTCTTTAATACAAACAGCTGAAGTGCGATGGACATATCAAAAAAAATTTAAGTGATGACAGAGCTATCGCCAAGTCTACAGATATCCCATATGAAATGTGGGTTTAAATGGCATTTCAAGTGAACAGTTCACTTTAAATCCTTCAGTGACTTCATATGTCACAATGTCGTCACCAGGATTTCAGTAAAGCAGAGTCACGGAATTATTTATAAATTAAATACAGGGGGTGGGGGAAGGGGGGGAAGCAGATACATTTTTGACTTTTTAAAATAAGGTCCTCTATCAATATCTTCTAGATTACTTTAACAAATCACTACCAAGACTTTAACTGTAACATCCCATATACATTGTTATGTGGTCTCTTATTCTCTCTCTCTCTCCACACTTCTAATCTGTGTACGGACTTACCATGTGAGTGAATTGAGGACAAATGCCATCATCGAGAGCCTCCCCTGAGCTGTGGAAAATCCCAGCACCTAAATCACAAACAAATCAGTGCTAGTATAAACAGAGAATTAAAACAAAGACATCACATCCAAGAACCAAGCCTCTATCCAGGCACTTCCCAATATAACACAAGCAGGCAGCAGATTTCAATTCATTTCCACACAGAGTTTGAAGCTGGTTACAAAGGTTTACCACAGAACACATCAGCGGTGTTGCAAAAGATCATTTGAATTTCAAAGAATGGGGCAATGATTTGTCTGAAAAGGAACATTAGTACACCCGGACAGGCAAGTAATTAACCTACACTGCAATGTGAAACGTGAATACATACTGCGCTTCTCCCCGACATGTGTGGCACTGACACACATCCTGCTCCTTCCCTGGCTCCAGTTTCCATGACACATGCAGTGCATACAGGAGTGCATCAACACTGAATGCAAAGGTGCAGACTAATCCAGGCTGGGAAAAATGATTTACAAGGCAAAGGCCGAATGATAAAATGGTGAGAAGAAATAAAATCTGGTAAATAGCTCTTCTAGTGCAGGGGAAGTTGTGTTCCTGACCAGCAGTTTTGAATAAGAAAATGCAGGAATAAGGGAAGACCGAGAGATAGCCAAGTCTACAGATACCCCACTTAAATGTAGGTGTAAATGGCAAGCCAAAGATAATTCACTTTGAATCCTTCAGTGACTTTGTTCTCAATCAACATCACTTTAAAAAAAAAATAATTTGGTCATTATCACATTGCTGTTTGTGGGAGCTTGCTGTGCGCAAATTGGCTGCTGTATTTCCTACGTTACAACAGAGACTACACTGCAAAAGTACTTAATTGGCTGTAAAGCGCTTTGGCATGTCCGGAGGTCGTCAAGGGCGCTGTACAAATGCAAGTTCTTTCTTTATATTACAATGCTGTTACTGGGATTTCAGTAAAGCATAATGGGGATGTGCGAAGTTATTGAAGCTTTTCTCTTTACAGACACTGACTGACCTGCGGTGCGTTTCCGGCACCTTCGGTTTCTGATTTTGCTGAAACCTTGTAAAAAAAAAAAAGTTGCAAAATATTTTTTTGAACACTAGTGTATCTGCCGTGGCATTGCTAGCGGTTGTTTTATAAGGGAAGGAATCTTGTACTGCACACATGTGATGTACTATACTGCTGCTAAGGTGGCGCTGTGTTTAAGCGGGCATGTCTCTTTAAAGCCACAAGTTTAATTTCTGTAGGTCAGCACAGCCCAAGGTCGGAGTGTAATTAAAGTTTGGTAAGAGAAACGCGTAGATTGGAAAGTGTTAACAAGTTTGCAGTTTAGGGAGGGAAAAGCCTTTGAAATAACTGTTTTTGTTTTTAAAAAAAAATACTTGTGATCGTCTGAAGTATAATGGAACCTCTCAAAGTTTCATATAGACTAGCTGCTCTCTGACATTACGGGTTACATGGCAACCCCTCCACCCCCCAGCCCAGACTGAATGGCTGCTCAGTACTCAGCTTCTGTCTTGCATATTCTGTTATTGGCCCAAAAATTTGTGTTGATACGGTCGAGTACACACTGTGTACTCTTGCGTATTCTGTCTCCAATTGCCGGTTTTCTGCATGCACTGCGCATGCGCTGAAAACCGGCACTTGGTGAATGGAAAAGGGGGCGGTTCCTAGGTGAACCGCGTGCACGCTACAGGCTGCGCGCATGCAGTGCACTTAGTGGTTTCAACGCGCAGGTAAGTATGGAAGATTTTACACATAAAAAAAGGAGTAAGACCCACTTTTAACAAGGTAAGTAGTGAATTAAGTATTATTTTGAATTTTTTTAACAGGTATATCTTTTTTAGAGACTTTAAAGACAGGTAAGTTTATTTTTATAACTTTTTAAAAGATTTTAAATTTTTTCAAAAATTTAATTTTTTATTTAAAATGGTTAATTTATTTAACTATACTTATTTTATTAATGTGATGGTTTTAAAAAAAAATTAATTGAGGTTTAGCTGTTCTTTTGGGGGGCTATAGTATTCATAGCTTTCACAGTACTTATGTGAAAGTTATTAATGGAAGATAGTGTGCTGCCATTGGCTCTAACTGAGTCACGTGATCCCACAGCTCGCACGAATTAACTACGCCTGTGGGATACGAAAGCACTGCACAGCAGCTGTCCAGAACATCAAGTTCGTGCGAGCTGGAACTGAAAAAGCCAACGCGCAGTGAGAGATCGCGGGGAAGCCTTCCTCACGAATTTTTGGGCCAATATATCGGTCCCTCGTGGTGCAGTTGCCACCTTTCACGAAGTGTAGTGAAGGGGGCGGGGAGGGATAACAGTTCGAGTTCTGATGTTTGCTTTACTGGTGATGAAAGTTCATCAAGAGCCTCAGTAGCACGTTAGTAATTTCTCCACACCATGAGAAACAGAAATGGGGGATAAATGGACATCGACTTTAAAAAATGTTAAAAGCCCGCTTACATTTTAGAAGTAGTCAGACGTCCCACTAAAAGGAAACACTGTATCTGGTCCAAAACCAGACAGAGGATATCCCACCCAAGAAAGGGAAAACAATGCCCTTCATTCCATTAGTGCTTGACTTGTGCAGTTTTTCTATTTACATGAGTTTCCTTCTCACCATTCTGATGAACCCAACAGAAAAGGGATCAAAAAGCAACCTGACCACACTGTCCCAGTAGCTGGAGGGGAGAAAATATGGAATTTCATCATCTGGAACCCAGGTTGCCAACTTTGTCCCTCCCCCCGCCCACCCCAGGATAATCCTAGAACCCAAACAGCACCCACCACCCCACCTCTCCCCCAAAATCTTTAACATTTTCAAGTTGTCAGCATTACAGCCAAAAATGTCTGAACAGTAAATAGCAATCTTATCCATAGGAGGTTTCATTATTACCCCCACCTCAGAAAAAAGGATAAATTCATCGTGTTTCAAACTGCACGGAGGAAGGAGATATTTTTTCAAAAAGGAGGCCCACTTCACAAAAACTTCCATGTATGTGTTTTTTTTTACCTCATAACTAAATACTTGATCGAGTGAGCGACTGTTCTGTACCAGGCTGTCCACCACGGCCAACCAAATGCCAAGGAAACTGTAGTAGATGCACTGCATCAGGACAATCTGAGATACGATGAGAATGGGATCCCACACATAGCTGCGAAAGTGCCCGGCCATTCCCACGGCTCCCTTCGCAATTCCCAACCAACAGCGAGGAGAACAACCGCTCTCAGTCTTTAGTTAGTGGGAGCATGGCGGTCGCTGGGGCAAAGCGCTGAGAGAACGATCCAAAATACCAGGGCCCCCGAGTCTGGAACAGAGGATGTGCTTACAACACCTGAGAAGAAAAAGAAAAGAAAATGCTTTCAGATGACAAGACAATGTTACCATATCATTCATGCCCCAGTATGATGGTCACAGCTTCCTGGAGAGAACATTGAGGGGAAAAAAAGTTAGCAAAGAATTTCTGTACCTAACATTTCTGTACAGAGCATAAACTTGCACCAATGTGAAGTAAGATAGGAACAGGAGGAGGCCATTCAGCCCCTTGAGGCTGTTCCACCATTCAATTAGATCCTGGCCGATCTGTACCTCAATCATTCTGATGAATCTGCACTGTAACCCCTAAAAGGCTTCCTGACACTGAAGCACTGCTTCAGTATTGCACGGAGTGCCGGCCTAGATTTGTGTGTTCAAATCTCTGGAGTTGGACTTCAACCCACAACCTTGAGAGGCAACAGCGCTACCCAACTGAGCCATGGCAGACACTGAAAAGGATGCAGTCAAAGGTTCACCCAGTCATTACTGTAGCACACACTCTCAAAACAGATTTTTTTCAATTCTACTTAGCTCCAATCTACTGAAACTTGCCGTTTGCCATATATGCAATTAACATACGATAGGGCTAATTGTTTTACTGATAAACAAGAGTAAGATGCTGCCTATAACTCATGACCCTGAAGATGCAGCAGGTGGACTCGCTTAGTCAATGGCCCCAAATGTTGGAGGTAGCAGCTGAAAGGTGCAACGAATGCCCCTCCACATACACTCCAGAATACTACACGACCATCAGCAATGAAAAAGCCCTAATAAAAGTAAGAGTAAAAGTAAAAGTGCGACTTCTCACATTTGTCCACCCCAGTCCAACACCGCCATCTTCACATCATGGCTAATAAAAGTACACTGAAATTCAAGTTCTCAATACTGAAATCAGACACCAGAATTCAGAGTAGACACAGCGCAACTAGCTGAACCAAAACAGAGAGACAGAAGGGAAGCTGCAGTTAGTTCAGTCTTGGGCTGGTAGTCTGGGGTGGCGACCCTACACTACCATTGCTTCCTAGCAGGTCAACCTGGAAGGCAACATTGGTGTTGTTTGTGGATTATATTTGCAGCTGGACTTCCTAGAACAGCATGGAGTGGGGGAAGAGGAGGAAGAAAGGGAATAGCAGCTTCAGGAAGCTATTTCTCTCCACATTTGGGTGTTTTTGCTCAGCAATTGATTGTACAGCCTTTTGGAGCATTTAAGGTTTCAATGGTCCTGCACTACCCATCGCAATTCTGGATGCCAAAGATGATCAGGCTTTTCTGGCATCCAGCAAAACTAGTGAAAATAATGGGCAATATGCTAGATGTAATTCCATCATTTGCATATTATTTCAAATACACACCCATATATGGATATTGGGTGTTCTAGAGATTCCCACTGGAATTGCCGGAAGTGATGCGGGTGAGTAGGGAGTCAGTGGATTAGGTATTGTTGCATTTGCTGCCCCAGTTATGCCAGGGACCTGGCATAACTTGAGCACATAATCCTGACCTTGGAGTTCCAGTACTGCCTAACTGGAACCCACACACCCATGAGACATCCTCAGCAAATCCAAAAATACTCAATAACTGCCATCAAATTCCATCTGCAAACTGTCATACAAGATAAAATTCACAACCAGCCACATACTTCCTGAACAACGATAAACCAATCATACAATCCACCATTTAATCTCTCAATCAGAAAGAAACCATCAAACCTTAGACACACTACATAGGTGACCTTTTATCTCTGGGATCTGGCTTCAAGTTCAGCCCAGACCTCTGTTGCCGACTCGAGTCAGACATTAAATTGGTTTGGGAAGTCTCAATATGGTTCCAGTTAACCGTGGGCCCAGTTCAACCCTGACAGATAGAAACATAGAAAAATAGGAGCAGGAGTAGGCCATTCAGCCCTTCGAGCCTGCTCCGCCATTCAATATGATCAAGGCTGATCCTCTATCTCAATACCATATTCCCGCTCTCTCCCCATACCCCTTGATGCCTTGTGTCTAGAAATCTATCTATCTCTTTCTTAAATATATTCAGTGACTTGGCCTCCACAGCCTTCTGTGGTAGAGAATTCCACAGGTTCACCACCCTCTGTGTGAAGAAATTTCTCCTCATCTCAGTCCTAAATGTCCTACCCCATATCCTGAGACTGTGACCCCTCGTTCTAGACCCCCCAGCCAGGGGAAACATCCTCCCTGCATCCAGTCTGTCTAGCCCCGTCAGAATTTTATACGTTTCAATGAGATCGCCTCTCATTCTTCTAAACTCGAGTCAAGACAGCCCTAGTCGACCCAATCTCTCCTCATACGACAGTCCTGCCATCCCAGGAATCAGTCTGGTGAACCTTCGCTGCACTCCCTCTATGGCAAGTATATCCTTTCTTAGGTAAGGAGACCAAAACTGCACACACTACTCCAGGTGTGGTCTCACCAAGGTTGTGTATAACTGTAGTAAGACATCCTTGCTCCTGTACTCAAATCCTCTTGCAATGAAGGCCAACATACCATTTGCCTTCCTAACTGCTTGCTGCACCTGCATGTTTGCTTTCAGTGACTGGTGTACAAGGACACCCAGGTCCCTTTGTACATCAGCATTTCCCAATCTATCACCATTTAAATAATACTCTACCTTTCTGTTTTTCCTACCGAAGTGGATAACTTCACATTTATCCACATCTGCCATGGATTTGCCCACTCACTCAACTTGTCCAAATCGCCTTGAAGCCTCTCTGCATCCTCCTCACAACCCCACCTAGTTTCGTGTCAGCAAACTTGGAAATATTACATTTGGTTCCCTCATCCAAATCATTGATATATATTGTGAATAGCTGGGGCCCAAGCACTGATCCCTGCGGTACCCCACGAGTCACCGCCTGCCACCCCGAAAAAGACCCATTTATTCCTACTCTCTGTTTCCTGTCTGTTAACCAATTTTCAATCCATGCCAGTATATTACCCCCAATCCCATGTGCTTTAATTTTGCATACTAACCTCTTATGTGGGACTTTATCAAAGGCCTTCTGAAAATCCAAATACACCACATCCACTGGTTCTCCCTTATCTATTCTACCAGTTACATCCTCAAAAAACTCCAGTAGGTTTGTCAAACATGATTTCCCTTTCATAAATCCATGTTGACTTTGTCTAATCCTGTTGATAGTTTCTAAGTGTCCTGTTATCACATCCTTTATAATAGACTCTAGCATTTTCCCCATTACTGATGTTAGGCTAACCGGTCTGTAGTTCCCGGTTTTCTCTCTCCCTCCTTTTTTAAATAGTGGGGTTACATTTGCCACCCTCCAATCTGCAGGAACTGTTCCATAATCTATAGAATTTTGGAAGATGACAACCAATGCATCCACTATTTTCATGGCCACCTCTTTTAGTACTCTGGGATGCAGATTATCAGGCCCTGGGGATTTATCAGCTTTCAGTCCCATTAATTTCTCCAGCACTATTTTTTTTTAAACTAATACTAATTTCCTTTAATTCCTCCTTCTCACTAGACCCTTGGTTCCCTAGCATTTCTGGGAAGTTATTTGTGTCCTCTTCCGTGAAGACAGAACCAAAGTATTTGTTTAATTGCTCTGCCATTTCCTTGTCCCCCATTATAAATTCTCCCGTTTCTGACTGTAAGGGACCTACATTTGTCTTCACTAATCTTTTTCTTTTTACATACTTGTAGAAGCTTTTACAATCCGCTTTTATGTTTCTTGCAAGTTTACTCTCATATTCTCTTTTTCCTCTCTTAAATCAATCTCTTGGTCCTTTTTTGCTGAACTCTAAACCGCTCCCAATCCTCAGGCCTGCTACTTTTTCTGGCAACTTTATACGACTCCTCTTTGGATCTAATACTATCCTTAATTTCTTTTGTTAGCCATGGTTGGGCTGCTATTCCTTTTGTGTTTTTGCGCCAGAAAGGAATGTATAACTGTTGCAATTCATGCATTCGTTCCTTAAATGTTAGCGATTGCCTATCCACCGTCATGCCTTTTAATGAAGCTCCCCAATCTATCATAGTTTCCTTTGTTTCGATAGTCTCACTCAGTCTCAATTAGACAATGCCACAGGATAGCTGGCATGGGAAATGGAAAAATAGCACACCTGGTGCAGGAGGAGGTTGGGACCTGGACATGCTGTTGGGTAGAGTACAGAGAGCTTCACACTCATTTAAGCATGCCATACCCGATCCGGCTACACACATGCACGCACGCCACACACACTATATTCACATGCATCAAGACAATCTACTCCAAACTAGCAGGTATTGCTCTTCAGGAACCTGGAGTACAGTTGTGGGGTAGATTTTCCACTCGGTTGTGCTGCTTCTTTTGGCGTAACCCATGCAAAAGATTGCAGAATCTTAAACTTTCGGGCTAGTTTTAAAAACATTGTGCTAGAAACTGGGCCCACCCACAAAACAGGTCATGCCCATAGGGTGAATTAATCACCATTGGGAGTATCCACAAATTGCACTAGTATGCAGGCCTTCGAGGACGCTCTTAAAATTGAGCTGACTCTTTTGGGCACAAGGACACTAATAGGCACATTTTACGAACAATGACAGACAGGTAGACCCTCTGGTCCATCGAGCCTGTCCACGAAAAACCAGATTAAAAACCTGGGCCAATTTGGGGGGAAAAACTCTGGGAAATTCCTTTCCAACCCATCTAGGTGATTGGAACTAGTCCAGGAGGTCACCCTGACCCCGAATACCCTGAAGCACCTACCTTCTGCAAGAGGTGATCTCCGCCCCAACCAGAAACAGGTCCAGCTCTCGCTTGAAGGATTTCAGTGAAGCAGCATCCACCGCACGAGACAGCAGTTTGTTTCAGAGGTCCACTATTCTCGGGGAAAAGAACCACCTGCTGACATTTAACCTGGATCTGGCCTTACACAACTTACAAGTGTGCCCTCTGGCCCTCCCTAACCTATTTAATTGGAACAAATTGTCAACTGGGACACAATCTATTCCCTTCATTATCTTATAAACCGCAATCAGATCACCTCCAAGTCTATGCTTCTCTACACATCTCTACAATCTCCCAATACATTAAGATTCACTTGAAGCAGTCGAGCATGGTCTACAGTCCTAACACTCGCATAGATCTTAGTATCATCTGCAAATTTGCAGATTGTGCCCCCAACACCTATATTCAGATCATTAATAAAAATAGTAAAGAGCAACGGTCCCAATATTTCTGCTATAAATAGTGAGTCTTTTGTAACCTGTCCTTGAACATCCTTCAATGGCCCAATACAGTCTTTGACAGTTCTTTGACTCTTCACATAACTGAAGAAGCTAGTCCCAGTACTTTCACAAATGTCTACGATCCTGTTTTCCATTAGACTTTTAGCTGATCTAATAGCTGCCTTTCGTTTCTTTAGCTGTTCCTTGTACTCAGCTCTGTTTAGTTGAGTATTAGATGCATTTAAATTTATAGAAACATTTCTGTTTACATCTTATTTGTCTTCATACATAACCAGTCAGCCACCTTGGCTTTTTCTTACCACACTCCCTTCTTTTGACTTTGGGTACATTTGTTTTCCACATTTTTTTCAAATCTGGTTCTTAAAAACTTTCCATCTGTATTCTACAATCGGTCTCATCACCACCCAGTAGGGTTAGCCAATTTACCCATTCCAAATCGTCTGCCATTTTGGTGAAGTTTGCTCTTCTGAAATCTGGAAGAGTTGCAGATTCTCAGTAACCTTTCGTTCTACCTGCCAATTGAAAGTGCATAATATTGTGGTCACTGTCAATGATCCCTTTAAGCTGCACAGATGGCCTGGAGGTCCCACGCAGGCCGCTTGCTGGCCTTATAATGGAAAAAACGCGCATGCGTGGAAATTTGAATGGGCCGCACAGCCCGTTAAAGGGGACGTGCACCCACTCCCCCAGAAAATTAGAGGGAACATTGGTCACTGTTGCATAGATGTTCCCTCACATGGATGCCCAATACAAGGTCAGACTCCCTACTAAACACTAGATCTAATATATGATTATCCCTAGTTACTTCATTAACATGTTGAGTCAGAAAACAGTCTTGTATATTCAACAAACTTTTCAGCTGCACTTCCCACAACAGAGGGTAAACCATCGTGTCACTGAATTCCAGGAAAATTAAAATCACCCATCAAACAAAGGTGGCATTTTATATTACAAGAGGTTGCAATGTTTCCATAGTAAAATCTTTTGAAAGTAAATTTTTAAAAAATTACAAAGAAACTGATTTCTGTACCCAATATAACTAGCAAATGATTCTGTATATTTAAAAAAAAGTACATTTCAGTAATTTAAAAAAAAAAAAATCGGGTTACTCACAGGTATTGACACTATGATTAAAATGTTTAATTGTTGTGATAAACCCATTTTTAGCTGTTTTAGTCAAACTGCACCGAGTTACCACTCGTAAATTTATCAAGGAATACCTTTTAAAGCAAATTTTTTTTAAATAAAAAAAATTACGTTTTAAAACGCCGCCTGATTGCGGATTCATGGTACATTTTGCATTTGGCGATATGCAAATTAGTTTGAGCAGAAACTCGAGGAAAAAAAACTTCTCAAAACTAGCGCAACTTTGGCCGTAATTTGCACCCAGATTGCCGATCGCACCCAAAGCGGAAACTTTACCCCGTGGGCAATGTTCCAGCCAAATTATTTTTTGGGCGTGCGGCCCATTCACAGTTTCGCACAGCTTAAGGGGACCGTTGCTCGTGGTGTTTAGCTGCTAATGTAGCCTGTCACTTTAAAGCCAATGCTCAACTGCTCCCTACGAGATTAAAGAGAACTCTAGCTGATTGTGGCTGAGGTTAACTAGGTCATTGAGTCTATCGCACAGAAATAGGCCATTCGGCCCAACCGGTCCAGGCCTGTGTTTATGCTCCACATGAGCCTCCTCCTCCCTCCCTTCTTCATCTAACCCTAGCAGCATATCCTTCTATTCCCGTTCCCTCAAGTGCTTATCGAGCTTCTCCTTAAATGCATCTATGCTATTCGCCGCACTACACCTGTGGTAGCGAGTTCCACATTCTCACCACTCTGAGTAAAGAAGTTTCTCCTGAATTCCCCATTAGTGACTATCTTACATTTATGGTCCCTAGTTTTGGTCTCCTCCACAAGTGGAAACATCTTCTCCAAGTCAACCCTATAAAACCCTTTCAGAATTTTAAAGACCTCGATTAGGTCATCCCTCAGCCTTCTCTTTTCAAGAGAAAAGAGCCCCAGCGGTTCAGTCTTTCCTGATATGTATATCCTCTCAGTTCTGGTATCATCCTTGGGAATCTTTTTTGCACCTTCTCCAATGTTTCTGTATCCTTTTTATAATATGGAGACCAGAACTGTGCACAGAGCTCCAAGTGTGGTCTAACCAAGGTTCAATACAAGTTTAACATAACTTCTCTGCTTTTCAATTCAATCCTTCTAGAAATGAACCCCAATACTTTGTTTGCTTTTTTATGGCCTTATTAAGCAGAGTCAGCATTTTCCTATGCCCTCTCTTTTCCCAGTTAGCTTTGTAAAGATTTTGCTTCCAGATCTCCATTTGAATTTCTGTGCTTATCCACCTGGGCACAGCTGGTTTAGATATTTCTCATTGACCTTTACTTGACTTGCATATTTAATATACTTTAATGTTTTCCACATCAAGTCACCTCAGCAATATATTTCACTTAATTTCTTTAATTTCTTCTCATTCCATTATAGTTTTTGTTTTTTGAAGTCACATATTTCCACTCTGCTTCTTGCTGGCTCAGATCTCAAAGTTGACCACATTATAGTCACTTGTTTCAAGAAGTTCCTTTACTTCTAAATGGAGAATACTATGGTTATACGAACCAAGTCTAGATGGGAGTTCCTCCTAGTGGAGTTCACGATGCACTGCATCTAGAAGCAATCTTGCACCAACAATTTAAATTTACCACATCTAATTCAGTTACACTTCTATTAGGACAGACTTTGGTTATATTGGGCTTGTTGAATGGCATTAATTGTACAAACCCTTCTAATGTCCTAAAATGCTGCATCTGATGAAAGAATCAGAGGGAAGATGAGGTTTTTTTTTTTTAGGCAGAAAGTTATGATCTGGAATGCACTGCCTGAAAGGGTGGTGAAACCAGCTCCAGTAGTGACTTTCAAAAGTGAATTGTATATCGAAAAGGAAATATTTGCAGGGCTATGGGGAAGGAGCAGGGGACTAATTGGATAGCTCCTTTAAAAAGAGCTGGTACAGGTACAATGGGTCGAATGGCCTCTCATGCTGGAAGATTCAATGATTCCTTCACCTGGCGATCCCAATTTTCTTTTATATAAAAAGCTAGGTTTAATTTTTTCACCCCCTACCGAGATATCATTGACTTCTAGATTACCCTGTTCATACACTGCTCTCTCTCCCCCCTACAGCTTTTCTTGAACAACCTATATCGCTGTGTACTGAATTCTTTATGGTTCTATCTGCTATATATGTGGGAGATTTTAATTTTCACACAGACTGGGAGAAGCAGAACAGCTCAAGTAGTAAAGGCAATGGCCCAGATATTCCGATCCCTACGGGTGGCGACATCGGAAATGCCGGTTTCAGGCATGCACAGCGCATGCGCTGAAAACCGGCATTTCCAATCCGTCAAGAATGGTCTTGACAGATCCTCCGCCTGCCCTGGAGAATGGCCTCTGCGGGCAGATAGTTCTGCTTTTTGGGGACCTTCCGCCCGCAGAAAACCCTTCTAATTCTTACACCTGGTAAAAGCAGGTGTAAGGACTGCCTTTACCAGGATAAGAGTTCAAAAAAGTAAAAAGTTTATTTTTAGCCCCGTAAAACACTTCAATTATTTTTTTCAAAACATTTAATTTTTATTTAAAATACTTAATTTATTGTAATTTCAAGTCATTTTAAAAATGTGATTTTTAAAAATTTATTTAAAGTTTTACTATGTTTTTTCATTGATCTCCATTCATATACTTGACAGGTCTTCCTGTCAAGTATGAAGGGAGATTCCCTTCTTTGATTGGCTCCCTATGGCCCAGGTGATCCCAGGGACGCTGCGAACTACATGCGCCTCTGGGATACGTGGGCCCTGCGCACTTGGAGTTTGGAGGCCCAGGAGCGGAAGCCCTCAGGTAAGGGCGCAGATTTTTCCAGATCGCAGGCCTCCAACCCACGGGAGGCCTGTGATCGGAAAATACGGGCCATTGAGTTTCTAGAATGCATTCCAGGCAGTTTTCTAGAACAATGTGTTTTAGAACCAAGGAAACAGGCCATACTGGGTTTAGTGTCGAGTCACCAACCAGAATGAGTTAATCTGACAGTAAGGAGCATCTTGCCACTGCTGACCATATGATTGAATTTAATATTAGGTTTGCGAGGGAGAAGATTCACAAACCAAGGTTTAAATTTAAGTAAGATAACTTTCAAAGGGATGAGAAATAAGCTGTTAATGGGTAAAGCTACAAACAGTGGGAAGTATTGAAAGAGGTATTTAGTACAATACCAAACCAGTACTTACTCTTAAGAGCCAAAGGATCCATGGTGTAGTTAAACAATCATGGTCAGCAAATGAGATAAGAGACAGTATCAAGCTAAAAGAAAAGGCTTATACAACTGCAAGGAAAAGTGGAAATTCAGCAGACTGGGAGAGCTATAGAAAGCAAGAAAGGGATAGAAAGAAATGAGGTGTTAAAAAGGAATATGAAAAAAGTTGCAAGGGCTATCAAAGCGAACAGCAAAAGTTTTTTCTAGAAATGTATTGAGAAAGAGAGTGATATGTGGGCCTATCAAAGATGGATGCAGGTGAGACTATAATGAACATTAAGGAAAATGTGATCTTGTTAAGTTAATACTTTACATCCGTTTTCACAGTGGAGAAAGATGACAAAATACCAGTGGTACAAAGGGAACCTAAAAAGTCAATGGGAGCAATTTAGTAGATTTAATACAAGTAAAAAAAATAGGTAATTGAGAAAATAATGGAACTTTGACAAAGTATTAAAAGAAATAGGTGAGGAAATTACAGATGCATTCATCATAATTTTCCAAAGCTCTCTAGATTCAGAACTGTGCCGTTGGATTGGAAAATTGCAAATGCCACTCCATTATTTAAGAAGGGAGGGAGGGAGAAACCAGTACAGACCTGTCAGCTCAACATCAATTATTGGGGGAGTTACTGGAATCTCAGGAGACAGCCTTAAGCTGCATCGCTACTTTTAGTGATTTGTGTATTTGTACCCATAGATCCCTTTCCTCCTCTGCCACATTTACACTCTTATTATCCAAGCAGTATGTGGCCTCTTTATTCTGCCTACTAAAATGCACTAAGGTTCTTGTAGCCATACAATTAAAAAAAAAGTAAAACCTGTCATTGACAGAGTCTGAAATTTACAAGCAATTAACTGACCTTGTTCACAATTAACATTAACTTCACAATTTACATTACCTGTTCACAATTTGCATTAACGATTTGGACTCAGGAATCCGAAGTACAATTTCAAAATTTGCAGACACCATCAAATTGGGGTGCAGTTAACAGAAAGGAAGAATGCGACAAAATAGACGTGCAGATTGGGCGTATAATTGGCAAATGAATTTCAATATAGATGAGTGTTTGGTCTCAGTCTCCCTGCTGTGTCAGTCTGGTAGCACACTCGCTTCTGGGTGAGAAAGTTGTGGATTGGATTCCCACTCCAAGACTTGAGCTCATCATCTAGGCTCCAGTGCAGTACTGAGGGAGCATTATATTGTTGGATAACTCGTTAAACCAAGGTCCCATCTGCTTGTTTCGGTGGACATTAAGGATCCATTAGCACTGTTGGATGAAAGTTAGTGAGTTCTTGAGGGCTTGCAATTTTCTCGGAACTGCCCCCACTTCGCCACTGTAACATCATCAGAAGTGTGGCGGAACCCCGTTTACACGCAACAGAACTGGGGCAGCTCCGAGAAATTGTGTCCTGCCCAATACTCCGCCAATCGACTAGCACCATGAATAGATCAACTGGTCGTCAATCTCATGGCTGTCCATGCAAACCTTTTAAAGCATTTTGAAGTTGGTAACTTGTCGATGTATTTAGATGAAAGTAAGTGTATTATCGCGGACTCGGAACCTTGAATATGCATTATAGGCTCGAGTGCAACATAAACGGCGGCATGGACTGGTTGGGACGCGTGGCTTGCTTCTGTGCTGTATATCCTATGTAACATAAAATGTTATGATCAAACTGGTCTGCAGGACAGAATGGTGCTTGGTTATCATAGGTAATAACATGACATTCAAACTATCTGCTCCACTGGTTTCAGTGGGAACATTCAAGGTTGTGTCACCTGTAAACGAAGTTGTAGATCATTTGTAAAGTGGCACCCCCACAAACCCAAAGATATTTTCTATTAGTAATGTTACCAAGATGACATCAGACTCATTATTTAGAAAAAATGCCCATCTCTGTTTCAAGTTATTGAGAAGTCAACAAAATCCCTAGTTATTAAAAGAAGTGGGGGGAAAAATCTTGGGGACCTAGCAAATGTTTCACCAAACTTCAAGTACGCTATTAAATAGCACTGAAATCTGGCCCAAAGAATGACAGTTTCATTATGAGGCCAAGGGTGCAACATGGCCAACAGCATTTGAGGTGACAGCCAATCTGCCAATTCAAATGGAAAATCAAGGCAGTCAAAGCAGTGCTTTGTAAAAAATCAAGTCACATTTAAAAGATAGTGGATAAAGATCCAATCAGGCACACCAAAATAGCAGGTTACTAACTGGTGTGGATACAGCTTCAGTGAGACCATCTAAATACATCGACAAGTTACCAACTTCAAAATGCTTTAAAAGGTTTGCATAACAGAGTGCCTTATCATGATCAAAGTGCTTTGAGAGTCAATTGTTTTGGGAGCACAGTGACCTACGTCCTACCAGTCTTGCTAGCAATAGCCCATGGACAGCCATGAGATTGACAACCAGTTGATCTATTCATGGTGCTAGTCGATTGGCAGAATATTGGGCAGGACACAATTTCATGGAGCTGCCCCAGTTCTGTTGTGTGTAAAGGGGGTTCCGCCACACTTCTGATGACGTTACAGTGGTGAAGTGGGGCAGTTCCGCCCTCAAGATCTCACTAACTTTCATCCAACAGTGCTAATGGATCCTTAATGTCCACCGAAACAAGCAGCTGGGACCTTGGTTTAACGAGTTATCCAACAATATAATGCTCCCTCAGTACTGCACTGGAGCCTAGATGATGAGCTCAAGTCTTGGAGTGGGAATCCAATCCACAACTTTCTCACCCAGAAGCGAGTGTGCTACCAGACTGACACAGCAGGGAGACTGAGACCAAACAAGGGCAGATAAAAATATTTAAAACTGGCTTTGTGCAATCACAGTTTAATATTCTTCTCTGTAGTTTTAAACATCAGGAAACCAATTTATATCTCATTACTTCAATCAAATAAACAGGGCAATACCACATAACAGACAACAGAAAACAGTAAAGATAAAGTGGCTTTATCTATTAAGGCTAAAAAGTAACAATTGGGGGGGGGACGGACGGACACAGAGGACGACAATGGGGGGGACGGACGGACACAGAGGACGACAATGGGGGGGGACGGACGGACACAGAGGACGACAATGGGGGGGACGGACGGACACAGAGGACGACAATGGGGGGGACGGACGGACACAGAGGACGACAATGGGGGGGGGACACAGGACAACAATGGGGGGGGACACAGGACAACAATGGGGGGGGACACAGGACAACAATGGGGGGGGACACAGGACAACAATGGGGGGGACACACAGGACAACAATGGGGGGACACACAGGACAACAATGGGGGGACACACAGGACAACAATGGGGGGGACACACAGGACAACAATGGGGGGACACACAGGACAACAATGGGGGGACACACAGGACAACAATGGGGGGACACACAGGACAACAATGGGGGGACACACAGGACAACAATGGGGGGACACACAGGACAACAATGGGGGGACACACAGGACAACAATGGGGGGACACACAGGACAACAATGGGGGGACACACAGGACAACAATGGGGGGACACACAGGACAACAATGGGGGGGACACACAGGACAACAATGGGGGGGACACACAGGACAACAATGGGGGGACACACAGGACAACAATGGGGGGGACACACAGGACAACAATGGGGGGACACACAGGACAACAATGGGGGGGACACACAGGACAACAATGGGGGGGACACACAGGACAACAATGGGGGGACACACAGGACAACAATGGGGGGGACACACAGGACAACAATGGGGGGGACACACAGGACAACAATGGGGGGGGACACACAGGACAACAATGGGGGGGACACACAGGACAACAATGGGGGGGACACAGGACAACAATGGGGGGGGACACAGGACAACAATGGGGGGACACAGGACAACAATGGGGGGGACACAGGACAACAATGGGGGGGACACAGGACAACAATGGGGGGGACACAGGACAACAATGGGGGGGACACACAGGACAACAATGGGGGGGACACACAGGACAACAATGGGGGGGACACAGGACAACAATGGGGGGGACACACAGGACAACAATGGGGGGGGACACAGGACAACAATGGGGGGGACACACAGGACAACAATGGGGGGGACACACAGGACAACAATGGGGGGGACACACAGGACAACAATGGGGGGGACACAGGACAACAATGGGGGGGACACACAGGACAACAATGGGGGGGGACACACAGGACAACAATGGGGGGGACACAGGACAACAATGGGGGGGACACACAGGACAACAATGGGGGGGACACAGGACAACAATGGGGGGGGGACACAGGACAACAATGGGGGGGACACAGGACAACAATGGGGGGGGACACAGGACAACAATGGGGGGGGACACAGGACAACAATGGGGGGGGACACAGGACAACAATGGGGGGGGACACAGGACAACAATGGGGGGGGACACAGGACAACAATGGGGGGGGGACACAGGACAACAATGGGGGGGGACACAGGACAACAATGGGGGGGGACACAGGACAACAATGGGGGGGGGGGACACAGGACAACAATGGGGGGGGACACAGGACAACAATGGGGGGGGACACAGGACAACAATGGGGGGGGACACAGGACAACAATGGGGGGGGACACAGGACAACAATGGGGGGGGACACAGGACAACAATGGGGGGGGGACACAGGACAACAATGGGGGGGGACACAGGACAACAATGGGGGGGGACACAGGACAACAATGGGGGGGGACACAGGACAACAATGGGGGGGGACACAGGACAACAATGGGGGGACACACAGGACAACAATGGGGGGACACACAGGACAACAATGGGGGGGACACACAGGACAACAATGGGGGGACACACAGGACAACAATGGGGGGGACACACAGGACAACAATGGGGGGACACAGGACAACAATGGGGGGACACACAGGACAACAATGGGGGGGACACACAGGACAACAATGGGGGGGACACACAGGACAACAATGGGGGGGACACACAGGACAACAATGGGGGGGACACACAGGACAACAATGGGGGGACACACAGGACAACAATGGGGGGGACACACAGGACAACAATGGGGGGGACACACAGGACAACAATGGGGGGGACACAGGACAACAATGGGGGGGACACACAGGACAACAATGGGGGGGGACACAGGACAACAATGGGGGGGGACACAGGACAACAATGGGGGGGACACAGGACAACAATGGGGGGGACACAGGACAACAATGGGGGGGACACAGGACAACAATGGGGGGGGACACAGGACAACAATGGGGGGGGACACAGGACAACAATGGGGGGGGACACAGGACAACAATGGGGGGGGACACAGGACAACAATGGGGGGGGACACAGGACAACAATGGGGGGGGACACAGGACAACAATGGGGGGGGACACAGGACAACAATGGGGGGGGACACAGGACAACAATGGGGGGGGACACAGGACAACAATGGGGGGGGACACAGGACAACAATGGGGGGGGACACAGGACAACAATGGGGGGGGACACAGGACAACAATGGGGGGGGACACAGGACAACAATGGGGGGGGACACAGGACAACAATGGGGGGGGACACAGGACAACAATGGGGGGGGACACAGGACAACAATGGGGGGGGACACAGGACAACAATGGGGGGGGACACAGGACAACAATGGGGGGGGACACAGGACAACAATGGGGGGGGACACAGGACAACAATGGGGGGGGACACAGGACAACAATGGGGGGGGACACAGGACAACAATGGGGGGGGACACAGGACAACAATGGGGGGGGACACAGGACAACAATGGGGGGGGACACAGGACAACAATGGGGGGGGACACAGGACAACAATGGGGGGGGACACAGGACAACAATGGGGGGGGACACAGGACAACAATGGGGGGGGACACAGGACAACAATGGGGGGGGACACAGGACAACAATGGGGGGGACACAGGACAACAATGGGGGGGACACAGGACAACAATGGGGGGGGACACAGGACAACAATGGGGGGGGACACAGGACAACAATGGGGGGGGACACAGGACAACAATGGGGGGGGACACAGGACAACAATGGGGGGGGACACAGGACAACAATGGGGGGGGACACAGGACAACAATGGGGGGGGACACAGGACAACAATGGGGGGGGACACAGGACAACAATGGGGGGGGACACAGGACAACAATGGGGGGGGACACAGGACAACAATGGGGGGGGACACAGGACAACAATGGGGGGGGACACAGGACAACAATGGGGGGGGACACAGGACAACAATGGGGGGGGACACAGGACAACAATGGGGGGGGACACAGGACAACAATGGGGGGGGACACAGGACAACAATGGGGGGGGACACAGGACAACAATGGGGGGGGACACAGGACAACAATGGGGGGGGACACAGGACAACAATGGGGGGGGACACAGGACAACAATGGGGGGGGACACAGGACAACAATGGGGGGGGACACAGGACAACAATGGGGGGGGGACACAGGACAACAATGGGGGGGGACACAGGACAACAATGGGGGGGGACACAGGACAACAATGGGGGGGGACACAGGACAACAATGGGGGGGGACACAGGACAACAATGGGGGGGGACACAGGACAACAATGGGGGGGGACACAGGACAACAATGGGGGGGGACACAGGACAACAATGGGGGGGGACACAGGACAACAATGGGGGGGGACACAGGACAACAATGGGGGGGGACACAGGACAACAATGGGGGGGGACACAGGACAACAATGGGGGGGGACACAGGACAACAATGGGGGGGGACACAGGACAACAATGGGGGGGGGACACAGGACAACAATGGGGGGGGACACAGGACAACAATGGGGGGGGGACACAGGACAACAATGGGGGGGGGACACAGGACAACAATGGGGGGGGACACAGGACAACAATGGGGGGGGACACAGGACAACAATGGGGGGGGACACAGGACAACAATGGGGGGGACACAGGACAACAATGGGGGGGGACACAGGACAACAATGGGGGGGGACACAGGACAACAATGGGGGGGGACACAGGACAACAATGGGGGGGGACACAGGACAACAATGGGGGGGGACACAGGACAACAATGGGGGGGGACACAGGACAACAATGGGGGGGGACACAGGACAACAATGGGGGGGGACACAGGACAACAATGGGGGGGGACACAGGACAACAATGGGGGGGACACAGGACAACAATGGGGGGGGACACAGGACAACAATGGGGGGGGACACAGGACAACAATGGGGGGGGACACAGGACAACAATGGGGGGGGGACACAGGACAACAATGGGGGGGGGACACAGGACAACAATGGGGGGGGGAGGGGACACAGAGGACAACAATGGGGGGGGGAGGGGACACAGAGGACAACAATGGGGGGGGGAGGGGACACAGAGGACAACAATGGGGGGGGGAGGGGACACAGGACAACAATGGGGGGGGGGAGGGGAAACAGAGGACAACAATGGGGGGGGGAGGGGACACAGAGGACAACAATGGGGGGGGGAAACAGAGGACAACAATGGGGGGGGGGAACAGAGGACAACAATGGGGGTATGTGGGCTGTCGGCTCCAGTATTTCCCATTCCGCACTCTCTGTCACATCAACGGTTAAGGCGCCCGCAGTGCCGCGACACCCGCATGAAGAAGCACCGACCTTGGGGCTGCCCCGATGGGGCAGCGGCGCTGGTTGTGGCCGGCGCGGGCTCTAACAGGAAGATAGGCCGCAGCTGCCGGCACCCGCGACAGGACCTTTCAAAACAAACAGCGACGCGGCAGCATCCGGGCCCTCGGAGCCAGGCCGCCGTCAGGGCAACGCCAACCGGAACCGCCTGACGTCACATCCGGCGTGTCGCCGCCGCCGCCTCCAGCGCCGGCAGGCACGTCACAGACGGCGACCTCTCACCGCATCTTCAGGTCTCGGACAATGGAAGGAAAGTATTCACCGGCGGCGTGTACGAGAAGTGCTGCCTTACCCTTCCTCCGCGTTAACAGTGTAACAGACCGACTTTTAATGCAATGGCGACCTCAAACACGGTGTCCCGCCTCCCGCAGCCTATAAATCAAAATGGCGGCTATCAGTTACCACGGTAACCGATTTAAAGGGACAGTATGCTGGCCCCACAGTCCTAAATGTTATAGAGGAGGGGGCATATCCGTCCAATTATTTACTGGCTTCTTGCAGCCAGCATCCTGTTGCCCCGTTTTATGGTTTAGAATGACTGGGGGCAGCCTGAAAGCAGACAGTTATGTTCTTTGCCCTGTGACATGTTGCATAGGGCCAGTGGATTGGGTGTTTCCCTCCTCTTGGCACGATATTACCGAGGGAAGAGAGAGTTTAAGATGTGCACTGACGTTTGCCTCAAACCAGCAGTTCTAATGTATAATACAGAGCAAGACGAATTGACTAAGAAACACCAATATGTGTTCAGATAACAACAATTTGTATTTATATAGCACCTTTAACGACTTCTGATCCTAGGTGGTTTCAACCTCCATCTCAACTCATCTTGCTCCCTCTCCTCCGAGTTCTCTGCCCTCCTTTCCTACCTTAATCTCTCTCTTCATGTCAACTCCCCCGCCCATATACACGGCTACCCCCTCGATCTTATCATCTCACGTGGCCCTCCGTAACCATCACTGATAAGGCAATCTCCGACCATTTCCTTATATCACTCTCTACCCATAATCCCCTTCCCCCCCTCCTAAACCCACTTTTTGTATGTGCCCCTGGAAAAAACTCTCCCTCAAGTCCCTTACCACTGCACTTTCTAACTCCCAACTACTTAGCCTTTGGCCTATTATTCCCCATGACATCTCTGCAGCTACTGACTTGCTAACTAAATCACACCCTCTCCACCACCTTTGATGCCCTCGTCCCCGCTAAAATATTACACTCTCTCACCCTAGTCGTTCCCCTTCATCTCCGCTCCCTTAAGTCCAAAGGGCACAGACTTGAACGTCTTTGGCGGACAACTGGTCTTATAATCCATTACCAGATTTGGCTAGATCATATAAAGCACTATCGGGTCCTGCTCTTCATCACTAAAACCGCCCACTATTCTAAGAACATCCAGGATGGCAAAAATAACACCAGGCTTCTCTTCACCAGTAATCGTCTTCTCAAACCACCCTCCCCTGCCTCCTCCTCCCTCACCTCCAACAATAAATGTGAGGAGCTCATGGACTTCTTTGTTAAAAAGATCTACAACATCCATTCAACTGCTTCTGCTTTCAATTCCCTCCCTTCCCCTAGCCCACCAGACCTTACTTCCTCTCTGTTTTCCCCCTGCCCTAACACTAGAAACATAGAATCTAGGAGCAGGAGTAGGCCATTCGGCCCGTCGAGCCTGCTCCGCCATTCAATACGATCATGGCTGATCATCCAAATCCAGTACCCTGTCCCTGCTTTAATCCCCACAGTACACATATCCCACCCTACCCCCATAACCCCACGTATTTAATTCCCCCTAACATATCCCATCCTATCCCCATAACCCCACATATTTAATCGCCCCCCTAACACTAAGGGTCAATTTTACATAATTTTACATATTTCTCTAATTTCTCTCCTATCTCCCCCTTTGCCCTTTCAAAGCTCAACTTGTCAATGAGATCAACCTCCTGCTCTCTCGACCCTATTCCTACTAAATTGCTGACAACCTAACTTGCCTTTCTGGCTCCCATGTTAGCGGATATTGTTAATGGTTCTCTCTCCTCTGGTATTGTCCCTCTTTCCTGCAAATCTGCCATCATCACCCCTCTCAAAAAACCAACCTTGACTCCTCCGTCCTTGAAAGCTATCGCCCATCTCCAACCTCCCTTTCCTCTCCAAAGTTCTTGAACGTGTTGTCACCTCCCAAATCCGTGCCCATCTTTCCCAGAACTCCTTGTTTGAATCCCTCCAATCAGGCTTCCGCCCCTGCCACAGTACTGAAACTGTTCTTACCAAGGTCACAGATTACATCCCAATTGACTGCGACAAAGGTAATCTATCTCTTCTCATCCTTCTGGACCTGTCTGCAGCCTTTGACACGGTTGACCACAAAATTCTGCTCCAATGCCTCTCCACCGTCATCCAGCTGGGTGGGACTGCACTCCCCTGGTTTCATTCCTATCTTTACAGCCGTAACCATAGAATCACCCGCAATGGCTTCTCTTCCTGATCCCGCATTATCACCTCTGGTGTCCCCCAAGGATCTATACTTGGCCCCCTCCTATTTCTCATCTACATGCTGCCCCTCGGTGACATCATCCGACAACATGTGAGTTTTCACATGTACGCTGATGACACCCAGCTCTACCTCTCCTCAACCTCTCGAACCCTCCACCGTCTCTATACTATCAGACTGCTTGTCTGACATCCAGCACTGGATGAGTAGAAATTTTCTCCAATTAAATATCGGGAAGATTGAAGCCATTGTCGTTGGTTCACGCCATAAACTCCATTCCCTTTCCACTGATTCGATCTCTCTCCCCGGCATGTGTCTAAGGCTGACCAAGTCTGTTTGCAACCTTGGTGTCATATTTGATCACGAATTGAGCTTCCTACCTCATATCTGTTCTATCACTAAGACTTCCCATTTCCACCTTCATAATATCGCCTGTCTCCGCCTTACCTCAAATTTTCTGCTGCTGGAACCCTCATCCATGCCTTTATCACCTCCAGACTTGACTATTCCAATGCACTTCTGGCCGGCCTCCCTAGTTCTACCCTCCATATACTTGAGGTCATCCAAAACTCTGCCACCCGTGTGCTAACTCGCACCAAGTCCCGCTCACCCATCACCCCTGTGCTCGCTGAACTACATTGGCTCCCAGTTAAGCAACACCTTGATTTAAAAATTCTCATTCTTGTTTTCAAATCTCTATAACCACCACCAGACCTCTGTGCTCCACCTATTCTGGCCTTTTGAACATCCCTGATTTTAAATGGTCCACCATTGGCAGTTGCGCCTTCAGCTGCCTCGGTCCTAAGCTCTGAAATTCCCTCCCTAAATCTCTCCACTTCTCTTTCCTCTTTAAGACGCTCCTTAAAACCTACCTCTTCAACCAAGGTTTTGGTCATCTGCCCTAACATCTCCTTATATGGCTCGGTGTCAATTTTTTTTTAATATAACACTCCAGTGAAGCGCCTTGGGACGACCTCAGGATGTTCCAAAGCACTTTACAGCCAACAAAGCACTTTTGAAGTGTAGTCACTGTTGTAAAGTAGGGAAACCCTTTGCCAAATCAAAAAGGTAAGAAGAGGAACCATTGATAGAGATGATTTGCCTATGATCAGATAGGTAAGAGTTGAAATAAAAACAGAAAATGCTGGAAATACTCAGCAGGTCAGGCAGCATCTGTGGAGAGAGAAACAAAGTTAACATTTCAGGTCGATGACCCTTCGTCAGAACAGTTAAAAGTTGGAGATGGAACAGGTTTTTAAGCAAGTGTAGGGGCAGGGAAAGGGGGGAGGGGAGGAAAGAACAAAAGAGAAGGTCTGTGATAGGATGGAAGGCAGGAAAGATTAAGAGACAAAAGGGATGATGGTGCAAGGCAAAAGGAGATGGTAATGGGACAAGTTAAGAAACAAAAGATGACTGTAGATGAAGTGTAAATGGCAATGGCAGAATGATCGACAGCTGCCATGAGAGAGAAAAAAATGGGAAAAAAAGATAGGGGTAGAGGTTATGGTGTGAAATTGTTGAACTCGATGTTGAGTCCAGAAGGCTGTAAAGTGCCTAATCGAAAGATGAGGTGCTGTTCCTCGAGCCAAACTAGAGGCCATCAATATAAAGATAGTCACCAAGAAATAAAATAGGTTATTCAGAAGGAACTTCTTTACCCAGCGAGTGGTGAGAATGTGGAACTTGCTACCACAGGGAGTGGTTGAAGTGAATAGTATCGATGCATTTAAGGGCGGTTAGATAAGCATATGAGGGAGAAGGGAATAGAGGGTTATGCTGATAGAGTTAGATGAGGAAAGACGGAAGGAGGCTCGAGTGGAGCATAACCACCGGCATGGACTGGTTGGGCCGAATAGTGTGTTTTCTGTGCTGTTTATCCTATGTAATCCAATGTAAAGCTTGAAATAAGACGTAGCCAGCTAGCCAAAGAAAAGAGAGCCCAACGGAAATTAAGGAAAGATCAGCCCTTAGGTCAATCTGACAGCTGATATCCTGTATGTGGGAAAACATGAAGATCAGATTTTACAGTTATATGTAAATCCACAACCTGTATTAAATTGGAGATGAATCATCATCATCAACAATAATGGACTAACCATCATCGATGCTGTGGGAGGGGCAAAACACGGATTCAGATAGGAAGTTGCGGGAGAGATGGATACAGGTCTGAGAGGCAGCAACACATTCAAGGACTTGAAAGGAGGTTGGAGACTGGGCATTAGTTTGTGAGGACAGAGGGATTGAAGGAGAGTTTTTGAGGAAGAGGGTGGTGACAGTGAAAGGAAAGGGATACAGTACCTTGGGAGAGGGAACCATTTACAATGTCAGCTTGCATTGGAGCCAGAAAGGGAAGTTGGGTGGTCAGCAGTTTAATGGGAATGGGGCCAGGAGAGTAGGAGGTGGATCTCGTGGACAAGGATGAGCTCAGAGAGAGAGCATGAGGGAAAAGGGGGAAAAAAACTAAAGAGAGATGGGGGTTCCGGGCTGGGTTAGGGGTGTGCTTGGGAGGACGTTTGGTTTGGTGGGCAAGGGGAAGGTGGAGGAGGCAGCAGAGTCAGCTGAACGGATGGGCTCTATCTTGGGGGCTAAGAAGTCCATAAGCTTCTCGCACTTGTTAGACGTGAGGTTGGAGGAGGAAGGGGAAAGAGATTTAAGGAGGCGGTTGGTATTGGAGAAAAGAAACCGGGGGTTAGCCAAATGATGGCTGCAGCCAACTGATGAATAGGGAAACCCTAGCACCTTGCTGTCCTAAACACCCAGAGTGACCATGCACCAATTAAACCCAATGCCCAATGTGTCGCTTGGCCCACTCTCGTTCAAAAAGGTTCTCAGCCAAATGTGCTGTGTAAGACTCCCAATATATGTATCTAAAATACCATATCATCTAAGATACAATTATATCAGGACTTAACAATGCAAGCGGAGTTTGACAATGGTATGGCCATTTAGTAATTATGGTACTGGACTTGTACCACAGAGGTCAGGAGTTCACATTGCACCACTGTAAGTTGAATTCAATAAATCTGCTAAATTGTGAGCTAGCACCAGAAAGGACATGAAAGCTGCCAGGTTGTTGTAAAAACATCAGTAAGGTAGCCCAGGTCCATCACCAACTAGGGTCAAACAATAAAATATGGCATTGCCCACAGCCCAAGAATTAAAACTCAAAAGTTTAAAAAAAATTATGAGAGGCAGGGATAATGTAGATGATAGAAAGTTATTTAACTTAGTCTGTGACTGCACTAAATCCATTAGTGTCATAGTCCAGCTGTTCTGAGCATCATGGTCCATGGTGTGCTCCCACTGAGTCATTCACTCATCCCTTAACACTGCTGGCTTCAGACTGACTGCTGTCTAGAGATAAGAGATAGATCCAAATTTCTTTAAAGCTATCCCAGAACAATGGGAATTAAAACTATTTCTCACGGTGTTAGCCATGGCTCAGTGGTAGCACTCCTGCCTCTGAGTCAGAAGGTTGTGGGTTCAAGTACCATTCCAGAGACTTGAGCATAAATTCTAGGCTGACACTCCAGTGCCGCCTTTCAGATGAGCTGTTAAACCGAGGCCCCACCTGTCCTCTCGGAGGCATGTAAAAGATCCCATGGCACTACTTCGGAGAACAGCAGGGGAGTTCTCCTCGGTATCCTGGCCAATATTTATCCCTCAACCAACATCACTAAAAACAGATTATCTGGTCATTATCACATTACTGTTTGTGGGAGCTTGCTATGCGCAAATTGGCTGCTACGGTACAACAGTGAGCACACTTCAAAAGTACTTCATTGGCTGTAAAGCGCTTTGGGATGTCCTGAGAGCGTGAAAGGTGCTGTAGAAATGCATGTCTTTCTTTCTTTGTTTCTTTCATAACTACATTTGGTTGGTCAGCTGGTTCATAGGAGTCTTGTATTTGAACTGAATGGCTGGACCCCCACTGATCTATTCCGACCACTATGAACAACGTGCGATTGTATAAAATTAACACTTATTCAGACAGTTACACTGCGGACAGAATAGTGCTGAGGTTCTGCATTTTACAGATTGTTGCGTTTTGGGATTTTCAACTATTTTACCATGTAAGGGGGTGCTTGATGTATTTAAATTAAAATGTGCTTTTAAGTTAAAGTTTTCTTTAAAGGGGCCCTTACCTAGGGGGCTACACCAGGTTTCATTGACAACCCATAGGGAAGGAGTCAGGGGTCAAACTGCCAAACTTCCTGTCTTGGGGAGCCACATATTCAGGGTCAGCAGATAAGATCTGTTGAGAAAGGCAGAGAGCTGACCAGGCCTGGAACAAACCTTGATCTGATTCAGTAATAGGGCTGGCCAAAAGAAAGTCTCACTTAGACAGTTAACCAGGACTGTGTGGAGTATTTTTAGTACTTTCACTGCTGTGAGCAGGGTCTGAGGTTAAGTTGAAGTATGGGGCAATTTGATATTACATTCTCTCACTGACTATAAAATAATGCAGCGTAACAATTCATATCTGGCCTTGTCTTACTACAGTGTTAATTGTTCCTCATTTCATGGGATTGGAAGAGTGTACACGAGGACATGTGTAAGGATCACAATATATATTTCATATAACGAGGCTCTCATTGTCACACCCCTCAGGTTACACTATCATATGTCTAGGTATTGGATAGTGAAAGTAAACTCCTGATCGTGAGGGACACAGATCCGCTTACGGGAGAGACCAGTGATGATAACACAAGAGAATATCTAGGGCAAAAGCAGTAATTAGCATATTAAAACACCATTTGCTGCGCAGGAACAACCCATAGATGCAGTTTATTGCCTGTGAAAGGGCTTACAGCAAATCATCACGTGTATTCTCTGCAGCTTGCAGAAACAATGAGCAGTAACGGATTTTAACCCTCTGTGTAAGAAAGCATCCAATAAATAATCCATCATAGACAAAAAGGCTTCATTTTTGTCACAACTTATGTTACTACCCCAGTGAGTCGTACATGTAGAATTTACCATTACAAGGGTTGATTCTACATAAAGTCTGTTGATCAACCCTGGTATATTGTTGTCATGTGCTGCTCTCATCACAGAGAATGTGGCACGAGTCCAGTGAACTGCATATCATTAATGTAGATAGGCAGGTGTAGACCCCTGTCTTTCAAATTATCTTTTCCCCTGAAGGTGACAAATACATATTTTAATTCTGTTTTGTCATTGTCTGATGAGTCCCAGTTTTATGTTGATCCTCCACTCTCCTGGAAACCCCCAAAAGCAGTTGTTGCTCTTTCCAGTCGTGGCTATCATTAACCCTTCATCATGGGAGAGCAGTGTGGCCAGCATTTCAGCTACTTGCTGCAGATGTTCCTGAATCTGCTTTACCTATCGTGTACCTGTAATATTGGTTTAAAGTAAGGTTCACTAGATTCATTCCTGGGATGAGAGGGTTGTCCTATGAGGAGAGATTGAGTAGAATGGGCCTATACTCTCTGGAGTTTAGAAGAATGAGAGGTGATCTCATCGAAAAATATAAGATTCTGAGGGGGATTGACAGGGTAGATGCTAAGAGGCTGTTTCCCGTGGCTGGAGAGTTTAGAACTAGGGGGCAGAGTCTCAGGATAAGGGGTCGACCATTTAAGACTGAGATGAGGAGGAATTTCTTCACTCAGAGGGTTGTGAATCTTTGGAATTCTCTACCACAAAGGGCTGTGGATGCTGAATCGTTGATTATATTCAAAGCTGAGATAGATAGATTTTTGGACTCCAGGGGAATCAAGGGATATGGAGATCGGGCAAGAAAGTGGAGTTGATCAGCCATGATCTTATTGAATGGCGGAGCAGGCTCAAGGGGCTGTATGGCCTACTCCTGCTCCTAATTCTTATGTTATGTTATTGTCACAGGCCTGGAGATAGTTTGTTAAGGGGGTTAGAAATATGTCCTACCTTATCTGAACCTGTGTGAGGCCTGTTGCTAACAAAGACTTGAGAATCTAGGGAGTAAACGAGTGACCTAGCATGTCTAGATGCTGGTGCTTTATCCATGCCCCAATTACCCCACCCCCGTTGGCAAACTGCAAACCTCTGGTGGGGTCCCCTTCCAGATAATAAGGAATTTTGGAAATTATCCATGTGTCACTCTTTCCTTATACGCTGATATTTTCAGCCAGTCACTCAGAGACTGTGCTACGTTGCTGTTTAACACTGTGAGCTTCTTCTACTTCATATACTTATATTTGACAAAACTGTGACTGCTACAGGGCCTACGACTGGCAAGTGTATCTGGTTCCCCTTATCAAATTGGGCTACCTATTGGGGTAACCTTGTCATTGATTTAATTTCCCCTTTGGAGCTAAGAAGACCTATTTTTAAAAAATGTGGGCATTGCTGGCAAGGCCAGCATTTATTGCCCATCCCAAGTTGTCCTCAGAATGTGGTGGTGGGCCGCCTTCTTGAACTGCTGCAGATAGTAGTTTGATACAACTGAGTGGCTTGCTAGGCTACTTCAGAGGGCAGTTAAAGAGTCAACCACGTTGGTGTAGGACTGGAGCCACATATAGGCCAGATCGGGTAAGGACGGTAGGTTTCCCTCCCTAAAGAAACATTAGTGAACCAGCTGGGTTTTTATGACAGTCCGGCAGATTCATGCTCCAGGTTTTTTTGTTCTAAACTAAATTCAAATTCTCAAACTGCCATGGTTGGATTTCATAGAATCATAAAATAGAAGGAGGCCATTTGGCCCATCGAGTCTGCGCCAGCTCTTTCAAAGAGCAATCCAGTTAGTCCCATATCCCTGCAACTTTTCTCCTGTTAAGTTTTTATCCAATTCCCTGTTGAAGGCTACTAGTGAATCTGTATCCAGCACCCTACCAGGCAGTGCATTCCAAATCCTAACCACTCGTTGCATAAAACTGTTTTTCCTCATGTCGCCTCTGGTTCTTTTGTCAATCACCTTAAATCTGTGCCCTCTGGTTATCAACCCTTGAGGGATTGGAAAAAGTTTGACTGGAATTTTTACCTGCGGGTCGGGAACCCGAAGATTTGAACAGCACCTTCTGCACTGCGCATTTAATTCAATGGCCCCAATTAAAAGAGTCATGTGCGTTTCCCGGCCCAATTAAATGGAGTGTGTCTGATGACGTCACCGATGACTCGTTTTCAGCGTGGATATTTAAAGCAGCCTTGCATACATTTCATTTGAAAGTTGCTGAAGGAGTGTTTAATGTGATTTCCAGAGCCATAAATTGCTGAATAACTTTGACAAATCTGTGGGTCAAGCAGCCCCAAGATTCCCAGATGCCGCCCTGGAAGTGCTGGGCCAGGGAGTAAGAGCACGCAGGGAGGTCCTCTTCCCTGCGGATGGCAGAAAAAGACCAGCAAAAGAGACAAAGAGGGCATGGCTAGACATCGCAGAGGAGGTCAGCAGCAGCGATGTGGTGAGGCGAACGTGGATCCAGTGCTGCAAGAGATTCAATGATCTCATGAGGTCAGGAAAGGTGAGTGCAATGTCACACTCACCTACATCCTGATGTACCTGTCACCCCAACCCCATCACTCTGCCTTCCCAAGCCTACTCCTGCACCTCACTCCTCACACCAACCTACCGCGCAGGTCCACCCATCCCTCACTGTCTATGCCCTTACTCACGTCCCCATCTGACTATCCACCACTGACACTCACCCTCATCCTAATGCAATCGTAGCAAGTGACACCACAGAAGGAGGCCATTTGGCAATGCCACGCCACTCCCTCATAGTTATCCTCTACAGACGTAGCCCATCCATTCCTTACACTCATGCCATCACTCTCACTCAAAGTTCTCTTCTTTTGCTCCTTGCAGGAGAAGAGAGCCCACAACAACTGAGAGAGGCAAAGAACCGAGGTGGCGCTCCAGTCTTCACAAATTTGACTCCAGCAGAGGAGGAGGCCCTAGAGATCTCTGGAGTTGCAGAGCTGCTGGCGGTGGGAGATAGAGAAATGGGGACCTCCCAGCAACCTGATGACAGAATTATATCTCATACGGCCACATGGCATACAACAGTCATCCATATTGTGACTGATGTCAGCAGCCAGTGAAATGTCATCACGTGCATAATACTAACGTTACCCATTCTTATCATAGCACTTCTAATAAGAACATAAGAAATAAGAGCAGGAGTCGGCCATAGGCCCCTCGAGCCTGCTCCGCCATTCAATAAGATCATGGCTGATCATCGACCTCAACTCCACTTTCCCACCCAATCTCCATATCCCTTGATTCCCCTAGAGTCCAAAAATCTATCTATCTCAGCCTTGAATATACTCACAGACTCAACATTCACAGACCTCTGGGGCAGAGAATTCCAAAGATTCACAACCCTCTGAGTGAAGAAATTCCTCCTCATCTCAGTTTTAAATGGCCAACCCCTTATCCTGAGACTATGCCCCCTAGTTCTAGACACTCTAGCCAGGGGAAACAACCTCTCAGCATCTCCCCTGTCAATCCCCTTCAGAATCTTGTATGTTTCAATGAGATCACCTCTCATTCTTCTAAACTCCAGAGAGTATAGGCTCATTCTACACAATCTCATCATAGGACAGCCCTCTCATCCCAGGAATCAATCTAGTGAACCTTCGTTGCAGCGCCTCCAAGACAAGTCATCTCTTTACTCTCCCACAGATCCATCAAGTGCCCCCCCCCCCCCACAACCGGAGGAGGGAGATGACTCCTTAGAGGAAGCTCCAGCCTCTGAGGGTGCACCGTCAGCAGACCCATGTGCATCCAGCACCAGTGCAGATATGCACACCTCGGTGGGTCCTGTGCCCCATAGAGTAGTGTTGTCACCTGGTGTCTCACACTTCACAATTGAGCAAGAGCAGATGGTGTTGACAGGGACAGCAGTGGAGACTCCTCGCTGGAGGGCGCAGGACGCTCCAAGCTCTGCTGAGCTGCATGCAGATGCTGAACATCGGGGGCCATCGAGAAAGAGGGTAATCTTGGAGGGGCAGCAACAATTGTAACTTTTGCAGCCGCGATGTGTGCAAATGTACAGAGAATGGAGGAGTCCATCTCCAACATGAGCACCTCCATCTCGCAGGCGATGGTGACGATGTGCTGTTCTATGGAAAGGATGGTCACCTGCATGGAGCAGCAAATGCACCAGTCCAACGAGAACATGCTTGCCGTGAACAACAAATTACAGACGCTCATTGACCTCATCTCGAGGAGGGATATTAATGTAGACTTGGGTCCTCATGGCCCCACTGATGTGCAGCAGGGTGCTCCCCAGCTCCTTGCTAGCAGGGAAGTGTGGGTGGCCCATGAGAGGGATGATGGTGAGAGGGGACATGGAAGTGGGGGCTCTTCTCAAAGCACTCCCAAGTCTTCCCCCATTGCCTCCCCCTCAGTCAGAGTCCCACATGCTGTCTCGGATCCCGATGGCCGAGTCTGCCCCTGCACAGTTGCAGGAGGAGCAGTCTTTGCCAGGGTCCTCACAGGATCCAAAACCCAGAGGGCGTCCGCCAAAAGTGTCTAAGCAGTCGCAGCAGGGAAGTGAGCAGCCTGCCTCTATCTCTGCTGAAGCCACAGGGGTTGCACCTCGTAGAAGCACTCGGAAAAGAAAGAAGAAACAATCCTAGATGCACAAGGGTATGCACATGGGTGTATGAAAAAATTTTAATGTTAAGTTTCAGTTATATTTATGATGCACATAAATTTATTTCTTTTCACAAATTTCCTGTCTTGTCCATTCTTGCCTGCTACCTGGGAGTGAATTGTGAGACATGACTTAACATTGAGCAATGGGGGTTTGGGTGACAGGAATGGTTTGGTCATTGTAGGACTGCTTTGTGATGTTGGGGAAGTTGGTACAGAATCTGGCAGTCATATGGGTGCACTGGTGCAAGTTAAGTAAATCGGGCCACCCGGGCAGCAGTGTGCGCTGGTGCCATCTCCACCTCAGGTTCCTCCTCCTGCTCGTGTTCCACCGGTTCCTCATCCTCCTCCGAAGAGGCTTGCTCCTCCTGCAGCTCCAATCTTCGTCGCTGTGCTATGTTGTGCAACATGCAGCAAACAATGATGATTCTGGAGACCCTGGTTGTGCGTACTGAAGGGCTCCTCCAGGTCTGTCAAGGCACCTGAAGCGCATCTTCATCATGCCGATTGCTTGCTCTATGATCCATCTGGTGGACATGTGGCTGTCATTATAGCACTCCTCGGCCTCATTACTTGGCCTCCTCAAGGGTGTCATCAGCCACGTCTTTAGTGGATAGCCCTTGTCTCCAAGCAGCCAGCCGTTAAGTCTGTTTGAAGGGGCAAAGAGCTGAGGGAGGGTGGACTGGCGCAGCACGAAAGAGTCATGACAGCTGCCAGGGAATTTGGCGCACACATGCATGATGATCTTTTTATGGTTGCCGACGAGCTGCACATTGAGGGAGTGGAAGCCCTTGTGGTTCACAAACAATCCTGGGTGATGTGGGGGTGCCTTGATGGCCACATGTGTGCAGTCAATGATGCCCTACACCTGTGGGAAGCCAGCCAGAGCTGCAAACCTGAGTGCACATTCAGTAACACTAGTTTCATCAGTGGCAAAGTGCACATAAGTGACAGACTTGTGAAACATAACATCGATCACCTGGGTGATGCATCTGTGGGCGGCCGACTGCAACTTCCTGCAAATGTCTGCTGCAGATCTCTGGAAGGAGCCTGAGGCGAAGGAGTTGAGGGCAGTTGTGACTTTGACAGCCACTGGTAAGGTGTGTCCACCAGGTCCTCTGGGCAGCAGGTCTTCTTCCAGCAAGCTACAAATGTCTGCGACGACCTGGCGAGATAGCCTGAGCCTCCTGAAGCACTGTTGTTGAGTCATGTCCAGGAAGCTCATCCTCTGCCTGTATACCCTGTGTTAATGGTATGGCCTCCGGCGCGGTGCAGCCCTGTGGTGCCCCTCTCTCTCCTGTGGAGCATCAGGTCGGTGAGGAGAAGGCTGCTGGTGTTGTTGCTGCTGCTGCTGCTGCTAGTGTGGCTGGTGCTGGGGCTCATCTTGGTCTGATTCTGAGGTCCAAGGTGAGACAGCATAAGCGGCATCCATGCTGACCTAATAGATGGCAGGTAAAGCGGAGATCAGAGGCACAATCTTTCAATGTTCTGATCGTGACTAGCAATGTAGTGAGAGTGGCTTCCGAGGTTGCAGAAATGACCTGCAAACTCCTGACAGCCAAATCTCTGCACAAAATGGAGTCAGCAAGAGCCTTTCTATTAGGCAAGGAAGTAGATGTAAAGTGTGAGTATCTGTATGTTTTTTCCAGCTGTCACTTAATGGATCGCACAATGGCTACTGAGCTTCCGCCTCCCCTTCACAGGCAAGGTTCCCGAGGTGTGTGAATCCTGTGTGCAACAAGTTAAAGCCCAAACCTGAGGTTAAAAAGGCAGTTAAGGGTCTCTCAACAAGCAGTTAATTGCCTCAATGAGGTCGCCTGCCTCTCCCGAGCGGGTCTATGACGTGCCTCGAAATGTGCCCGAGTTAAATGCGTAAGTTGGCGGGATGACGGCGGGTTCCTGACTCGCTGTCAATTTCCGCGAATTTAACTACCGATCCGACCCGCATGCTCGGCACTGGGAAAATTCCGGCCTTTCTCTTTATTTTTGAACTCACATTCCTGGGATTACTAGCCCAGTAACATAACCACTACACTACCATACCCATATTGCATGGGTTTACGTATTCTACCTTGGGCGCAGGGTTACATTGGATCCAAACCCCTCCCAGCTACTGCTCATGTGATATATATCCACTGCCTGCCCTGACAATTGCCAGGTTTATAACAAAATGAGCAGAGATTAAATTACTCGACTTGCCTCAACTTCACACAAAACTTGAGTAATAATAAAATAAAATCCCATCTCAGCTCCCACAATGACAGGTGAAATTTAAACCAAACAATTATCATTGGAGTGTAATTACTCCCTTACTCTAAATAGTTTCATCTTTACCCAGAGACTGGTGAGATGTGGAATTCGCTACCGCATGGAGTGGTTGAGGCACATAATATAGAAGCATTTAAGGGGAAGCTAGATAAGTACATGATGGAGAAAGGAATAGAAGGTTATGTTGATAGGGTGAGATGAAGTAAAGTGGGAGGAGGCTTGTGTGGAGTATAAACACTGGCACGGACCAGTTGGGCCGAATGGAATTTTATATAATGTAATAATTTCTATTATACGTATCAATATTTTGTACACCCCTTTTTTGTAACTGAAATGTTAAAGATCTGACTAACCAAGGGGTGAATTTTCTTGGGCTTCTGTGGTAAAAGTTCGGTGAAAAATGTTTCATTGCGTAAACTGGAGTTTGTGCTGAATATAAAATAGTGGAGCAGGAGAAGCCCTGGTGAAATTCGTCCCCTCTGTAACTGTTATTTTTATGGGTGCTAAACTGCAATGGCTTAATATTTTTATTAAACATACATACTAATTCTCTGCTTTATAAAGCAAGGTTTTATAAATTCAACAGAATTTTGTCTTTTTTAAATGGGGAGTATTTCCATACCCTTTCATTCGGAAGAGATGTAACAGTTCAATCTTAAGAGATAAATCTAAGGAAGCAATCTTTACATTAAAAAAATACAAATCTCTTTCCTTTCCTGACTTCTTAATTCCAATGAGGAGGTGATTTACTGCTCGCTTCCTCTTTGTGAATCAAAAGTTGCTTGGATGGAAGCAACTTGCTGGTCGGAAACTGCTGGTCTCCATCTCACCCGTGACAGAAAGTATTTATTTTTTCACATTTTGCAGTTTATTTTAACAAAACCTTTACATTTCTCTTTTCAACAACATTGACTGTCTACAGACCTTTGTAGGATGTGACTGGTCCGGCACAAGCACGATGGGCTAAATGGCCTCCTTATGTGCTATAAGATCCTATGATCATTGGTAAACAACGCGCGGAGTTTGTTAGGAAAGTCCTCATCTGCATTGCATTTGCTGGATAAACGCACGTGAATGCAGTATTGATCAGGCGCCAATATGAAGACCCACAGGTAACATCAGATTAACAGTGTCCTCAACTTCTTCTAAGGAAACTCCAGAGTGTCGTTAATAATGAACAGTATCTATGCAATAAGTCAAAACACAGCAGCATTTCACTTCACCACCTTCTCCCCCCTAGACCAGTGTGGCCCAATAGAAATCACTAATTAGCCACAAGTGTGGTTACGGTGACAGCATTTTAGCCACATGCACTAATTTTAGTAGAAATGCCTTACACACAATACAGGTAAATGCACTTTCTCTTTCGCCAAAGTGTGGAATTCTGACATGAATATCAGTCACAGCACATCTTAGTGCAGCTTCTAGGTTTTTGTCCAGGAGTACTTTAACTTCATCAGAGTGATTGCTGAGAATATTGACTTGCACAACAAGATGCACAACCCTGCTCTCCATCCAGACCCACCCCCGCTCTCCATCCAGAACACGGTTGGATGCTGCTTGCCCTTTACCCTGATGTGCCCTCTTGGAGCTGCTCGATATTGGTTAGGTTGCTTTCTTCTGGCCTGGAGCGGTTACTCCGATTTAAAAAAAATCTTTCTTAGGATCTGGGCGTCGCTGGCAAGGCCAGCATTTAATGCCCATCCCTAATTGCCCTTTAGAAAGTGGTGGCGAGCCGCCTTCTTGACCCGCTGCAGTCTTTGTGGTGAGCCGGTACTCCCACAGTGCTGTTAGGGAGGGAGTTCCAGGATTTTGACCCAGTGACGATGAAGAAACGGCGATACATTTCCAAGTCAGGATGGTGTGTGATTTGGAGAGGAACTTGGAGGTGACGGTGTTCCCATGTGTCTGCTGCCCTTGTCCTTCTTGGTGGTAGAGGTCGCGGGTTTGAGAGGTGCTGTCGAAGAAGCCTTGGTGGGTTGCTGCAGTGCATCTTGTAGATGATACACATTACATTGCCTGTGGTGCAGAGAGTGAATGTTTAAGGTGGTGGATGGGGTGCCAATCAAGCGGGCTGCTTTGTCCTGAGCTTCTTGAGTGTTGTTGGAGCTGCACTCATCCAAGCAAGTGGAGAGTATTCCATCACACTCCTGACTTGTGCATTGTAGATGGTGGAAAGGCTTTGGGGAATCAGGAGGTAACACACTTGCCACGGAATACCCAGCCTCTGACCTGCTCTTGTTGCCACAGTATTTATGTGGCTGGTCTAGTTAAGTTTCTGGTTCCAGGATGTTGATGGTGGGGGATTCATAGAAACATAGAAGATAGGAGCAGGAGTAGGCCATTCGGCCCCTCGAGCCTGCTCCGCCATTCAATGCGATCATGGCTGATCATCCAAATTCAGAACCCTGTCCCTGCTTTCTCCCCATATCCCTTGATCCCTTTAGCCTTAAGAAATATATCCAACTCCTTCTTGAATATATTTAATGAATTGGCCTTTACTGCCTTCTGTGGTAGAGAATTCCACAGGTTCACCACTCTCTGGGTGAAGAAATTCCTCCTCATTTCTGTCCTAAATGGCTTACCCCTTATCCTTAGACTGTGACCCCTGGTTCTGGACTCCCCGACCATCGGGAACATCCTTCCTGCATCTAGTCTGTCCAGTCCTGTCAGAATTTTATAAGTTTCAATGAGATCCCCTCTCATTCTTCTAAACTCCAGCGAGTATAAGCCCAATCGACCCAATCTCTCCTCATACGTCATTCCTGCCATCCCAGGTATCAGCCTGGTGAATCTTCGCTGAACTCCTTCCATGGCAAGAACCTCCTTCCTCAGATAAGGCGACCAAAACTGCACACAATACTGAAGATGTGGTCTCACCAAGGCCCTGTACAACTGCAGCAAGACATCCTTGTTCCCGTACTCAAACCCTCTCGCTACGAAGGCCAACATACCATTTGCTTTCTTAACTGCCTGCTGCACCTGCATGCTTACCTTCAGCGACTGGTGCACAAGGACACCCAGGTCTCGTTGCACTTCCCCTTCTCCCAATCTATTGCCATTCAGATAATAATCTGCCTTCCTGTTTTTGACACCAAAGTGGATAACCTCGCATTTATCCACGTTATATTGCATCTGCCATGCTTCTGCCCAATCACCCAACCTGTCCAAATCATCCTGGAGTTTCTCGGCATCCTCCTCACAGCACACACGCCCACCCAGCTTTGTGTCATCTGCAAACTTGGAGATATTACATCTAGTTCCCTTGTCTAGATCATTAATATATATTGTGAATAGCTGGGGTCCAAGGACCGATCCCTGCGGTACCCCACTAGTCACTGCCTGCCACTCGGAAAAAGACCCGTTTATTCCAACTCTTTGCTTTCTGTCTGCCAACCAGTTCTCTATCCAAGTCAATACCTTGCCCCCAATCCCATGTGCCTTAACTTTACACGCTAATCTCTTATGCGGGACCTTATCGAAAGCCTTTTGAAAGTCCAAATACACCACATCCACTGGTTCTCCCTTATCCATTTTACCAGTTACATCCTCAAAAAATTCCAGTAGATTAGTCAAGCACGATTTACCTTTTGTAAATCCATATTGACTTTGTCCGATCCTGTCACTGTTTTCCAAGTGCTCTGCTATTACATCTTTTATAATGGACTCTAGCATTTTCCCCACTACCGATGTCAGGCTTACCGGTCTGTAATTCCCCGTTTTCTCTCTACCACCTTTTTTGAATAGTGGGGTAACATTAGCTACCCTCCAATCCATGGGTATTGTTCCAGATTCCATCGAATGTTGGAAGATGATCAGCAATGCATCTACTATTTCTAGGGCCACTTCCTTAAGTACCCTAGGATGTAGATTATCAGGCCCTGGGGATTTATCGGCCTTCAATCCCACAATTTCCCTAACACCATTTCCCTACAAATACTGATTTCTTTCAGTTCCTCCCTTTCATCAGACCCGATGTTCCCCGACATCTCTGGGAGGTTATTTGTGTCCTCCTTTGTGAAGACAGAACCAAAATATGTATTTAATTGGTCTGCCATTTCTTTGTTCCCCATTATAAGTTCCCCTGATTCTGACTGCAAGGGACCTAAGCTTGACTTCACCAATCTTTTTCTCTTCACATATTTATAAAAGCTTTTACAGTCAGTTTTTATGTTCCCTGCAAGCTTCCTCTCATATTCTATTTCCCCCTTCTTAATTAATCCCTTTGTCCTCCTTTGTTGAATCCTAAACTGCTCCCAATCCTCAGGTTTACTGCTTTTTCTGGACAATTTATATGTCCTCTCCTTGGATCTTATGCTATCCCTAATTTCCCTTGTTAGCCACGGTTGAGTCACCTTTTTTGTTTTATTCTTATGCCAAACTGGGATGAACAAATTCTGTAGTTCATCCATGCGGTCTTTGAATGTTTGCCATTGCCTATCCACCGTCAACCCTTTGAGTGACATTCCCCAATCAATCCTACCCAACTCGCGCCTCATACCATCGTAGTTTCCTTTATTTAAATTCAGGACCCTAGTCTCTGAGTCAACTACTTCACTCTCCATCTTAATGAAGAATTCTATCATATTATGATCGCTCCGACCCAAGGGGCCTCGTACAACAAGATTGCTAATTAATCCTTTCTCATTACATAATACCCAGTCTAAGATGGCCTGATCTCTGGTTGGTTCCTCGACATATTGGTCCAGGAAACCATCCCGTAAACACTCCAGGAATTCCTCCTCCACAGTATTGTTACTAATTTGGTTAGCCCAATCTATATGTAGATTAAAGTCACCCATGATGACTGCTGTGCCCTTATTGCACGCTTCTCTAATTTCCCTTTTAATGCCATCCCCAACCTCCGCATTACTGTTTGGAGGTCTATATACCACTCCCACTAACGTTTTCTGCCCCTTGGTATTTCTCAGTTCTACCCATTACAGATTCCACATCATCAGAGCTAATATCCTTCCTTACAATTGTGTTAATCCCCTCTTTAACCAGCAATGCTATGCCACCTCCCTTTCCTTTTTGCCTATCTTTCCTGAATATTGAATACCCCTGGATGTTGAGTTCCCAGCCTTGGCCACCCTGGAGCCATGTTTCCGTAATACCAATCACATTTGTTTACCTCTATTTGCGCAGCTAATTCATCCACCTTATTCCGAATGCTCCTCGCATTAAGACACAAAGCCTTCAGGCTTGTTTTTTTAACGCTCTTAGACCTATTAGATTAATTATTTACTGTGGCCATGTTTGATTTAAACCGTTGATTTCTCTGACTGCCATTTTTGTTTTTCTCCTTCCTATCTTTTGCTTTTATCCTTGTTTCCCTTTCCTCTGTCTCCCTGCTCAGGTTCCCAACCCCCTGCCATTTTAGTTTAAACCCTCCCCCAGAGCACTAGCAAACACTCCCCCTAGGACGTCAGTCCCGGCCCTGCCCAGGTGCAAACCGTCCGGTTTGTACTGGTCCCACCTCCCCCAGAACCGGTTCCAATGTCCCAGGAATTTGAATCCCTCCCCCTTGCACCATTCCTCTAGCCACGTATTCATCTGAAATATCCTTCTATTTCTACTCTGACTAGCACGTGGCACTGGTAGCAATCCTGAGATTACTACCTTTGAGGTCCTATTTTTTAATTTACCTCCTAACTCCCTATATTCAGCTTTTAGGACCTCATCCCCTTTTTTACCTATATCGTTGGTACCTATATGCACCATGACAACTGGCTGTTCACCCTCCCCTTCCAAAATGTTCTGCAGCCGCTCTGAGACATCCTTGACCCTTGCACCAGGGAGGCAACACACCATCCTGGAGTCTCGTTTGCGGCCGCAGAAACGCCTATCTATTCCCCTTACAATAGAATCCCCTATCACTATAGCTCTACCCCTCTTTTTCCTCCCGTTCTGTGCAGCAGAGCCACCCCTGGTGCCAGGAAGTTGGCTGCTGCTGCCTTCCCCTGATAAGCCATCTCCCCCAACAGTATTCAAAGTGGTATATCTGTTTGAGAGGGGGATGTCCACAGGGGACTCCTGCACTACCTGCCTGCGCCTACTACTCTGTCTGTTGGTCACCCATTCCCTTTCTGCCTGTGCATCCTTTGCCTGCGGTGTGACCAACTGCTCAAACGTGATATCCACGACGTCCTCAGCATCGCAAATGTTCCAGTATGTATCCAATCGCAGCTCCAGCGCCGCAATGCGGTCTGCCAGTAGCTGTAGCTGGATACACTTCCTGCAAACATGGTTGTCAGGGGCACAGGAAGTGTCCCTGAGTTCCCACATAGCGCAGGAGGAGCATACCACGGGCCCGAGCTCTCCTGCCATGACTTACCCTTTCATTAATTCAAATTAAATTAAATCAAATCAATCCCACCAATTACAGTACAGTTAAATGATATACTTAAGGGCCCTGGTTTACCAACAGTCCCCGCTACACCACAGAGAGCTTAGAAACTATAAACCACAGAGTTTAAGTTTAAAAAGAGAGAAATACTCACCAACCAATCACTTACCTGCTTTCTGGTGACGTTACACTTCGATTACTTTTTACTTCTCTCCCTCCCTCTGAGCTCGGAGATTGGTAAGCCTACCTGCTCTCTACCGCTTCTTTTAAATCTCGCCGCCACCGCCTCGTTTCCCGTAGGTCCGCCGCCGCTCTGAAGCCTACCTGGTCTCTGCCACCTCTTTTAAATCTTGCCGCCGCCGCCTCGTTTCCCACAGGTCTGCCGCCGCTCTGAGGTAATGCCGTTGAATGTCAAGGGGAGGTGATTAGACTCTCTCTTTTTGGAGATAGTCATTGCCTGGCACTTGTGTGGCGTGAATGTTACTTGCCACTTAGCAGCCCAAGCCTAAATGTCGTCCAGGTCTTGTTGTATGCAGGCATGGACTGCTTCATTATCTGAGGAGTTGCGAATGGAACTGAACACTGTGCAATCATCAGCGAACATCCCCACTTCTGACCTTATGTTAGAGGGAAGGTCATTGATGAAGCAGCTGAAGATGGTTGAGCCTAGGACACTGCCCTGAGAACTCCTGCAGCGATGTCCTGGGGCAGTGATGATTGACCTTCAACCACCACAACCATCTTCCTTTGTGCTAGGTATAACTCCAGCCAGTGGAGAGTTTTCTCCTTGATTCCCATTGACTTCAGTTTTACTAGGGCTCCTTCATGCCACACTCTGTCAAATGCTGCCTTGATATCAAGGGTAGTCACTCTCACCTCACCTCTGGAATTCAGCTCTTTTATCCATGTTTGGACCAAGGCTGTAATGAGGTCAGGAGCCGAGTGGCCTTGGCGGAACCCAAACTGAGCAGTGGTGAGCAGGTTACTGGTGAGTAAGAGCCGCTTGATAGCACTGTCGACGACACCTTCCATCACTTTGCTGATGATTGAGGGTAGACTGGTGGGGTGGTAATTGGCCGGATTGGATTTGTCCTGCTTTTTGTGGACAGGACATACCTGGGCAGTTTTCCACATTGTCGGGTAGATGCCAGCATTGTAGCTGTACTGGAACAGCTTGGCTAGAGGCACAAGTCTTCAGCACTACAGCCAGGATGTTGTCGCGGCCCATAGCCTTTGCTGTATCCAGTACGATCAGCTGTTTCTTAATATCACGTGGAGTGAATCGAATTGGCTGAAGACTGTGATGGTGGGGACTTCAGGAGGAGGTCCAGATGGATCATCCACTCGACACTTCTGGCTGAAGATGGTTGCAAATGCTTCAGCCTTGTCCTCAAGCTGACCATGATGAGAGCTCCCCTCTCCATACAATGTTGCTGGCGTTCACTTGGTGCTGAAGTCCGGCGTTATCACCCATATTCCACACCATTTTAGCAGATAACCACTAAACAGTAACCAATCAAGTAAAACACACACCCAATCAAAACTCCGACTACTTTACCAACAAACACACTAAAAGATTAAAGTTCCCAAGCACGCACCGTGCGAATATGAGTATTGAGATCACATGCCCAACAATAGTGTCTATTACTCATTTTTAAAAATGCAATTAGCCACATCTGGATTCTCAATTAGCCACATCTGGATTCTCAATTAGCCACATGTGGCTAGTGGCTAACGTATTAGACAACACTGCCCTAGAATCGTTTGGGTCTTGCCTGATAAAACCAACTTCCTCCTCACTCCCCTCTCCGCCCCTTGTCTGGGGTGAAAGGAGCTACAGCTCCATCTTTGTACAGCCCCGAGCATCATTGCAATTAGTTTCCTGGGTCCATCACTCACTCCAGTAATTGTTCCCCCTGTGTGTGACGCCTTAGAGTGTTAGGCCATGTGCACATCCCCTTAGTCCCCCAACACTGACTTAATGATCTTGACAGTAGGTATGAAGTGGAAGCCAGGAGCTTCCTGAACCGAGGAGGGGAATCAGAGCTTGCATCACCCCAGGTTGCTTTTGTACATCTGCTCGTGGCTGGCTTGGGCAAATATGGCCACGGCCTGAGAGAGGTTAAGGGTTTCCTGTCATGTCGGCTTGGCATGCACTGATATTAGGGATGTTTAAAATGCAGTTGGATACTAAGTTGGACCTGTCTCACCTTTGACTTATTTTATTAAAAGTGGTCCCTGTAGTGCTGCACTATGGAAGAGCAGTGTTGTAATTTCTGACCTTTGCCACTAGATGTCAGGATTGTACTGTGTCAATTTACACGCCAGAAACAGCGGAGGAAGGTTTTTCTGCCAGGAAAATCGAGCATAAAGCCGTTTCCGCTCTTATTGCGCCTTTAAATCCCCTCCCCCTCCCCAGTTCCCTCACTTTTTGGCCGTTTCTGCAATCCACATGGCGAGTGCACTAATTTACATATATTATAATGAGGGCCAGTGGCACTGCGGCTCCAAGTTTCCGGCTTTTACACTGGGAATGAGCTCGGTAACATAGACAACTACAACAACAACATGTTGTTGTACTCATATAGCGTCTTTAACGTAATAAAATGTCCAAGGCACTTCACAGGAGTATTAAAAGACAAAAAGTTTGACCGAGTCACGTAAGGAGAAATTAGGGCAGGTGACCAAAAGCTTGGTCAAAGAGGTAGGTTTTAAGGAGCATCTTAAGGGAGGAAAGAGAGGCAGAGAGGTTTAGGCAGGGAATTCCAGAGCTTGAGGCCTCGGCAACAGAAGGCACGGCCACCAAAGGTTGAGCGATTATAATCAGGGATGCTCAAGAGGACAGAATTAGAGGAGCGCAGATATCTCAGGGGGTGGTGGTGGGGGTCGATTGTGGGGCTGGAGGAGATTACTGAGATAGGGAGGGGCGAGGCCATGGAGGGATTTGAAAACAAGGATAAGAATTTTGAAATCGAGGCGTTGCTTAACCAGAAGTCAATGTAAGTCAGCGAGCACAGGGGTGATGGGTGAATGAGACTTGGTGCGAGTTAGGACACGGGCAGCCGAGTTTTGGATGATCTCAAATTTATGTAGGGTAGAATGTGGGAGGCCAGCCAGGAGTGCATTGAATAGTCAAGTCTAGAGGTAACAAAGGCATGAATGAGGGTTTCAGCAGCGGATGAGCAGAGGCAAGGGCGGAGACGGGCGATGTTATGAAGGTGGAAACAGGCGGTCTTAGTTATGCTGCAGATATGTGGTCGGAAGATCATCTCAGGGTCAAATATGACACCAAGGTTGCGAACAGTGTGGTTCAGCCTCAGACAGATGTTAGGGAGAGGGATGGAGTCAGTGGCTAGGGAACAGAGTTTGTGGCGGTGACCGAAAACAATGGCTTCGGTCTTCCCAATATTTAATTGGAGAAAATTTCTGCTCATCCAGAATTGGATGTCTGACAAGCAGTCTGACAATTTAGAGACTGTGGAGGGGTCGAGAGAACTGGTGGTGAGGTAGAGCTGGGTGTCATCAGTGTACATGTGGAAACTGACGCTGTGTTTTCGGATGATGTCGCCAAGGGGCAGCATGTAGATGAGAAATAGAAGGGCGCCAAGGACAGATCCTTGGGGGACACCAGAGGTAACAATGCGGGAGCGGGAAGAGAAGCCGTTGCAGGTGATTCTCTGGCTACGTATAGATAGATAAGAATGGAACCAGGCGAGTGCAGTCCCACCCAGCTGTACGACGGTGGAGAGGCGTTGGAGAAGGATGGAGTGGTCAACTGTGTTAAAGGCTGCAGACAAGTCAAGAAGGACGAGGAGGGATAGTTTACCTTTGTCACAGTCACAAAGGATGTCATTTGTGACTTTGATGAGAGCCATTTCAGTACTGTGGCAGGGGCGGAAACCTGATTGGAGGGATTCGAACATGGAGTTGCGGGAAAGATGGGCATGGATTTGGGAGGCGACAACACGTTCAAGGACTTTGGAGAGGAAAGGGAGGTTGAAGATGGGGTGGGAGTTTGCAAGGACGGAAGGGCCAATGGTTGTTTTTTTGAGGAGAGGGGTGATGATGGCAGATTTGAGGGAGAGGGGGACAGTACCTGAGGAGAGAGAACCGTTAACAGTGTCTGCTAACATGGGAGTCAGGAAAGGAAGTTGGGTGGTCAGCAGTTTGGTGGGAATAGGGTTGAGGGAGCAGGAAGTGGGTCTCATGGACAAGATGAGCGTGGGCGGAGAGCTCATGAGTAGAGATCGGAAAGAAACTGGAGAAAAATGTGAGGTCAGGGCTAGGGCAGGGGGGAACCTTAGAGGAAGTTTGGCCCGGTGGGCTAGGGGAAGGAAGGGAAGTGGCAGAGGCAGCTGAACAGATGGTCTCAATCTTAGAGATAAAGAAGTCCATGAGCTCCTTGCACTTGTTGTCGGAGGTGAGGGTGGAGGAGACAGGGGAGAGGGGTTTAAGAAGACGGTTAGCAGTGGAGAATAGCAGCCGGGGTTTATCTTTGCATTCCAGAATGATCCTGGAATAGTGAGCAATTTTGGCAGACGAAAGCAGGACCTGATAATGCTTTATGTGGTCCAGCCAGATCTGGCAGTGAATGGCTAAACTAGTTGTCCACAATATCCGTTCAAGTCTGCGTCCCTTGGACATAAGGGAGCAATGATGAGAGCCGTACCAGGGGGAAAGGCCAGGGTGAGAGAGAGTAATTGTTTTAATAGGGACTAGGGCATCAAAGGTGGTGGTGAGGGTGTGGTTGAGCAGATCGGTAGCTGCAGACATGTCATGGTGAATGGAGAGCCAAAGGCTGGACAGTTGGGATTTCGTAAATGCAGTTGTAAGAGAGTTGGGAGAGAGAAGGAAGTAGGGTGGTGGGGGGTGGGGGGGGGGGGTGGAAGGGAGATGTGGGTAGAGAGCGATATGAGGAAGATCAGAGATGGCCTTATCTGTGATTGACACGATGGGTGTAGCGAGGCCACGAGAGATGGCAAGGTCGAGGGGGTGGCCGTGAATATGGGTTGGGGAGTTTACATGGAGGGAGAGATTATAGGAGGATAGGAGGCTAGTGAACTTAGAGGAGAGACAGCATGATGAATTGAGATGGAGGTTAAAATCACTGAGGATGAGAAGTTGTTCAGTGCAGAGGCTGAGGGAGGAAAGCAGTGAAGATATAGACTGAGAACCCCGAGGCTCAGCAGCTGTCGGGATCGGCCCAGACAGGCGGAATTGAGGAGCTTCTGGGCCTCTAGAGTCTGGAGACTTTCATGATTTCTGCAGCGATTTTTATGCCGTTCTGCCGACAGACAGCTGGACTTGCTTCTCGCTGCTTCTGACAGGGTCAGAGCTCTGGCAGAGTTTCACCCACCCGCAATGGGGGCTTCTGAGGAGCAGGTATGGCACCCACTGTGGGCGTACCCTTGTTTTCCATTATCATGGCGGGGGAGGAGCAGCATAGGATAAAGCAAAGAGATGGACAATATTTAAGGAGGATGAACCCCACCAAATATTAACCACCCCCCATAGAATGTACAGGCAGCAAAGGTCATATAAGGACCTTACTGAGGAGATGTGTATAATAAGAGTGCGCAATAGGGGAACAGTACCACCTACTGCATGAGGACCTGCAGCCACGGCCATCTGCTTGCAATGCTGTCTCTCTGGCTGTGGGGACCATCACACTCGACTTTTATGGCACTGACTGATTTCAGGCAGGCACAAGGCAATCTGTGCAACATCAGCCAGGGTGAGTACGGGCCAGCGGTCATCAGGTGACTGACGCACTTTACAGGAGAGCTGGAGAATTCAATCACCTTTGGTATTACCGCAAGGCAGCAGTGAGGTCGGTCCATCCAGTTTTAGAGGGTTGGTGGCTTTTCCAAGGCTTGGTGCAAGCGAGCTCCCACAGAACACCCGCTCAACAACCTCAACAGAGGAGCTTCCACAATCTTCACATCTTTTTAGGCAATCCCTCAGAACCGAGGATGACTTGCTTCCACATTAAATATGAGTTCTCAGGTGACTGATGAGTCCAATGCGGGACCTACAGTCTCTGTCACAGGTGGGGCAGACGGTGGTTGAAGGGGCGGGTGGGTGGGGTGCTTGGGTTGACGTGCGCTCCTTGCGCTTGGCTTCCGCTTGCTCCGGCGAAAAAAGAATCTTCATATACAGCAAGCAGAGGATCCTATACATGAACCTGAGATATACAGAACGTTGTCACAGTGCCTTCAGCGTTTGCAGTTTGGCCCAGGGAAGAAAATCACAATAACGGATGACTTCTAGGTGACATCCCATGGATAAATGACCAAACCGCTACAGTGAGACACATGCCTGTACTGGATTGGTTACCAAAAGAACTTTTGGGAGTCCGAAAGGTACGTCTTTGCTGCCTGGACCCAGGGTCTGGAGGGGCTCTGCAGTGTGCTCCAGATTGTGTGTCATTGGATGTGAAAGCGAGCAGGTTGCTGTAATGTGGTTCTCCAGGTTGCTGACCTGACTCCCGAGTTGTACTGAATTTTGTAATGATAGCGAAGCACTTTCAGTTGCGCATCAGTGAGAAACAGATGATCTAACCAATCTATTAGACTCCGGAGATTCATGGGGCCAGCAGCTCAAGGGGCTAAGGGATCAATTAATACGAAATTCACTGGTCAACTCCAGTGTGGGAATGGGGAAGTCAAGTCAGATATACCATGTTACATCTGACCCGCTTGTCCCTGAAGGCTACTTATTCAATGATTAAACAGAATAAAGGAGATACTGTACAGCAGTGAGGGTCTTTTATTGTGGACTTAGTGAAAACGCCTGAAACGTCACACAGTGATGATGTCAGGTATTGATTATTTTCAGATGTGACTAGTTAATGTCGCCAGTGGTGGTCAATTGTTTAACTCCACTGCCCGGGGGGGAAGAAAATTGTAAAAAAGAATCTTTCATCGTTGTAATTGTTCAGATCAGTAAATTGCTTGTAAATTTCAGGCTCCAAGCCAATTACTGGCTTTCTTTAGTTAAGCATACACATTATGTCTTCATTTTGCATATAATTCATAATTTAACACCAATGAAAACTGTAAGATATACATCAGGCAAGGGAAGGCAGGTACGTATAATTGTAGAAACACAAATCTGACATTGGTGAGGGAAAGCCATTTCAGCCTTACCTAACTGCCACTATTAAAATTTGGAGTTGGTATCACAATTCATTTTTATACAGAGTGCCAATAGGTCAGTCTTTGATCCATTCACCATATCAGAAACGCTAGGTTGAACTTTAAAGGGATTGCACGCTTGCAGCTTTATGTTGAACACTCTATCTTGTAGCCACTGTTTATTAATTCATACAAACAAAAGCAAAATCCTGCGGATGCTGGAAATCTGAAATAAAAACAGAAAGTGCTGAAAATACTCAGCAGGTCAGGCAGCATCTGTGGAGAGAGAAACATTGCTAACGGTTCAGGTGGATAACCATTCGTCAGAATTAATTAATTCATAATGTGCTGTCATGGCCTCAAGCAAAGAGTGGGTCCCATCCTTCTGTTGTGAGCTTCCATCCCCAAGTGTCTGGATACGGTAAGTGTGGGTAGGAGTGGGTGTGGATATGCTTTCAGTGCTATAGAAATGCAAGTTGTTGTTGTCTTTGGATGCCCATGTCGTGTTGTGCACAATGCTGCAGACATGGATATTCCTCCACATAACACAAGTCACTTTGATGTGTAAGATCCATATGCAGCTTTGTATCATTGGGTTCAAGTGATCAAAATCCAGAAATTCATACTTGAAGGAGTTTTGTGACTTTTACAATATGTTGGTGATGGAGTAACCACTGGCTCGGTGGTAGTATTCCTGCCACTGATTCAGAAGGTTTGGGTTCAGGCCCCACTCCAAACAGCCCCGGCAAGTGGAGACCGGAGTGCTGGCTCTGAATACTGGGTTGACGTCCAGCGGGGGTACTAAGTTGTGTCCAATGGGTGCAAGCGGTCCCCTTCTGAAAGGGGAGGAGGGGCGCTTTAGTCTTGGTTGAAGCCCACCTTGGAGAAGGTACTCCATAGATAAAAACTGTGAGAAGGCAACGGCAAATCACCTCAGCTACTCTTCCCTAGTAAGTGACTTAAGACTCTCATGAATTAAGACCTGCCCTAGGCAACACAACAGACGGACGGACATGTTGGTGTCTGGTGCTTGAGTTTAGAACTTTGTGGCAACAGAACACTGAGTCTCTTTGAAGGTTTTAAATCCTACTTTTTGCCTAAGGAAGACTTGTTTCTAAAACCTGCAGAACCTTCATTTGCACTCTATAATTTTATTTGATGTTCCTGTGGGCTACATTACCCTTGATAATTAATTTCAATCTGTCTCTTCAAAGGGAATGGTGCTGTATCCATTTTCTCCACAAACTCATGTACAGCCTCTGGAAAAAAAAGTGTCAAGCAGGTTTATAAAGGGAGATGTGGTTTTAAATGCCAGAAAAAAAATCAATGTGATTGATCCAAAGCTTCTAACGAGGCAAGACAGAACTCTGTGTTAGATTTTAAACCAAGCAGTGCCCAGCTAAAGTAAAAGATGATCTTAAATGTGTGTTTTATTAATTGAGGATGTTGCTTGAGAAAGCAATTATTTATTTAGAAGAGAATCTTCCCTTTGAGGATTGAGGTCCGAGGTCCTTCAAAGTGAGTTGGCTGACCTGGATTGAAAGGATAAGAGAACAGGCTACATAGCTGGAGAGTTCCTGCTCCCTGTTCACAAATGTTCTTGGACGCTCGCATCTCATGGACTCCTTACATGGTGAGTTCCAGGATTTCAAAACCCTTTAAAGTAGGCAGTCCGAATTCCAGTGGAAGTGAGGGAAAGGGAATTCATCTCTCTGGGGAACACAAGCTATGCTTTACAGAGTTGTCGCAAAGTGGCCTTACTCGCTTTCGTCCGAAAGAAGTGCTGGAGGAAGAGTGGATTTGAATTTAATTGGGAAAACCAAAATTGACCTGGGGAAAACTGCAATTGGATGGAACCCTGCCTTCACGCAAAGATATGAAATGCTTTGGTTTCCACCCTGACAAGTGAATGCCGAGGAGAGAAGAGATGGTAACAAAGAAGTACAAGTAGGCACATTCAAAGAAGGCTTTGGAGAGTCAGGAGGTGAGACACTCTCCTGGGTTACAAGGGACGGGCCCAGTCCATATTGTACAGTCCGTGGTTCTGCACGTTCACCAGTACTACCGCCACTGGCACTTCATTCCACATCTCAGAGGGTCAATAAACGACAACAAAACAGTCCAGTTTGTTTATTTCTCATCTTTATTTTTTCTTTTTAAAATTCGTTTTAAATGTGATCGCCGCAAAGTTGACCACAAGCGTCTGAAAACAAAAAAAAAATAACTGATTAATGTCATCACTTCGAACAACTCTGCAAATGCGTTAATGCATAAAATAGCCCGGCGGGGGTGCGATGGGGGGGGGGGGGGGGGAGGGGCGGTGAGGGAGGATATCTAAAATCAATTCTAACATCACTAACAGTTTACAGGAAGAGGCAGGCTCATGGGCACCATATACACGGGTGCAAAGATGCAGTGATAGGAATGATTCAGTTTTCGGTTAAAACAAATTCAGTGTTGTCACCAGGATTTCTAGTGCACTTAAGCACAACTTAAAAAAGCAGTACACACTTGAGATGCTGTTGATTCGTCCCCTCAAATTACTCCTACGACCAGTCCTGCGACCACCCGAGTGTTTAATATATAGAGAGCTCAAGCTGCTCGCTCCCAGTACAGCCCGAGTTTGGAAGCACAGTATATGGTATAGCTCGGGGCATTTTATTGACTTTTGGAAAAAAAAATCACCCCCCCCCCCCTTTACTGAAATCCTAGCGTGGGAGGGGAAAAAAAGGGGGCTTCACTCGTGAAAATATCTGACACCCACAGTAACTCCAACCCTAGTGACAACAGAGAGATTGCCTTGATTTAAAAAAAAAACCCCACCATTAGTCACAGGTACACAATAAGCTTGTACAAAGGGATCTTTTTTGTAAGATCAGCATGGAGAGTCCACAGTTACTACAATGAGAGAGCAAAGGGTACTCTTACTGCCGTGAAAGTGCTGTATATATTTTACACAAAGTTTAAACCCAGCAGTTGTAAGCAGAGTCTTTGTAGAAAAGCTCGGTTTTCAAAATAACAGAACGGCCTTCCAAACCAAAGCATTGCCCAACTGAAGTTTGTCAAATATATATTTTAAAACATTATATAATTAAAAAGAAAAGTTGAAACGGTAAGGGGTACAAATCCAGGGGTGGGGGGGATCTGCGAGACAGACGGTCACTGTCCAGCACTGCAGCTAAATACAGGCCTGAGCCACACACGGGGTTCTCATTCCGGATTACAGTGGGAATTCGGGAGGTGTAAATCCTCCAAACCATAAATTAAAGCCCCAGTATCGGTCACTATCACAGTAAACTTCTGCGCTGCCGAGTAAGGGATGGACGTCTTTTCATACGAAACACGGGCTCATTATCTGGGAGTGAGTTACAGGCTGGACTCAGATAGGTCATTAATAATACTGTGCTGCGAAGTCAGTTATAGGCTGCAATCTGCTCCAGGGATCCGGATGGTTTATAAAGAGAATAAAAGCCTGCGAGCAAGTTATGGGCTGGAATCTAATCGAGGGATTCACATACTCAAAAGGGCGTGTGTGTGTGTGTTTTAAAATAAAAATCAGGCACCGGAGCCTGAAACAGAAAACGCAGGAGACACTCCCAGCATCTGCAGGGAGAGCACAACCCAGTCGACGTTTCAGGGTTAAATCTTTCTTCAGAACCCGAAACATCAACTGGACCCGTTTGGTTTCCAGCACGCTGCATGTTTTGCAGGATAAAGGATTGCTGTCTAACTCTATGGAAACCCTCTGATGTTAGGGTTATGCCAACACTGCAGTTCTGGGGAGCTGGCCGCAGTCAGTCCGCCCCTTCGTGTTCACACCTTCACCCAGTTGAAAGAAGAGAAACTGAGCCAACAGTTTAATGAGCACCTCACCTCCTCCCTTTGCTAAGAAACTTTGCAGGCGTTTGTTGCATTTTATAGTTGTTGCTTTGAAAACTGGTTTGCTGATCACCTCAGTTTTCCCATTACAAACATTTTATGTTGGACCTGGAACCCTTGCAGCTGATTTTGCCCAATTTTCTTTGAGCGGAATTCAAGAGGAAAAAAAATCAAATATTCCTTTTTTGTACTGTTCAATGTTTATTTTGGGCCCATTTTTCGTTCTGGCGATAGTCATCAGTGAACACGACTGAATTGCCTTCAAAGTGCAGACAGAATTTAACCAGCAAACCCAGTAAAGGTTTGCTGCAGTGACCGATCCCGTTGGATTTATTATCCCAACACTCATACAGTTCATTAAAGCACGTGGTTGAAGTTTGTGGGAATCCCATTCAATGGCCATAGGATGCTCCAATACTCCTGCACAATTTCAGGTCATTGTGGTTCACTGACTCCAATGGTGTGCATTTTTTTTGGGGGGGGGGGAGGGGAGAGTTAGATTAGGTTTAGTGCAAATAATGTTTAATTTCCCACTTCTACAAAACAAACCATCCCGCCTTTCAAACATTGATGGACGCAATAAGGCAATGGACCATTTAGGTTTGAATGAGGGCAGACGCAGTTCAGCCAATCACCGACGCTACCTGGGGCGGACTAACACTGCACATCACCACCATCCCTCACCAGGAGCAGTTCCCATTTATCACCCAATCTCACTACTGCACCCACTCTTCGATTTAAAAAAAAATATTTTCGTGTAATAAACCAGCATAATTCCAAACTCCAAAGATCACGGTTACAAAATGCAGGAGCTGCAGCTTTCGTCTTTACTGTGCTTAGCTGTTTATTGTAAAACCAATATTGGAAATAAACCTGTCAAAGTAACTATGCCTTTCATGGTTCCTCTTTAATTAATTCTTGACTTTAGACTGAACAGAACTCTTAGACTGTAACATCATGTAATGGTGGTGCAGGTTAGGTTTCACAGATTCCATTCATTTGGTTAATACTATTGTTTAAACTACATGCTATCATACAATATCCATAATATAAATTCTTCTCTACCCACTGGGTAGGATATGTGCATAATATATTCAAGTTATACACAGCACCAGAGAGAGAGCGAGGGGGAAAAAGAAATTGAACAAAGCAGCACTTTTAACATGAGGCACAACACTTGCAGAACCTGGGAGTGTTAAAATAAAGCTGAAATCTTAAGATAAGGTCACACCGTTTTTTCCTCCCCTTCTGAATTGCACATGGACGATTCCTCTCCCAGCCTGCAGAACTCTCAATAGACCCGACATAAAAGCGACAAACACACTGCCTCGATCTCGCAGCAATTTTTAAAAGAAACTTCAGTAACTGAACACCTCACTGTGCCTAAATCACACAAATATATATGAGACAGTGAAAGGGAGGCCAGGGTGGTGGAGCAATTTCCAGAGAAACCAAACTCAAAACAGATTAGAAACAGTGTGGTTCTTGACTCAGCCTTCATCTGGCACTAGTAAGAATCTCCACTGCACTACACAGGAGGGCCAGACACTCGAGAGCAAACTCAAAACATTTAATATAAAAATAAACATGTGGGAGAATTGCTGGTAGCCCATAGATTAAGGGAACAAAATAGTGTGGTTGGAAACAATGGTAACTGCAGAATTAAACTGTGCAACGGTACAAGAAGTAAAAAGTAAGAATGGAAGCACAAATGGGGAAGGCGGTTCTGGCCAAAATCACTATGTTGGGTTCTTTTTGTAGACTGGATTGACTTATGGGATGGACAGGCCATTTACAAGTCGATTGAAATTCTCTGACTCTTTAACCCAACCCATCCGTTGGGAAACTGAATATTGGGTGGGGTGTAAAATCGGCCTGTTACCCGATCCCGTGGGTTAGGTTCAAATTACACCCTAGCACAAAAGGCATCAAGGGGTATGGGGAGAGAGAGCGGGGATATGGTATTGAGAGAGGATCAGCCATGATCATATTGAATGACGGAGCAGGCTCGAAGGGCCTACTCCTGCTCCTATTTTTCTATGTTTCTAGCTGTGAGTTTATGTAGTTACAGTTGGCTTAGACAGCCAAACAAAACGATTATCCAGTCGGAAGGCATATTGCAACTCCGCACTTTCCTCCTCCCAGGAGAACAGTTACAGATCACTGGGGTTTCCGTTTTGTTCCAGACAGCTTCACATATCTTGGGGAAGCCGGGTATTAGCTTAGCTTCCACTAGTCAGATGTGCTCAGTCTAGGCAGTCAACAACTTGAGCTGGGCAGGTCCAAAAGTCTAGTGAGGACATCAAGAGATCGATATGTGCAAGTGAAGGTTGCAGGACCGAGTTACCATTAGGCGCTGCTGAATGTGGGCAACAGATGCTATATGAAGACTATTTAATGGTGACCCATTTGCCAGAGGCAGATTCAAAGATATGCACAAAAGATATTGGAATGGGGCTACCAAGATACATCCAACAACAGTGTAAACAAGATACCATGCACAGCTCTATATTGGTTTGTGTCACTTGTGGCTACTCAAGGTGATTGGCGAGTTACATTACATAGGATATACGGCACAGAAACAGGCCATTCGGCCCAACCAGTCCATGCCGGCGTTTATGCTCCACTCGAGCCTCCTCCAGTCTTTCCTCATCTAAATCTATCAGCGTAACCCTCTATTCCCTTCTCCCTCATAGGCTTGTCGAGCCTCCCCTCTGCTCAGTAATCCAACCTCTGCTTCCAATCAATTAAGTAGCAACCTTCTGTCATTCTCCATGACCTGTAGTAAGCCTGTAGGGACGCATTTCCAATTTACTCTGTCTGGAGAGATTTTTTGAAGAAATTATCAGGTGCAAGAGTGAAGTACTAGGCATGCCACTGGCACAGAAACCAAAAAGATGGATTTATACCACATTCACCATTTTTAAGTTTCAACTTTATTTGGCCAATAATGCAACATTTGAAAAGTGGATGCCATTTTAAGGTGTGGTTCTGTTATTGGTTATTGAAAGCAGGACATTGGGGGAGTTTTAATCATTGGAGCTGCCAGTGATACAGGCTCATGGCCTGTTCAGAGAACCAGGGAAAGCTATGCTAGGGACACAATGGTGCGATTGAGAACTTCCATCAATTCAGTAAATCATTCCTTACTAGATGAGTCTCATCAGAAGTTGAGGCAAGAACATTTGAAAAGGTCTCCAACTCTCTGTCAACGAATGGCTAAATGCAGTGGAAATCCATCGGGGCTTTGTGACTGTTCAGAACCCTCAATTCCTTACTCATCCTGAACTCATTGTGCCACCTTGAACAAAGGGTCATGTCAAAGTGTGGGCTCCTCCACATCTCCGCAACCAATTGAGCAACTTCCAAACTTCATGCAGAGGAAACAAGTCAGAATATCAGCCACCACTATCTGAATGTGACTACAGATGAGGTGATCAAAATGCTAACCGATTTCTCTTAATAAAAATGGTCAACCTTCCCTCCCTTTCTCAATAAATAAGCCATATGTTGTTCCCCCCCCCCAATTCCCCATTTGGGGAGTTTTGTGCTCAAGGTTAAGAGAGATGGCAATAATAGGGAATGGACTATTTTTCGTTCCTGTAGCGTGGAACGACTCCACACTACCCAGACTATACCTTAACCACAGGCTTGGAAAAAAAGTGCACCTTGCTGTACCAGTGACTCATTCACACATCCAAACCCCTTTCCAAGTCAAGTCATTACTCCTGTCCTGGGCTTTGAAACCAGACTCCCAAATTATACAGACAATTTTCTAAACTTGACTGGCACCCAATCCTGACCATCACATTCTCTTGAACCATTTCAAAATGTGGCTAGTGTTGACATTAAAAGGGAATGGTCTCTTAATAAAAGTTGCTGCACATTTTTTCAGACTTGCTAAAAAGGTACCAAAACTGACAAATCATATTTTATTCCCCCACACTGGGTATAAAGAGGACTGAATGTCTTTGGTTATCTTCATGACTATTTTCTAGCCTGATGGTTCTTGTAAGATGTACTGCACGCTGGATTCACAGTATTAGGTCCATTGTGTCACTGAGAGCCACAAGGAGGAACAGATGAGCTTCCTTGTAACTCCCATTATCGAATCTTAAAGCACAATTTCTTTTGAATGTCCGGTAACCCTCTAGCTTTGCTCTGTATTTCTAATATCTTTGCAATTTCTTTTCCCAATGGAGCCGGGGCCTGCAGGACGTTACCTACAAGTATCTGTGTAGCTCAGCACTTCTATATCCAAGAACGTCTCTGCTCGCTCGCACGTCTGTGGCAGACACTGGAGGCCGTCACTATTATAAGCGTCTGCTTGTTACTCATATTACAAAATAGTGCAATGTTTCAAAAGTGTTCATAAATAACTCTAAACCCCTGTTTTTTTTTTATACAGAATGTTAGAGACACGCCGAGATGGCACTCAAAAAATTGCCATTTCTCAAATCTGGGAACAAAACAAAACAAAAGTCATTTTCGTATAGGCCATTTCTATTACAAAAATACTCCTGCCTCCACATGCAGATTTCTCATTAGACATATTGCAGGTTCTTCAAACATAAAATTTTGTGCAAATGTTTCTTTAAAGTTAAGTGAGATAATTAAAGACAGCATTTTACGCACATCGCTTAAACTAAGGTCTCATTTAAAGTAACACAGAGTATTGGAACTTCCTTATCTAACGTAGCTCAATAGAACCACCTGAAGCCTTACGCTCGAGTGTTCAATTCAGATGCGACATAACTAAGTATTTACTTTATACAATGGAGAAAGGAGGAGGAGGGGGGAGCGAGCACAGCTGACTGTGCTCTCTGCCCACCCTTGCCCCCTGGTTTTAGTTGAAGTGCACAGAGTGGGTCTCAGAAAGGATGTCCCGTTTTTTTGTCTTTGCTGTTCCGGACAACTGTACTCTCAAGGCCATTGTTCTGAGGGTGCTGCAGTCTGTTGCCTTCCATCATGGAGAGGACACCATGGTTCTGCTGGTGCTGGAAAAAGGTCGACCCTGGGTAGTGACCTATGACTTCGTTGTAAGTGGGCGGAGGTCCTTCCATTCGGCCGTTGCTGCTGTAACTGGTGGCGCTGATGCCAGAGTTACTGCTGGGCGGGCAGGGCCCCCCATTGTAAATCGATGTGTCTATCAGGTCGCTGTCGAAAATAGTCCTGTTCGGGGGAGCCCGCACTGACTCGCGGTTCAGTTCCATCTGCTGCTCGGGGTCACGGAGCTGGAGGGTGCACGGCCCCTGGTACGGTGGGGGCTCCTCACCGTCCGACAGCGAGATGGTGGGAGGAAGGTCGATCTCATGCTGCAGGTAGGGGTAGGTGGGCTGGAAGCGACTGAATCGATCCCGCTGCAGGAACGACGGGACTGTCAATCTGTCTGTCGACCTGGGCGTGTAAATCTGCTGCTGAAACAGAAAAGACATCAGTCAGTCAGTCACCTCCACAACAGCCATTTCTGGTTTTAAGAGCCAAGCCAAAATAATGGCACCCAACATTAAAAGCAGGAACCAAAAACACACGTGGGAAAGTTCAACACATTAAATTGCTGAATTCGAAGTAGGATAATTTAGATTTCAGTTAACTGAGGCAGAGGTTGAAATTAATGAACTTGCATTTATATAGCGCCTTTCATAATCTCGGGGTGTCCCAAAGCGCTTTACATTCAATGAAGTACTTTTAAAGTGTAGTCACTGTTGTAATGTAAGAAACGCAGCAGCCAATTTGCGCACAGCAAGGTCCCATAAACAGCAATGTGATAATAAACAGATTATCTGTTTTTAGTGATGTTGGTTTAGGGATAAATATTAGCTTGGACATCGGGGAGAACTCCCCTGCTCTTCGTCGAAATAGTGCCTTTTACACCCACCGGAGAGGGAAGACGGGGCCTCGGTTTAATGTCTCATTTGAATGACGGCACCTCAGACAGTGCAGGAATGGAGTGCCAGCCTGGATTTGTATTCAAGGTTCTTGAGTGGGGCTTGAACCCACAACCTTCTGACTCAGAGGTGAGAGTGCTACCCACTGAGCCAAGGGCGAGACAGATACTGAATGGGGAGCCGTGTGCCTTGTATCCAAAATTCAGCACTTGCTGAACCACGCTGGGTGGGGGGGGGGGGGGGGGGTGTATTGGAGGTCCAGGATCGTCCCACTGTCACCTCAAGCTCACACCCTTTTATATCCATTCTGGTTTAGATATTCCAGGGAGTGGTAATTGGGGGGTATTCTGCTACGCGCATCCTAACGTGCACCAAGTCCAGTTCTCCCATCGCCCCAGTGCTCGCTGACCTACATTGTATCCCGGTCCAGCAACATCGTGAATTTTAAAAATTCTCATCCTTGTTTTCAAATCCCTCCACAGCCTCACCCCTCCCTATCTCTAACCTCCTCCAGCTCTACAACTGCTTCCCCCCCCCCCCCCTTCCCCGAGATCTCCGAGTTTCTCCAATTCTGGCCTCTTACGCAACCCCGATTTCCTCTGCCCCACCATTGGTGGCTGTATCTTCAGCTGCCTGGTTCCCAAGTTCTGGAATTCCCTCCCCAAACCTCTCTCTCCTTTAAGACACTCCTTAAAACCTACCTCTTTGACCAAGCTTTTGGTGACCTGTCCTAATATCTCCCTATGTGGATCGGTGTCAAATCTTGTCTGATAACGCTCCTGAGAAGTGCCTTGGGTTGTTTTACTACGTTAAAGGTGCTATATAAATGCAAGTTATTGTTGGTCTTCGGCACTGGAGAGATGGACTGCAAACATTCTCAGCCCTGCACTTTGTCCCGTCAGTAAGTGCCAAGATCGGTTTCACGAGCTGTCATTAAAGATTCCAGGTGCAACCAGTTACAACTTTGAATGTAAAGTCAAGGGGATGGAGAGAGAGAGGGAGGCCAGGGATCAGTTAAACTGTTCCTAGTTTAACCTCACTGGCAGTCCAATTTAAAATAAAAAAGTTGTTGCAGGAGATATTGGTCTATTTAAAAGTACTGATGCAGCATTCACTCCCCTCCCCCCTAAACTACCCACCCATCTTTATTCACTGAGTGGTCACACACACAAAGCACAGTCACTTAGACAGGGTACTACAGGTCACCTAGCACCCAGGGGCCATACACCAGCATTCCTGCATTAGCTCTCAGTTTCCTATATCCCCTTCTCCTGCTCCATATGTTAGTAAGTATAATCATAATGCTTCAGTGGAGAGTACAGTGCAGGGTGCTGGGCAACATTTAAATTCATCGCACAATTAGTTCCCAGGAGATCTAATGGGAGTATTATTTCAGTCAGTTTTGCATTTGCCCACCTGTATGATGAGTGAGTGTGTATTACATACATTAGAGATATTTAAAAAACATTATCTATTTATGTAACTCCATTCATGACCTCAGGACGTGAAGAAGAGCAGGGGAGTTCTCCCCCGTGCCCCGGCCAATATTTATCCCTCAACCAACATCATTAAAAACAGATTATCTGGTCATGTATGGTATCTGGTAGACTAGAATGCACAATTAGGTGAAGCGAGGATTAGATCTTCCAGGCTTGCCTCGGACATTCCACTCACTGACACTGCTGTCTGAAGGGCACAGGCTCCCTCCCTACACACAATAAAGAAAGGTGATCAACTGAAAGCATGAGGGGCTTGGCTTGATCTGCAGTAACTTTCAGCTTTGTGAGGTGGAATAAATCGGACAAGCAAAATAAAACCACAATGCCAATCAGTGTTGTCGCCAGTATATCGGTCCCATAATATCGCACTAGCCAACAGTCCTAAACTTGTGCTTGGTGTGTGATTCTTTTAATTCATCACCTGTAGCTGCTACCACAACATGTGACAGGCCTGTCTCCACCAGTACCCCACCCTAGTGTGTAACAGCCCAAAAGTGCCCTCTCGAGACACTGCCCAAGTTTGGACGCACACAGTCTAGAATTGTATTGCTGGGGCCTTTTCACGGTTCAAGTGAGACACAGCACGAAATGTTCACATCCCCATCATTCCACATTTCTGCACCGTCCCAGCCTTGGCTCAGTGGCACCATTCTCGCCTCAGAGTCAGAAGATTGTGGGCAACGACACGGTCCTTCAGAGAAGACATTAACCAAGGCCCTGTCTACTCTCTCACATGTAGAAATAAAAGATCCCATGGCACTATTCGAAGAGTTCTCCCCAGTGCCCTGGCCAATAATTATCTCTCAACCAACATCACTAAAACAGATTATCTGGTCATTGTCACATTGCGGATTGTGGGATTTCGCTGTGTGCCGCGTTTCCTACATTACAACAGTTACTGCACTTCAAAGGTACTTCACTGGCTGTAAAGCGCTTTGGGACATCACACTTTTGTGTGTGAATAAGAGGATTAGAACACTTTCCATTTCAGGCAAGGGCACGGTCAGACACAGAACAGCCGGATGCAGAGCAAAGGCTTCCTCTCCTCTGCCCAAACCTATTCGATCAGTGGGACAATTCCCATTTTTCACAACAGCTACTCTGGGGCCCCAATTTTACATAGAAATTACCGCGCTGAAACAAGCTGTTTGGCCCAACCAGTCTGTGTTAGCGTTTATCTTCTACACAAGTGTTGGTCCTAATTCCATTTGCCTGCCCTGTTCCCCTATCCCTCTGTTCTCCTTTCCTTTAACCGCCTAGCTAACCTATTCTTTAATGTTGACATGGTCTCTGCTTCAATCACTATCCAGTAGTGCATTCCACAGCCTCAAAATGCACTGTGCAATAGCAAGTTTCTCCCACTCTATGTCCTAAACCTTTACACTTCTTTATATCCACGTCCTCTCATTCAAGACCCCACATTTTGCAGTGAATCAGCAGTTGTGTGCTGTGGGGCCCAAGCCCACTAGGAAGCTACCAGAGACGGGTCAAACTCATTTCAAATATGAAAAGGAGAGAGAAGAGAACGAGCAGGTGGGAGAGAGAGGGAGGAGAGAGGAGAGAGGAGAGAGAGGAAGGAAAGAGGAGACGTGTGAATGAGCGAGAGACACATGTTGTTCTGCGATGACTCAAGCGTTCTGTTCATTACATCATCCATGTACAAAAGGCGTGCTTTTATATTGACTATACACTGACTATATTTGCGTAACTCGTTTTCTAAACCTGCTGATAATGAAGTGAATCCCAATGGGACAGTCATGTGGCTGAGCACATGAACTCTGTGGGAGGGAGAGTGAAGCCGTGAGCCACACTCTGCACCTTTCAGGCTTTTTATCACTAAGGAAAGCAAAGCAACGGTGCCTGTGAGCAGGGTCGACAGAGTGGCCTCTCACCTTGGGTTCCTCCACCTTCCCCCATACACATGGAGTCCTCTGTAGCACATCCCCAAGTCTACAGTCACCCAACAATAACCAGAGAATTTACAGCCTGTTCACCAAAATACTTTCGGCTCTACTCAAGTGAGGAGTGTATGCACACCGCTCCCTCCCTGGGCACGGGATGTCCTCCTACTCTCTCCCGAGGTGGAGACTTGGCCATTTAGGCCGGCGCCAGCAGCTCACTCTCGTCCTTCATAATCTCAGCCCCTCAATAACCTCATCATCCAGCTCCTCACCAACAGATCATGTCATTTCTCCCCCTCTCTATTTTGTCAGCACACCCAACAAAACATCACCATCCCAGAGCTTCAGATAATTCAGCAAATTTAAAAAAAACACAAGGTAAATTGCTGCAACATTTATATTAATGGCTGGCAAGTCAAAATAAAAGCAAGTAACATTTCTTCCCATCCCACCCCCCTTGTGAGAATGTGGAGAACTGAAGAGCTACTTGACTGAACAAGTATTTTGATTAAACAAAAAACTGTTCTAGTTGAAAGTCTGCCATGAGGAAGGGAGCTTAGAAAGTCACACGCCTCTGGTGAAGAAAAGAATCTGAATTTACTGACTAACTCCTACCCCTGTAAAGAAAGTCTCGACTATTCCTTTACGCTGCTCACCATCTTCATAGTCCCTCTTTGAGCACAATTACTCCTGAAAAGCAGATTAGCTGCAGTGCTCACAGACCACTTCGCGTTTACTGCACCAAGTTAGAATGACAAATTGCTGATCATGTCCCGACATGAACTGTGCCTCCAGTGGGTGGCGCCATTGCCCCGACGATAGAGGTGGGCAGGACTCGCAGAGCTCCCCCAGCACAGTGTGTCCGCAGGGACAGATTAGCGAGGTAGAAACACACAGTCTGGAGGTGACTAGACCAGAAGCAGAGACGTGCGAATGTCACTGCGAACAGCCTCTTCATTGTCAGCGTTTATCTGGAGCTCTGCTCCTTTTCAGTATCTGTGCTGTACAGCAGCAGGAGTGTTGAGGCTATCTCGTCACTGAATGGTGTCACATCAACTCCATATTTAAGGGCTTGTCTCTCCTGCACCCCCACCCCCCCCCCCCCACCCCACCTCCCAAATGACAGAATAATTAGGACACAGGACAGAGGGTTGTCAGAGGTCAGCGAGACTGGTTTAATTGACTCAAAAGCAGCGAGTGTGGACAAAATGATTTCACTTCATACTAAAGGTGACCCAGTGTCACCCATTAGTAATTCTGGTCGGCTGCACAGCGCCTAGAACAGGGTCTGGCTGGTGTCAGAAGTGACCATGTCACCTGTATCACAGGTACGCCGTGTACGTGCACGTGAGTGAGCAAAGTGAGTGCGCGTGTGGGCGGGCATTTTTAACTTCTGATTCTTGGCTGTAAATTGGCTATCTTGTCAAGACTGCTTTACACTCACACACACACTCTCACACACACACACACACACACACACTCACAACACACACTCACACACACTCACACACACTCACAACACACACACACACACTCACAACACACACACACTCACACTCAACACACAACACACACTCACACACACTCACTCACACTCACACTCACACACACTCACTCACACTCAACACACACTCACACTCACACACACTCACTCTCACTCACAACACACACTCACAACACACACACACACTCACCTCACACTCCACACACTCACCTCACACTCCACACACTCACTCACTCACTCACTCACTCTCACTCACACACACTCACAACACACACTCACTCACACACACAACACACTCACACCACACACACTCACACTCACACTCAACACACACTCACAACACACTCACACCACACACACACACACACACTCACACTCACCCCACACACACACACATACACACACACACACACACACACACACACACACACACACAATGTACATCACACGTCTAGGTTTAATCCTGGTTTTAACACAAGAACTTGTGATGTTTTAGTGACAAGTCTGGCAATGCTGAATTACTGAGTTCTAAATCAGGCTTCAGTGCCAGAGCCTGAAATTCAGTTCAGCATCACCAGATAGGAACTTAAATAAAAGGAAAGAAAAAAACTTGCATTTATATAGCGCCTTTCACAACCTAAAGCGCTTTACAGCCAATGAAGTACTTTTGAAGTGTAGTCACTGTTGTAATTCAGGAAATGTGACAGCCAACTTGTGCCCAGCAAAACCCCTCAAATAGCAACGAGATCTGTTTTTAGTGATGCCGGTTGAGGGGGAAATGCTCGACAGGACACCGGGTAGTACGCCCCTGCTCTGCCTCAAACTGCGCCATGGGGATTGTTCAGGTCCATCTGAACCAGCAGAAGGGGCCTCGGTTTAACGTCTGATCCGACAGTGCAGCACTCCCTCCCTCAGCACTGCTCAGGAGGCTCAGCCTGGATTAGGCGCTGATGACCTTTTAAAAAGGAGAAAGTGCTACCAGCTGAGCAAACCGACACTCCCAAGTCTTCAAAATGGTGCTTACACCTGCCAGGAATAACTGCGCACAGTCAAGAGTTCAAGACAGGAACTCCCCCCCCCCCCGCTCGCTCTCTTTCACAGACAAGCCTCAAAACTAATGCCAATTGACCCTTGATGTGGAGATGCCGGTGTTGGACTGGGGTGGACAAATGTGAGAAGTCGCACAACACCAGGTTATAGTCCAACAGCTTTATTTGAAATCACAAGCTTTCGGAGCGCTGCTCCTTCATCAGGTGAAGTCTGACGAAGGAGCAGCGCTCCGAAAGCTTGAGATTTCAAATAAAGCTGTTGGACTATAACCTGGTGTTGTGCGACTTCTCACAATTGACCCTTGCTCGGGGCAGACTATCGTGCTGGGAGCGGGAGTTTGCAAGGGTGAGACGAAGTAGGGTGGGAGGAGGCTCATGTGGAGCATAAACACCAGCATAGATCTGTTGGGCCGAATGGCTGGTTCCCATGCTGTAAAATTCCATGCAAGATAATGACTGCTGTGCCCAAGGTGGGTTCACGTGGGCCATTGTTGCTGTGACGGATTCCAAGATCCAGCCTTGTCGCCTTCTCCATTCGGCGATGCAAAAGTCCTGCCCCTTGTTGCTTGGTGAAATTGCAATGGCGCAGTTTCACGGTGCTGTATCGTCGATGGCACCGCGGGCACGATATTCAGCAAAGACTCAACACGGGAATCAAACTGTACCTGCCGTGTGTACGGAGGGGAGGGTGGGAGGAGATGTGCAGGCAGACGGGACCGTTCACGCACTTTCTCCTCTTCCGAAGGGAGTGCGAGTCAGACAGGTGGAGACAACGTTTCAGGCCCAGCTCCACCCATTATCGAAATCTTGAGACTCGTCGGTCACATGCAAATTCCCGTGACACGCTTTTTAATATAAAAAGAGTATAAAACATAGTTCAGGTCATTTCCAATCTGCAGAAAATACCGACTGAATTACTTCAGGATTCACACTAAAACGGATATAAACAAGAAGCCAGTCTGACCTCTAAAACTGACATGAGGACCAACCAACATGAATTAGCTTCAAACCAACTTAGGAAGTCCCAGCAATTTCACCTTGTGACCCTGAAGGAACAGTCACGGTTCGGGATTCCTCGGCCATTTTGTCATAGGAAGGACTTGAACACAAGCCGTGTTAAGACGTGCGAGCGCGCCAGGCAGACGCATGGAAACTGTATACAGTGCAAGATGGGAAGTGGTCTCTCTCTGGGAGCCAAACAAGGGAAAACTATTCAGCAATGTCTGGTTATCCAGAGAGAGACTTGGCACCTGGAAATCCTTTCTAAATTCTGTTCAGGGCTGAGAGAGAGAGAGAGAGAGAGAGAGAGAGAGAGAGAGAGCGAGCGAGCGAGCGCGAGACAGAGGCATTCAGAACACAGAGACCTAGAGAGTCAGTCAAAGGTTGGAAAGGGAGAATAACCCTCGTCCCATTGAGGGGGCAGGTAGCAGAGAGGCTGTATCCTTTTACGTTAAGGAAGGACTCCCCCCCACTCTGTGAAGCAGGTAGTGCTTGTGTGCTCCTGATTTTTGTAACAGTAAGTGAACAGAAGTTATAGAAAGGAAGACAGACAGACTTGCATTTATATAGCGCCTTTCACGACCACTGGATGTCCCAAAGCGCTTCACAGCCAATGAAATACTTTTGAAGTGGAGTCGCTGTTGTAATGTAGGAAATGTGGCAGCCAATTTGTGCACAGCAAGATCCCACAACAGCAATGTGATAATGACCAGATAAATCTGTTTTTGTTATGTTGATTGAGGGATAAATATTGGCCAGGACACCGGGGAGAACTCCCCTTATACTGAGTGTATCAGGTGCTCTTTCATTTGACTCTGTGTTCCGTACATTTTACCTAATTGTGGGCCAAAGAATCTGATGAACCGAACCTCGCCTGGCCTCTTGCTAACTGTGCGAATATGCAGAGATTGAAGGCGAACACTTGCGTGAAACATGGCGATCCGATCCCCAACGCGAGGAAGGCTCACGGCTACACTCCTGGATCCCGCTAGATATAGGGCAATGGGAGACCACCTCTGCAAGGAGACGACCAGATAGCGCATGGGGGGGACGGGGGGACTGACAGCACCAATGGCAGAGTAGGTGACTTGTGGCCAGATTGGATTCGTTAACGGGGACACGGCAGTTTACACACCGCTCCAATTTAGCAGCGGAGTGATGCATTGTGGATTCCAGAGCACAACGTTCCTGACTTTATAAAACCGCCTACCAGTGTTGGGGGGGAAATCTGGCAGGGTTAGTTCTTTTTAAAAAAAAAATAGACCGAGGTGGCAAGCCTCTGTTTATAGAGAGACAGTCGAGTGTGAGTCACCCCCCCGCTGGTTATTTTTCCAAAGTGACAGTCAGGTGCAGCTACACCTGTACTAGTGACCAGGGGATTAACCCACCTGCTTTCACCCCGCAATACAATGAGTGTCTCGTCACTCGTACACCAGAATGTCCTGCTGAGGATTCAGATCCTGAGGAGCATTCATCTATCTACCTGGCACACCTCAGCACTGATTAATGGAACTGTCACATTGATCAATTCCTACTGTGCGAACAGCGCGGACCCACTGTTCAATGATGAGGTCGTTTGTACCCTTCAGGTTACTGAGACGGGGCTGTTTCTACACAGGATGATGCTCCAGTATTTGGGTCACTTCCACACTGCACGACACGCATGGCAGGATAAACCTGTGCACACCCATCTGCTGCTGTTCCACACGCACTCCTATTGGAGACTATTACACACTGCGTTTGAGGGAAACTCGCATCTCATGTAAAGCAGACCTTGGGGGCGGGGAGTTGAAGCTGTGGTGGGCAAGAACGCCCCTGTGCCTGATCCGGCAGTATCTCACTGAACATCACCACCTAGAGAGAAGACCAGTGAAGGAGACTGTGCTGTACCGTGGTGCCGTGGGGGATGCTTTTGAGAGCTGGTCCTCTGGAGCCTGGAGTCCTTTCTACTGCCATGTGCACCATCTGGCCCCATTCCAGGCTCCAGGAGAGCAGTCGATTGCTGCCTTCTCAACCCCCCTCGCTAACCCATCCCTCAGAGGGCCAGCTACAGGATGGAGGTCCAGCTCCACTACCGCCAGTAGTGAGTGTGAGTGTGAGAGAGAGTGTGTGAGAGAGTGTGAGAGAGAGTGTGAGAGAGAGTGTGAGAGAGAGTGTGAGTGCGAGTGCATGAGCGTGAGCGCGCTAGCCCAGACAGTGTTGAAGGGCTAGTTAATCACATAGGGCATCCCAATCCTGATCCTATCCTCACCACATCTCTCTTCCCCCTCCTCCACAAAATACACAGACCCCCCCCTTATACGCACACACTTCCCAGCACAGACACGGTCGAGAGAGATCAGGGGCAACACACAAACCGATTTTAACCCTCGTCACCCCAAGGATGCAGAGGCCAAGTGTGGTGCAGTCTGGGTGCAAAATTTGGGTGGGGGGGGGGGGGGCGGGGGGTGAGAAGGGAACCTGCACTGTTGAATTCTGGGGGGGTGGAGGGCGGAATGGAACCTGCAACTTGCCATTGGGGGTGGGCGTGAGGGGGGCTGGTTCTGAAGAGCAATCGGGAGGCTCCCCAACTGTATGTGTTATATATTTGTTCTGGACACGTAGGCAACACTGAGCAGCTCTCATTGCCCACTCCGGCTGGCTTGGTCAGCTGTGACTCAGTGGGCGGCACTCACACCTCAGAGTCAGAAGGTTGTGCGAGAGTTGAGTGCCTAATCCAGGCTTACACTCCAGTGCAGTGCGGAGGGAGTGCTGCACTGTTGGAGGTGCCGTCTTTTGGATGAAACGTTAAACCAGGTGGACGTAAAAGATCCCATGGCACTATTTCGAAGAGCAAGAGAGTTCTCCCCAGTGTCCTGGCCAACATTTATCCCTCCACCAACATCAGTAAATACAGATCATCTGGTTATTTGTGGGATCTTGCTGTGCACAGATTAGCTGCCAGCATTTCCTACATTACAACTGTAAGCACTTCACATTACAAAAGTATTTCATCGGCTGTAAAGTGCTTTGGGACGTCCTGAGGTTGTGAAAGGCGCTCTACAAGTGCAAGTCTTTCTTTCATATCCTGGTGCCAGCCCATAAATTGTCCCATTTATTGAATTCAATTCCACAACCAGCCATGGTGTAAGTAAGCTACTGTACCCAGATCATCATTTTCAAAAACATTAAAAAGGTGTAGGATGCTTGTAGACGGGTATCTTCGCCCAGGCTTCTTCGGCAGCACCTCCCAAACCCGCGACCTTTACCAGGCACATGGGAACACCACCACCTCCAAGTCACACACCGTCCTGACTTGAAAATATATCACCGTTCCTTCATGGTCGCTGGGTCAAAATCCTGGAACTCCCTACCTAACAGCACTGTGGGAGTACCTTCACCACACGGACTGCAGCGGTTCAAGGCGGCGGCTCACCACCAGCTTCTCAAGGGCAACTAGGGATGGGCAATAAATGCTGGCCTTGCCAGCGATGCTCACGTCCCAGAACGAATAATTTAAAAAATTCTTACCGACTGCAGTGTGTCTTCTTGCCTCCGCGAGTGGCTCGGTCTGTTTATTAAGGATCGCGTGGAGAGCTTGTAGTGGTTGAGCAGGCAGGTGATCACCACGACCATCACTATCATCACCACCACTATCACAATTATCTGGACAAACTCCAACTCAGCTGGAACAGAACACAAAGGGACACGGTGAGAAACTGCAGAGACCGGGAGACAGACACAACCAGATCAGAAAAATCAAACCATCCGATTGGGCTGGATTTAAGTACACGGTTAGATTAAACGGCCCAGTCACAAGTTCCCGAGCTGGTGAGCCTGCACCACACGTGGCAGAGCCCGAGCTCGGCTACGCCCACGCCCACCTTCGAAGCTGGCAGTACAGCTCTCGTCTATATTTTTGGAGGGGCTCATATTGTAACTCCAGCGCCACTGTGAAGCAGTCTCTCTAATAAAGAGAGAGAGAGGGGGAGAGCAGAGAGGGAGAGGGGGAGAGCAGAGAGGGAGAGGGGGAGAGCAGAGAGGGAGAGGGGGAGAGCAGAGAGGGAGAGGGGGAGAGCAGAGAGGGAGAGGGGGAGAGCAGAGAGGGAGAGGGGGGAGA